>CM050327.1:41410202-41618447 GCA_027475135.1 Bactrocera correcta
TTTACATATATGACAGAGCAAATGCAAAATTTATTTGTACTCTTCAAAATTTAAGCTTTCTCTCTTTTTTTATTTTGCTTTTGACCCTTTCCCACCTAAATTTATTCATTTGAATTCTTCTTGCTTTTTTCATATTGTCTTTGACCCTTTTCCGACTTGTTTGACTTTTGCCTCATTATATTTATGTGGAGTGTACTGCATGCAGTTTGTATTGTATCCTTTATTTTTAATGGAACTGCTTTTATTATTCATTTCAATTATTTATGCTTTCTTTTACACACTTTCATTACCGACCATTTCGTGTTGTTTTCTTTTTAAATTTTTTTTTTTTATTTTTCTTTGAACTAATGTAAATATTTGGAATTTTATATTTATATTTTGAATAATATATTTTATTATATTTCACTGAGAAGAATGATAAGTTGTGTTCTTATTTCAAATACAATTTTTATTGCTCAAATGTGTTTGTAAGTTTTCGAAATAAAAATTCAGAAGTATTACAAAATATTGCTCAGTATCCCAGAAAAAAATTCAAAAAGCAGCCACTTTCGACAATTCAAAACTACACAAGCTTAGCAAATGTATGTACAAGTATGTATATGAAATTCGAGCCATCGGTCTGTGAAAGTTTTCGTTACTATCTGCAACTTTCTTCATTGAAATGCAACAGAAACTTGTGCGGAAATTCTCTCAAAAGCACATTGCCATATTTTGTTACTTGTTTTAAGAAGTATTCGGTTTAATGAAAAATCTCTCACAAAGCTTGTGTCTATCAATGTCATAAATGTAGGCAACTTTTGCCAATAAGTTGCATAGAAGACAACTTTCTCAAACATTAGAAATATTTCAAAGACATTAAAAGATTAGCAAACGAAAGACACAGCGCAAAAACACACATATGCCAGATGATAGAATAGATGAAATAAATAATTTTATATAAAATTATATATATTTAAGTATATGGCGATCAATATCAAGGGCTTTACTAGCATACTCTTTCCAGCTTTTTCATTTCATAGGAACATATGTGATATTCTACCCTTAAATGAGTGTAATTAATCAGCTTATGCGTGTTACATGCATATTTTATGACTGCTTACTTCAGCAATGCTTAAATAAGAAAAGCCAAACAGCCACGACTTTGGATAGAAACGTTCACTTTATACTTAGCAACAGTTACATAACATGAATGAAACGTAGCCTACATCCTGGCGCAAGTGGTATATATAATGTTATAGTGTAGCGAAGTTGCACACCGAATAGGAACAATAATACTGAGCTATTTGAAGCTTACAGCCTCTTTCTTAGATATTACGTACGTTCCATATAATAACTACTAACGGGGTTTTAATAAGGACGCTACAAAAGTAGACCGATAGGGACAGCACATGACGCCATATTTTTTCCTGCTCTTTTAACATTTTTCTTGAGTAAAGTTTGTCACTTCATCATGAAAAAATATACGATCCAACAATGGGTCGAAATTATTAAAATTTATTACCGAATATTGGAGTCAATTGCCTCAACTTTAAGAGCGCTACGTCTAATTTATGGTCGTCATAATCGTCTGTAAGATCAACAATTGAGCGTCTAGTGGAAAAATTTAAGCCCACAGGCACAGTAGACAAAGAAGTGCCCGTAGTGTCGAGAATATTGCTGCCGCTGGCGCATTATTTGAGAAAGACTCAAATCAGTCTCTAACACGTCGTTCTCAACCATAGTTCAACTCTGTAACGACGTCGTGGTGAATTTTTCAAAAAGATCTTGGCCTACATCCGCACAAGATTAAATTGACGCAAGAACTGAGCCAGCTAACCTCCCGGAATCGTCGTATGTTCGTGAATTAGGCTGAGCAACAACTCAAAAAAACAAGATGATCCGGAAAATCGAAAAATCGTCTTCAGCGATGAGGTTCATTTCTGGCTGGATGACATCCTCAATAAGCAAAATTTGCGTTATTGGTCAGGCAGCAAACACACGTACTCCATGAGTCATCATTGCATCTCGAAAAAATGTACTGTTTGATGCGGTTTATGGGTCGGTGGCGTCATTGGGCCGTACTTCTTCCGTAATAATGGAGATCGGCACGTTATTGTGAATGGGAATCGCTATCTCTCAATGATAACCAAATATTTTTGGCCCGACTTGGATGATATGTGGTTCCAAAAGGAAAGCGCCACAAGCCACACAGCGAATGTTATAATCGACTTAATCGACTTAATGAAAACCAAGTTTGGTGAACTTATTATCTCACAAAATGGCCCAATCAATTGGCCGCCTCGGTCGTGGGACTTGACGCCATTAAACTGTTTTCTGTGGCGCTGTATCCAGTCTATGTGTTAATAAACCAGCGACGATTGAAGAACTTCCTAAGAATATCGAATGTGAAATTGCAGCAGTATCGACCGATTTATGGTTAAAGAACGTCGAAAATTGGGTTCAGCGTGTGAACTTCAGCAAGCGTGTCCATGGTGACCATGCAAAAGAAATCGAACTACATACATATTTTCGTCAAATGTACTTTCACAGGCATAAAAAATTTCATTGATAAGCCAAACCGATTTTTGTTTTATTTAATTTTGAAGCGCCCTTATTGAACAACCCGTTATCCTTCCTTATGATAACTCTATGGGGAGAAGTCTGAACCTTTACGCTATATTACGAAGAATGTGCTTGGGTCTAAATTAACTAGCTTAAAATTAATTTAGAATTTAGTATTGCTTAAATAATTGTTAAT
The DNA here is from genome assembly GCA_027475135.1 of Bactrocera correcta. Classification (NCBI taxonomy): domain Eukaryota; kingdom Metazoa; phylum Arthropoda; class Insecta; order Diptera; family Tephritidae; genus Bactrocera; species Bactrocera correcta. Next base: position 41,412,940 of record CM050327.1, read on the forward strand.
AAATATATTTTATGCGCTTTTATATTATCTTCTCACTTCTATGTATACATAATTAATTTTCAAGTAAGGTTTAATTAAAACTATCAATAGTGTGTCTTAGAAAAATAATTATAAATGTAAGATGTTGGGAGAGTTTAGATAAAATTGCGAAAATAAGCTATTTGTTGTTTCATTTTCCGAAACATGCTTGCAACAATCCACTCAAACTTAAAAAGTATGATTGCAAAAGAAAATTTAAACAAAAGGTTGCGCTAACACTGAAGTCATTAAATCATATTATAAATGATAGCAAAACGATATTAAAAATATTTACTTAAGTAATTAAGCATAATCATGTCATGTGCTTAGGCAATCATAGTCAATTACTTAAAACAAACTCTTTGCTATGTCCTCAAATTGCTTTTATATAATTAAATTTACACAAAATCCATGTCTCTGATTATTGAGACGATTTCATGCAACATTTGCACTGCTGCTTTTCTAAAAATACCTCACTATTTTTTCAATACTTGTATATGTGTACATATATATATGTACAGTATGAGTATACCTAAAAATTTAATTCTGACTTCTATTTTATTTATTTTATCGTTATTTTTATATCAAGTCTTCTTCTCATGTAAATGTGTCTGTATGTGTTTTAACGATAGTAATTGAAATTAGAAGGGTTCAGTGGCTTCGAAGGGACGCAAGTAAACGCAAATGTATATTTAAGTCCAGCACTTACCTTGAAAACCTGGCGACAGAGGAAATTCTCTTTTACCGGAAGCAATCTGTAATGAGCGAAAATAAACAAATCAAATAGGAAGATAAAAGGAAACACATAAGAGGTTAGTGATTGAATAGAACACAGGCAAACAAACAAAAAGTAACAAGTTAAATATCTCTCGGGTTTAAGAAGAACCGGAAATGTGTGGAAGGGGGTCAAGTGCTGTGAGAGGTGGATATATGTGAGTGTTTGTGAATTGGTGAAAAGGAAATTAGATTGGTGAGATGGTTCGAGAAATATGATATCATTTAAATATGCAGAAAGTGCATGAAATATTCAGCGAAAGTTAAAAGGAGCAAAATATGGGATTAGTTTGTAAGTACATAAGTCTAGATGTGAAAAGCAAGCGAAGTATACGTAGTAAAGCGGGTAGATTTACAGGAAGTCAAAAAAGAGGAATACTTCGCGGAAAAAGCCTACGGATCATAGTGAACAGCTTAAGAGATTTTGGGTCTAAAAGTGGTTTTGATCCAGCGATTTTCATAACGTTTGTTCGTCAGTTTTTAAGATAGCCGGATGAATTTAACACGTATGTGCATTTTGATGTTTTATTGATTATTTATATCACATATCTCTCATACAACCGATTATTCAGACTTTTTAAACTTCACATTAAAAATCGCTGTCTTAAAACCTGTTTTAGACTCATAAGCTCGTAAGGAAAGTTGTTTGGAATGAGCCGTAGAACTCGCATACGCGAGTTTATCGAAAAAATGGACCACCTCTAATACGCAGGAATTTACTTAGAATTCGTTTCTGTACAATTTGTTACTAACTTGAGTGCATCTTGGTTGTGAAAAGATCAGATAACATGACAATTTTCCTTCAACACAAATTTGTGAAGTTCATGTTTTCGTATAATTGCAAAAGATTCACCTAAATGGCTATGTGCAAGTTACAAGAAACATAACTTTGAACCGAAATCTATGAAAATTTAGTTTGAGATTTTAACCATAATTTTTTTCTTTTTTAACATCATTTATAAAGCAGTAAGGAAGAGCTAAGCTCGGGTGTAACCGAACATTTTATACTCTTGCAACTTGCACGGATCACAGCCGGCTAAATACCTTCAGGTATTGGCAATATTGGAAAATGTTGCGAAAGGTTTCAATGTCATTGTTGAACGATATCGTGAATGCATTACAATCAAAGCGAAAATTGTCTATTATTATTTATTTTAGTCACTACTACATGTCAAAAAATTGCTCTCTGGATTTCATTAAAGTACCTCACATACACTGTTATTATATTCGCGGTATAAAAACTTCCGAAACTTCGACAACTTTTATATTAGTCATATGAGGGCTAAGGGAAGTATTGAACCGATTCAGATTATTTTTTGCTCTTAAATTATATTACTATCTAGAAAAAATTTTCTCCAAATTTCAATTATATATTTCAGACATTGACGGGTATTTTCGGTACAAATTAGGCACTGGGGTCCACATATTCGGAACCTAGGGGATAAAAAAAAACGGTATCTTGGTTGCAAGAAAATATATTTGTATGTATACATATATAAGATATCTCCCACAATCCCCACCATTTTGGAAAACTCAAAACCAATATTTTAGGAACTGACACATTCTTTGTCTATAAGTCTTTTATAGTTCAACAAGAGCTTAATAAATATTAAAACATAAAACATATCAGCATAGTGTCATTAATACTCTAATATTTCATCAATTTCTCAATTTTAAATTTTCAACTAAATAAAAAAAAATATAATTAACTTTAAGTTGTCTTAAAATCATAAAAAAAGACGAAAATTTCGATTTTTTTTTAGAAAATTTTGCTCTGTATCGGTTCTTAGCTTAAATTTACAAATCGGAGCATTTATATATATTGTTGTGTTACACTCGTGGCCACGCAAACCTAACCACTAAGTTTCTTAAATTTTTTTAGACTTTTTCGTTCGTTGGGGATTTTCTTCAATTTGGGTTTTTTACGTTTTTAGTAAGCATAAGTAGACTCAATTATATTATCTAATTATAAATATAGTTTTTGATTTATTACGTTTATTGAGTAAAAGCAAAATTAGCTTCGCTGTGTTATACAAAAGCGGCCGATTTTATTGTTTTTAAAGTGATACACCGACTAAACTTCGTGTTTCAATAAAAAAAAATAAAAAAAAAAATATTAATTTAAATGATAGTGTAAATTAAATTAAATTAAAAAAATAAAAAATAAACTTATTTCATCGCATGTCAGTCAGTCTCTTACATTTCGAGCTCATTTGTACAGCTCACTATCTTTCAACTCATTTATCTATAACTGAATGTGTTTTATTTTTAATTTTTAAAATTTTTGATTAATAACATAACTTATTTCTAAATAAAAAATTTCTATATCGCAAAAACTACCGCAATAAAATGTAGTCAAATATGCACAATACTTGAAAATTTTAAGTGGTAAGGTTTGCGTGGCCACGAGTATATAATTTGGTGTCATTTTTATTGTTCTCTACCGCAGAATGATTACACTTTCTTATTATTATTTGAGCATTAAGGTAGTACGAGTAGTCTGGTAACTTATATCTATTTTTATGACTTCTTTGGAGGGTGGTTTTTTATTGGAAAATAAAAATTAATTACCTTGAATATTTAGAGTGTTTTTATTCACATATTGTTAATATAAAAAAAAAAAATATTTGAAAAAATTTAATACTTTATTACTATTATTATTGTCACTCGAAATTGGAACCTCAAAAAATATGCACGTGGGTGGCCCGTGTAATTGTGGCTCTTGATGTTGTCTGAAATCGAATATTCTTAATCTATAGACATGTCATTCTCGTCGGAACTACTGAAGTTAAATTCAGTAAATCAAGGGTAAATAACAAAATGGCGGACTTTGGAAAAAAATTCCTTTTATTTTAGCAAAGAAAGGGTTGTAAAATAAAAAGTTAGGTGTGAAAAAAATGCTCGTTATTAGCGACGAGAACTATAAGTGTGTAGAACAGCCTGTTAAATATGAAGCAATCGGTTTAGTAAAAAAAAGTTAGGACCCGGGCCGAACAGAAAAACAATGTTTTAAGAAAAACGCGTTTAAAATTCAACAACTCCAAGAGAGAGGACTCCGAGGCGCTCTAGCAAACTCGTTATAACTTCCGAAATATTTCGAATTTCTGTCTGAAATTTTCACAGTATATTCCCAAGGCATTGTACTTTCAAATTAAGCAAAAAAATTTTTTCGATTTTTTGAACCCAAGTTACCAGACTACTACCTTAAGCTGAGCACATAGTGATGTGAAGCGCAAATTAAGTTAACATTCAACCCAACATACATATTTCTTTTTAAACATCATCCTTACTCTGCTCTTCAAAACATTATGCTTTCAATTTTGTGTGACTGTTTTAATAGAACAATATTTTTTTTCTTTACAACAGCTATTTCCAATTTCTTTGAAACTCCAGTTGAAAAAATACCAAATTCGACTTGACTTGACTAAAGCAAAATTCGATGTTTCTTTTTAAGATTTTGAACAAGATTTTGCGCTAAACTAAAGTTAACTTATTTACTAAACAAATCAAAAATTCATTACAAATTTAAGTAATTAGTAAAAAGCCGCCAAACACTGAAAGGCAATATCATTACGAGCAGTCGCAGCCAGTACACTTTCTGCACAGGCTGCCAACTTGCCAAAGTGAATGCGCTTCCCATTGAAATATTTTGTATTTATGTACAATGCAAACAACAACAAAAATACAATAGAAACATTTCCAACATCACAAAGTAATGCATATTTACTCACTTGGCCATTTCGGAGAGCTGCAGACGTCCATCCTTGTTGGCGTCGAAAACTTGCAACTGCAAAGAAAAACGAAAAAAAGAACAAACATTTAGTCAAGAAATATCGCAAAAGAAAGTGGAAACAGGGAAATGCGTGTAAACGCAGTTCTGAATACAAATTAGTAAATTTCACAGTGAATTTGTTGAAAATATTAATGTTCGTATCTCCTTAACTTATGCAATCATTTAACTTAAACAATAGCTCGACTTTGGCTGCAGCAGACCAAGCGTTTACATTTTAAATTACAACAGATATGCCAGAAACCCGCCGCCGCATACTGCGCTACAAGTATTCCAACACTTTGGAATATTTTCGTTATTTGTGCATTACTTATGCGCTTGAGCGCCTGAAATTATGCAAAGTTTAACCCGCTTTATGCTTCGTTTCGCTTCATTCACCAGTGCCATAAGCAGCGACTGGCCGCCAGCGCTCCCTTAAGGTCACTTCAAGCGTTCCCCATGGTAATTAAGTAAATTTTATGCTATTGCTACAATTACAACAATGGCGCGTAATTTGAAACACCTTTTTTGATGCGTTGAAAGCAGCGCACTGTTTTATGATGAGATTGCAGGGCACATTGTAGTTTTTGTTGCGCATACAATTCAAGTCACTATTTGCTACTTGTTTTTGTTACTACCTGAGGGCAGTAAATTTGTCTATTATATTCGCTGCGGATTAGGAAAATCTGTGTCACGCCAAGCGTGATTGAGCGCTGATTTAACCCAGCTTTTTAGTGAATCAGCTGTGATTTTAGGGATTTTGAGTTTGTATTTGCGTTGGTTTAATGTGAGTTTGTGGAAAAAATATAAAATAATTAGTTTTGAAACTAAAATAAATTGCCGCTCCGTGGCACCCATTTTCAGTCGATCGAAAAGATAAAACTAAATTCGTTGAAGGAGCGTTGGCATAAGTGTATCACATCTGGTGGGGATTACTTTGAAGGCAACAAAATAAATATTGATAAAAAATTAAAGATTTTGCGTTTTATTTTATATTTCCGGGTACTTTTTGTCACAATGTATATACAAATATATCGTCAACATTTTTAATCGAATTGAAAGCTTAAACCGCTCATAACCAATACCTGAAAGAATTTTTATGCAATACATAACAGGTCAATTAAAAGGTTCCTGAACTGACAGATAGATAGCATTAAATTAAATCCATACGCTTTTTAGTTAGTCATAACCTTCAAAAGACGTGTGTATTAATTTAACAGCTGTTTGAGTACTAGTTTGAGAATTTCATCGTTTTGAGTGAAGAACTTTGTGAAAAAAATGGATTAAAAAGAATTTCGCCTGTTGATTATATATTGCGTTTTGATGGAAAAAATACAGTGGAAGCAAAAACTTGGCTTGATGACGAGTTTTCGGACACTGCCCCGGGAACATCATCAAGTATTGGTATGCTAAGTGGACACCAAGGTTCCTTGCGACGAAAACATCAAAAGTGGAACGTCCACATCTTAATTTTTGTTAACCGTAAAGTAAAGTTTTCGAGATAGCTGGCACTATAAAGACATCAACTGGATGAGTACATCATATCATTCACGAATGTTTGGGTCTGAGAAAGCTCTTTGCAACTTTGGGTGCAAAGTGGTTGCTGCGAGCTCACTTTAAACAAAAATAACATCGATTTGATGATTCATATCAGTGCTTGGAGATAATCAAGTGAAATAAATACTAGTTTTTGCGTCGATATTGGACAATGGATGAAACATGGCTTCCTCATTCCAATCGATATTCATCCGAGTGGACTTCCCACATTGAACCCGCTCCAAAGCGTTGAAAAATGCATTAGTTGGCTGGCAAGGTTATGGGGTCTCTATTTTGGGATGCGTATAGAACAATTTTTACTGACCACCTTGAAAAGAAATAATCATCAACAGCAACTATTACATAGCGTTACTGGACCGTTTGATGAATGAAATCGCCGAAAATTACCGCATTTGAGGATCAATAAAGTGATGTTTCACTAAGACTATGCTTCGTGTCACAAGTCAATGAAAACGATGGAAAAAAATGAATTGGGCTTCGAATTGCTTGCGCATCCAACCTATTCTCTAGAACTGGCCACCAACGACTATTTTCTATTCTCAGATCACAAAAAGAAGCTTATAAAGAAAGGTGGAATAAATTTTCATCGAATGAAAAGTTATCACCACATCGTACTACAAAAATGGTATCAACAAGTTGGAGGGTCGCTATAATCAGTAGAGAACTATGTTGAATAAAAAAAACGAATTTTGCCAAACAAATGTGTTTTGTTTTTCAATCGACCTGTTACATATCATATTATTTGATTCAAAATTTAAGTTTGTAACTTATGATAAATAGCGAGACCAAAGGAAAGCCGAAGAGAGTAGAGGACGCCAAGAAGAGAAGCGGTAGGTAGGGATAAATTTTAAACTTTTTACAACAGAATGTCAGTGGGGCCACTTAGGGTCAAGTGGAGAATATTAAAGGATTTCATAGAACAAGAAAAAAAGAAAAGCTAATGCCATAGAGAAAACTAATAATAATATTCAAGGCTAAGTCTATAAAGAAAAAGAAGAATAAGGATACTTCGTTTGGCAACTGCTAATGTTTATGCTCTTCCTTCGCGAATACATAAATAGAAATAATGTGTAGTACATACATATATATAATATATCTTTGTGGTTTTTGCATACAATGCAAATAAATACGTTTTGACCTAGATCGCATTTAACAGCTCATTGAATTTAAATCTAAATCGTAAATCATTGAAATGCATCTAATGCATTGGTTTTTTATTTTTATTTTTTACTATTTTGAAATATTGAGTGAAGGCACAAATCCAATTACGCTTTGATTTGGTGGCAAGAAAGCCATCACACACAGTCAGGATGCAAGCATGTGTCCTGTCACTCAAACTGTCGCTACACTACGCAGACAACTCGCTTTCTATGTACTCTTATACGCAGCTTCGTGCTTAGGTGTACACGAGGTATGGCACAAACGTACAGTAAATCAAAAATGTTCCTACGTGAGTTTTGTGTTTTCTACGTTTTAACCGAATTTCGCTGACATAGCAAAAAGTGACATTTGTGCTCAATTATAAAACGTCAAACTGCATTTTGAGAAATTAATGTCGCAATGACAAATCTGACATGCACGCTGTTTTGAGTACAATACAACAACTTGGAACAACATATTTTCAGATAACGTCCTAGAAAAATTATTTCACCAAAAGAGACTGTCTAAGCTCAAAATTTCGTAGAATACAGTCACCAGACTAGTCCACTTACATTGCTTTTGGTAATTTGTTGTATACACAAGATAAAACTACTACAACTCGAAGATATATGTATCAAAAAGAAACATTTTAAAAGGCTTCATTGTCCCAAGTATGTTGAATAAGAATGAAGTATCAATAAAAGCAGGAAGTTCCAACTACTAAAGAGCTATATTTGTGCCTCTATGCCCTTGTATTCACGATATTCCAAAAAAGGATATTTTGATGGGATTTGAGATTATATATAAAGGGTAATCCATTTCGAGATTCCCTACTTTTTTAAAGAAAAACACAGAAACTTTAAATTGGAGAAGATTTATTAACATTCAAAATATCACTATTTCAGATGAATTTTTTGAAGATTATCTCCTTCAAATGTTGGCCACGTTTCAGATGGTCCATCCGTTGGGTATAATTTTTTATGACTAGTTCAAGAATTTCGACTGGTAACTGGCGAATGATACACTGATGTTTTCCTCCAAGGCCTGAATCGAAACAGGATTGTCCGCATAGACTTTAGACCTTACATATCCCCACAGGAAAAAATCTAATAGTGTGATATCACACGACCTTGGTGTTAAATCGGCCCCAAAACGTGAAATCATCTGCTCACCGAAGTCTTCTCTGAATAAATCCATTGATTGATGCTATGTGTGGGAAGTGGCGCTGTTTTGTTGAAACAAAATTTTGCGGAGATCACGAGCTACAATTTCAAGCATCAAATAGTCGATTATCATGGCGTGATAACGGTAGGTACGTTATCACCGGCATCTTTTTTGAAAAAATGTGGACCGATAATTCCACCGGCTCACAATCCACACTAAATCGTTGTTCTTTGTTTTGTGATAAAATGGAAGCTCTTGAATCTCTTCAGGTTGTTTTTTGTCCCAAATGCGGCAATTTTGCTTGTTTAGGTACCCATTGATCCAACAAATGGGCCTCATTGCTGAATAAAATTTGCATCGAAAAGGTCGGATCTTCTTGGAACTTTTCAAAAGCTAATAGATTGAAACGATGTCGCTTGAGAAGATCGAGCGGCTCAAGTACTTGTACAACTTGGCTCGACGTAAAAATTTATCAAGTTGTTCCATACGTCAGTTCGAGTTGCTGCATAATAAAGTTGACCATTCCTGCGTAAGTCTTTCCACTATGAAATGCCGAATAATACTGAACAAAAATAATATGACAGCTTGACACGACTAACGCGTGATCGGTCTAAAAAGGCCATTAAAAAAAGTACCTCTACTCGAATCACCCGTTATACAATATAAATTTATGAATTCAAAATATTTTAATTAAAAAATGCAAATTAGTCCAATAAGACTTACGGCAAACTTTTCGTCAGAATTTTGTACACCCACTTGTGAAACCAACCGCTTTGACAGGGGGTGAAAATAAGCGAAAAAGCGATAACAAGCCAACTACTTAAAAATACATATTAATAGAACGTAAAGCAAGTGATTGGCAGGCAAACTTTGAAATTCGCGATAAAGTTGAAACCAAAAAAAAATTAACAAGAAACTAACTTAACGAAATACAACAAAAAGAAGGCAAACTGAAATTGGGGCCATCAAAAACAAAGTATAAGCATATAATGGAATAAGTAAAAAACTGAAAAAAATCCAAAAACTAAACTGTGAATATGTGAGAATGTGACAGATAACGAGGACTTCTTCCTCAAACTTTTACCCAAGGCATGTAATAAAAACCTAAGTACCTTAAACGCCTTACTAGATTGGAACACAATTTCAGTGAATTCCCAGCTTGGGATGTTTTTTTATATTATTTTTATAGCGCACCTCTCTCAAGTGGTGCAAGGATTGTTACTGTGATTACTGATATAATGGTTGTGGGTACATTTTTTAGGAAATAAATTCTCGTTACTCGGAACGATATGAGTCAATGTTATTAGCCGACGTCTCGAAATCTGAATCGGGACCAAAGTGATGAGAAAGAGAGAGAGAGAGGGAGAGGGAGAGGGAGAGGGAGAGGGAGAGAGAGAGAGAGGGAGAGAGAGAGGGGGAGAGAGAGAAAGGGAGAGAGAGAGAGAAAAGAAAACTCAGGTACAAGGGGAAGGTGGATTATGCTGGGAAAAAGGCAAGGAGAGAGGTAGAGAAGACTAATACAAAAGTAAAATAAAACTTCTGGGCCAAAGAGCATGGCTTTACAGACTTAGAGGATATTAAATACTCACTCAAGGCGTGGTATAAATCTTAATATTAATATTAAACAAGAAAAAACGTTAACTTCGGTTCCACCGAAGCTAAATACCCTTCACAGGTGCATTTCTATTAGTAACTATGTGCCCAGTTTGTATGGAAGCTATATGTTATAGTTAACCGATCTAAACAATTTCTTTGGAGATTACATTGTTGCCTTAGAAAATAATATATACCAAATTTCGTGAATATATCTTGTCAAATGTGAAAGTTGTCCATACAAGAACTTGATTCCGATCGTTCAGTTTGTATGGCAGCTATATGCTATAGTTAACCGATCTGAACAAATTCTTCAGAGATTACATTGTTGCCTTAGAAAATAATATATACCAAATTTCGTAAATATATTTTGTCAAATGTGAAAGTTGTCCATACAAGAACTTGATTCCGATCGTTCAGTTTGTATGGCAGCTATATGCTTTAGTTAACCGATCTGAACAAATTCTTCAGAGATTACATTGTTGCCTTAGAAAATATTATATACCAAATTTCGTGAATATATCTTGTCAAATGTGAAAGTTGTCCATACAAGAACTTGATTCCGATCGTTCAGTTTGTATGGCAGCTATATGCTATAGTTAACCGATCTGAACAATTTCTTCAGAAATTACATTATTGCCTTAGAAAATAATATATACCAAATTTCGTGAATATATCTTGTCAAATGTGAAAGTTGTCCATACAAGAACTTGATTCCGATCGTTCAGTTTGTATGGCAGCTATATGTTATAGTTAACCGATCTGAACAATTTTCTCGCATATTACATTTTTGCCCTAGAAAATAATCTATACCAAATTTGGTGATGATACATTGTCAAATGCGAAAGTTTTCCATATGAGAACTTGATTCCGATCGTTCAGTTTATATGGCAGCTATATGTTATAGTGGTCCGATATCGGCCGTTCCGACAAATGAGCAGCTTCTTGAAGAGAAAATGACGTTTGCAAAATTTCAAAAGGATATCTTAAAAACTGAGGGACTAGTTCGTATATATACAGACAGACGGACAGACGGACAGACGGACAGACAGACGGACATGGCTAAATCGACTCAGCTCAACATACTGATCATTTATATATATACTTTATAGGGTCTCCGACGCTTCCTTCTGGGTGTTACAAACATCGTGACAAAGTTAATATACCCTGTTCAGGGTATAAAAAAAGGAGAACAAAACGTGGTGATTTCTTCTTCTTCTTTACTGATGTAGACACCGCTTAAGCGATTATAGCCGAGTTTACAACAGCGCGTCAGTCGTTTTTTCTTTTCGCAACGTGGCGCCAATTGGAGATTCCTAGCAAAGCCAGGTCTTTATCCACCATTATTTTTTTTAGCAGCAGTTTGAAGAAGTTGGAAGATAGGGAGTCGCTTTGTCTGAAACCGCGTTTGGTGTCGAACGGCTCTAAGAAGTCTTTCTCGAACCTGACGGAGCTTTGGTGAATTGGCGTGCTGATCTCACAAAACGGTATTTGAGATATTTCTTGTCGGAAAGAAGCTAACACTCCAATATACAGAATTTAATAAAAAAAAAATATGACAGCGTTTTCGATTCCAGATTCTCTTCTACAATTTAATAAAGAAGAAAATGGTTACAATGACACCAATATCGATGAGTAGCCTAAAAATATGCACTGGGTATAAAAACACAATAACAAAGCCTTCCTTATTTTTTTTTTTTTTTTTTTTTTGTTTTCATTTATATTTTACTACATTATTCGACGTGCCTGAAAAACTTTTGGAATTGCCAAACTTTCGACATAAAAACTTTAATTCTTCGCCGTCACCCTCACCAACCGCAAGCGCTAGAAGACAATTGAAGCTGCTAGTTAATAGGCCGCGAACCTAAGTTGATATCTCTTCGCGCACACCTGCCTTACTCACACCCGCCACGCAGCTGTGCTACGTGCAAAGGTCGTTTATTGTAAGAGCTTTTGTTTTTGAATTGCTACCTCAATGTAAAAATAAAATAAAAACAAATACTTAATGTCAATGGAAATGAATCAGCATTTATTTGTGGGCGCTTAACGGCGCAAAGGCAAATGAGAAAGGTTAATGGCGGCCGAGTGAAAGTGAGGCATTACGAAAGGTGTCTTGGAGAGGGAAGGCAATTCGTTTGTTAGACAGGTAGCGTGATACCGCAACCAGCTGATAGCACGCCAACAGACAAAGCCTAGTAACACACTACACACGAAGGCACGAAGCGCTGTGCACGGTTGTCCCTTGCCTTCGCAGCAAAATGGCACTTTGGGTACTTTTATACGCATATCGGCCTAAAATGCTGATAAGGTTGGTCGTGTGACATGTTCCATTACTTGCACACACACACACTCATATACATATACAACACATTTGGCGATAAGCTGCGCTACACTTTAGCCACAGGCGCTATAGCAAGGTCTCTCCACTCTTTCCTGACCTAACTTTGAATTGCTAGGCGAGTCCTGTGCGCTCTAATGGGAATTTCATGAGCTTTGTTGTTTGCGCTCACGCTTCATTTCGTCGTTTTATCGTTTTTCTCTGCTACAGCTTTGCATATCTTTTTTTCGCCTGCGAGCGTTGCCCAACGCCCGTCCTATGCAGCCTGCCAGTCAGCGGGTAGGAGTAAAAAAAAAATCGTAGTAAATCATTAGCATTGACAGCTGAAGTGGCGCTGAAGCGCTTTTTGTTGTGATGCTGCTTGTGTGTGTGTGTGATGACAAAAGCCAGTTGCCGCCAGCATGCGGTTTTTAGGTCTTTTATCTGCCTAACAGTGCCTCAGTGGGCGGCATAAAAAAGCCGCAAAAAATGCGCAACAATACAGAGGCTTGCTGCCATTCAGAGAAGTTATACCGACATCGCTCATCAATTTCAATTTAATTTTTTTTTTACTTTTGTGCCATTTATATTAATTTTTAACCCTAATTAAGCTTATAAGAGTATCCCTCTTTTCTTCATATCGTTGGGATACCGAGGGTAATCACGTTATTATGACTGGTCCACTTGTTATAAAAAGCGGCTGTTCTATGACTCACCGTGAGGAAAACGTATTCGGAAGAACCGCTAACTTGTACGAAAAAGATAAAAATGCAGCTATTGCAATTGATAAGCCTTATTTCACAATAAAGAAAAAGGCTGAAGAAAGTATGGGAGTGACTGGCATACTCACTCAATAAGACTCGTTAAAAACATTATAGTCAGAACTACTGCAAAATATAACGTATATATTGGGTTGTCAAAAAAGTCTTGCGGTATTTTTATTGAATCAATTCGTGTGGCACCCATACATTGAGCTTCTTAGTGACTCCAAGCTTCTTCAATTGGTTTATAACGGTTTAATGACTACTATGCCGGTCTCTTTCGACCAATTCAGCGATTTTATCGCAACTTTCGACGACAGGCCTTCCGGAGCGTGGCGCATCTTCGACCACCTCTACACCAGAACGAAAACGTTGAAACCATCGTTGTGCAGTGGAAATGGAAACTGTATCGGGTCCATAAACAGCACAAATTTTATTGGCGGCTTGAGAGGCATTTTTGCCTTCATCGTAGTAGTTTTGTAAAATAGGCCGTATTTTCTCTTTATTTTGCTCCATGTTTGCGATGCTATAAATCACGGACAACTTAAAAAAAACCAACAATGTGTTAGCGCGTGAAATGAGCTTCCCAAAAAGGTATAGCAGGACCTGATGCGACGAATAAAACTAAAACAACGCGCTTTCAGCGCCAACTAGCGAAAATACCGCAAGACTTTTTTGACAAACTAATATTAACTATGGCCCAATAATATATATATTTGCAAGTATAAACCGAGTTTTCCAAAAGGGATAATAATTCTCAATAAATAATTTCTAAATGCCGTTTAGGGCAGGAGTTAATTGTGTTTACGAGTTTCAAAATATCGATTTTCGATACCTCTAAAATATTGTCCTAAATTTTCACCCTGGCCGATTTTGAAAAAGGATTTTGGTTTTCATCTATATAACATTATTCTCACTCAAGAACTGAAGGCATTGGACTACCGTAAATGTCGTGAATTTGATAAATTTTGCTGTAAAACAACTTGAAAACGAAAAGATTTTTTATAGAAAATTGCCTTCTCCGACTGGGCTCACTTTCAACTGAGTTTTTTCGGTAAATGAACAAAACTGTCTATGCTGGTACGAAGAAAATCCGCAAATTGCTCATGAACAATTATTATTTTCACCTAAATGGACAGTTTGGTAGGGTTTTGATCTGGTGGAACCATCGGTCCGTACTTCTTACGAAATAAAGCTGGTGACACCGTTACTGTCAATGGAGAGCGATATAGATCGATGATAACGTAATTTTTATGGCCGCAATTGGAAGAAGTTCCTCTTGACGATATACACAATATGTTTGGAGATTCGATTATTTGAAGAAATTGTGACATTAAATGGCCGCCAAAAACTTTTGATATAACACCCTTACCTTATTTCTTGTGGACTTTTCTGATGTCATTGGTCTCAAGCAATAAACCAGACTCTCTTCAAGCTTTATAAGTTAATATTGAACGTGGTATTCCTGACATATGACTGGATTTAGTGAAAAAGTACCCAAAAATTAGGTTCATCGAATTCATTCCTGCAAAAGGAGTAGTGAGGGCAATTTTAAAAATGATTCAGAATAAGATCGGGTGTACAAAATCCAACTCGCGGCGGAAGGAAGTCGAAGCCGAACGATCTTTAAGCGCGTCGCATGTTCGGTGAATGATACCGATTTTCACAAAACAATTTTTTTCAGCGATGAAGCTCGCTTCTGATTAAATGGGTACGCTAATGAGCAAAATAGCCACATTTTTTAATGATTTTAATCTACAAGTCATTGTTGCGACGCCATACATCCTCGAGTAGTCCCTATTTGGTGTTCACTATGGCTAGAGATAATCATTAGTCCCCATAGCTTCATAAATGAATCGAGCCATAGTATTGTACTGTGTCAATGCTAATTTTTTTCCGCCTAAATTAGAGGATGTGGACGAGCTCTGGTTACCACAAGACAGGGCCACCATGCCATACAGCGAACGAAACAAGAAATTAATTAAAAGAAACTTTTGGTGCGTGCATTATCTGTATGGGACTGCTGCTTGACCTCCAAAATCGTGCGACTTAAAACCGCTTGACTATTTGTGAGAATATGAGAATATCGCTTGTCTACACAGATAAGCCTGAAATGTTTGACGCCTTGGAAAAGAATATTCGACGCGTTGCTGTTGACATTGTAGAAAATTATATATTTCTTCTTGAAATCCCATCTCCAAAAAACCATTGATTTTAAGTTAGGACTTAGATACTTCTAAGCTGGAAAGTTATCTTTGACCTTGTTCTTAGATTGAGGGACTTTAATGAAAAATCTGGATCGAATAATGTGGTACATATATTTATAATAGGAACAGACAATAACAGTAATAAAGTATGTTATGTGATGTGATAAACTGACAGCTATAAACCTAACGGTCAGCACAAGTACTAAACTTCTTTCAAAATTCCTAGTAGAAATTGCAGCAATACTTTTTCTTCGCTGCTTCAATTAGTAATTCAATGTAAATGACAAAAACTTATAAGATATTTATATAAATAATCAGCGTGACGAGGTGAATCGATTTAGCCATGTCCGGCCGTCAATTCGTCTGTCTGTATATAGACGAACTAGTCCCTGGTGAGATGTACATGCTCTATCTCACCAAGAAGCTACTCATTTGACAGAACCACCGGTATTGGACAACTAGAGCACTTACCTGAGCGGATCTAACTAAAGTCGTTGCATGGAAAGCTTTTTTAATTGACAAAGCATCTTCAAGAAATTTGACATAGATGATTTTCCAAGCCTCTGCTATTTTGTCCGAACAAATTGTTTAGATCAGACAACTATAGCATACCGATCAAGTTATTGTCAAGACATTTGGCACAGATTATTATCTAAAACAACGCTTTAATCTCCAAACGTTTGTCTTTTTTGTCATAAAAGAACGCACCTGGGAAGGCTTTCGATCATATAATATCATATAAATGTATATCTGAAATAGCGGCAAAATTCACTTGATTTATAATTCATTTAAAGCGCTTTTTCTGAGAAACCCATAATCTTAAATTTTTCCTGTTAGAAAGGCTTCCATTCACTGCACGCATTTTCAAATGAAATTCAATGCAGCGCACGCCTTGGCATGTGTACACATAATAATGCGGCAATAACTACGTGCAAGCACAACCACACGCATACATAAAGGAAATAACTGTGTAGGTGGGTGTGAGTGTTTGTGCAAATAGTGACACGAATTAATTACAAGCAACGCTATGAGACAACAAGCTTTGTGACCAACGGACACAACATTCCACCCAAAGTACAGCATAACATAACATAACTTAGCACTGAGGATAATGATAAGCAACAGCGCCTGTGTTATGTGCAAATATAGTATTTATGCCTTACGGACAACTGGCAACATTTGTTGCTGTTGTTGGCTGACCACGAGCTGTCAAAGTGTCAGTACTGTATGAAAACCACGAATGTCAACGCAATTTCTACTTATGCGTCGGCCATAATTAATCGAGTCATGGCAAGGCGACCACGCAAGGTGCATGCGGAGAGATGTACGAGCAGCCGGAGGACGGCCATAATAAACTATAATAACTGTGTACAGAGAGGCGCTACACAACGTTAGCTGATTGTCTTCCAATTTCACAGAGCCTCTTAGGACTTGTGTGCTGCGAGACTACGAAGCAGTGATGTTGCTGAAATTATGCAAGCGATAAGACAGCTTGCACATTCTATTCACCAGCGACCACAGCATTGATAGCAGATCAGCAGAACTTGCGCTCCTACACCACTCTCAGTGGCGGAATAACTATAGAAACTAGTTCGCCAGTTGAGATTTCAACTATTTTGACCGCACTGCCGCAATTGCAATTACACTGTTGCATTTCAAATAGTATACGCCCGTGTGCGTTAGTTGGTGATTGCAATCGACCTCCAGTGTTTACTTAAAATTCATGTGCACACACAATCGCAAATTGTGTTTCCGTCTGCTCTGCTGCAATCCGCCCATAGCAATAGATGTTACATAAATGTATACGCAGCACTCCATATCTACTATATACTGGACATTGGGTCCCAAGACACGTTTGCGGGTTTAATTTTATTGACCAATGCTATTCAATGCTTCGCTAAGCCTTGTATGTTTCAATAAAAGAATTTTGAAGTTTTGGAGTTGCGAAACTTTACTTTAAGGACGAAATAAAAGGAGGTCGACAGCATGGCTTATGATTTAAAAAAAGAAAGGCCTTGCTTTCATGAAGAACTGTATACTCATCTTATTTAAGTAAAATTCAACTAATATTATAGTATAAAGTATTAATATACTTTTGGAGTAATCCAAATGAACAGAAGACTACAAAATTTTGGAAAAAAATTTGGAAATTTTGATATATAATAATAATTTAACATATATATATATATATATATATATTTAAGATTTTATTATCTTTGTCAATACCTCACATGAAGTTCAAAATTTTTGAAGTTCTATGAATTATCTTATATTACTTCGAAAGAACGTAAGGCTCTTAGTGTTATTAGTGTATTTATAGCATAAATGCATTAGTCTGAATAATGTGACAGAATAAACCAGACCAATCTCCTACTGATATTCCTAACAGAGTGGAGGTCGTCCTCAAAAAACAATAAATCTTCCCCAAAACCTACGACGTATGACAATTAAGTAATGAGAGTGATTCCATAAAAACCGTATATTTGAAAATTATTCTGCAACTCTATCATCCCCTTCAAAGTAGTCGCCTTGGGCAGCTATGCAGCGATTTCAGTGCGTTTTCCATGCTTCGCAACATTTCTGAAACGCTTCAACTGGGATGTCAGCGAGTACCCTCGTCACGGCCGCCTGAATGTCCGTAATCGACTCAAAATGGGTTCCTTTGACCACCGATTTTGTTTTAGGAAACAAAGGGTGACTATCGGTAAATACTGGGACACGCTGAGGGCGGTGTGGCTCGGCGCGTTGTCGTGATGAAGGATCCAGTTACGAGTGATGTCTGGGCGCATCCTGTTGACTCGTTTTCGTAATCTTTCGAGTACTTGGCAATAGTAGACTTGATTCACAGTTTTCTCCGGTGGAACGAATTCTTTGTGGACGATTCCACGGCTATCAAAAAAGGCAATAATCATTGTTTTCACCTTCGACTTGCTCATGCAAGCTTTTTTCCGGCCTGGAGCGCGCGGAGGCAACCATTGTGAGCTTTGGCGTTTGGTTTCGACGACTAAGAGCACTATCACCATACACTCTTACAATTTTAGCGTACGTTTCCGAAGCTGTTTCGCCCAATCTGACACAAAATTTTATCGCGACGCGTTGCTTTTGATTTCGTTTTTCTATTTCGTGACGAGCACCACAAACACACATCTACTAAACTTGACGCAGCAGGAGAATTAAACAAGCTAGAGCGATGACATATATCAATGGAGAGGGGAGGGATGCCAGAAAAAGAGAAAGGGAATTTTAAGGTCACAGGTTTACCACAAGCGCGGCACTAAAATCAGTCTCACTACTTAATTGTCAAACCTCGTATCTTTCGAACACTCCGAGGTCGACTCATCAGATCTTGCCATTGTCCATGTCTCCACCCCATATAGTTGGACGGGAAGGATGACTTTGGTTTTTGATCAGAGTGAATTTTATTTTTCAATTGCTTACGCAGTCAAACACCTACTAGCAAGAGTGATCCTGCATGGGTTTCAAACCCTACATTGTTTTTGGTGCTAGGACTGGTTCCAAGATAGACAAAATTAGCTACGACTTCAAAGTTACGACTGTCAACAGTATCGTATCAGCCAAGACAGGAAGTTGTTTCCTGTTTGAAAACAGATGATATTTCGACTTGATCTCATTCACTACCAGACCTTAGAATGATCCTAAGTCACAAAGACTCACATAGTCCCAGCACATCGATAAAGTCCAATATTCTGCTGGGTGCTAGCAAATCGATGTGATACCTATTTGGAAACATGAATTCAAGGGGCTTAAACTTGCGTCTGCAGACTGCTGTGCAATTAATTAGCAGTTGTTCTGCTGTTTCAGACTACCGATCGCAGAACCTGCAAAACAAGATCCTTACACTTCGCTGCCTTATTCAGTCTTGAAAAGCATAACCACAGGCACGGTTGTTGAGGCAGTTCGTTTAATTTTCTGCAATTATAGATTGGGAAAGTCACACGATACGAAGTCTCCCTATCAAAAACATCTTTGTGTCAATCGACTCGAAGAAGTCGTTTCCCATTCTGATGGGTATATTATATGCGGAATTAATGAGACTTAACGATCGATAATCTGTGGGGTCCCCCTTTATGTGGTTTTGAATGAATCCAAAATTTGGGAAAAAATGTTATAGTCACATACTATATGTATATAAGTAGAAATATTTATTTGTATACTCGAGTCTTATAAATTTTAATTTGTTCACTTAAATGATCTATAGAAACGGCTGATATATTTATTGTCAATCAAAGATCTGCAAACAAATGACAGATTTACTACAATTTTATTTGTAAATAAAGCTCCATATATCCAGTGAGTACAAATATTTGCAAATACTTATTATATAAGTATGTGTTTACTGGTGTGCTCACTCGTGTAATTTATGGTATTTATTTTTCACTTCACCGAAAGCTATTGAGTTCTGTTCGAATTAATGCAATTGGCATGCCAAAAGTCAGCTACCAATTGTGGCTTCGGCACGTCCAGCGTTGGCATAAATAATCGAATGTATCTACAAACGCACATATTACACATACAGTACTATATAATAATACATTTTAATTAAAAGTTCATTTCAGTAAGTATTTCACCAAATTTCAACGAACTTTAAAACCACAAATTAAAAACTAGTGAAAAATGTTAAACAGAGAGGAAATGCTAAAGTTGGCTTTCATTTAAAAACTATTTATTTTAAAGTCGCGCTTAAAGTGATCTTTAAATATTGAAAAAAATTTCGAATGTTTATGTAAATTAAATAGCTTACTGACTGAAGTTGGTAGATATTACGTTGAATATATGAAGTTTTAAATTATTAAATGAAAAATATACAGAGATTATATACTATATATGTTATTATTGCAATAAGTGTATGTAATTAACATAATATTACCGTAAGGGAGCTATGGAGAAAAGGTGAGAACTCTCATCCAAGGTAGTGTTTTGGCTCTAAGAAACCGTAGTCAAGCCAATTATGTTTTATGGTGAGTTTGTATGGCTTGTGCGCGTCGAAAGAGAAGGTCTCATCGACACTTCCGGTGCACTAGGGACTACATCAACAAAAGCACTGTGGACATTGACGCTGGGTGTATTGCTGCGAGAAGTGCTCAAAAACTCAGGGAAGCTGGATATATGAAAGGATCCAAACATGGACAAGCCTAGATTCTCTTCCCTTTAATTGCATTCACTTGGATCATTGCAACGCAGAGGCAAGTCGATGCCCTTTTTTCTATCTGCTCACATACCAACGAGGGGGATGTAAATAGAGAGAAGTCGCTGGAGAAGAGGCCCAAAGAGCTTTTTCACGGATGGTTCGTAGTTAGGAGGAAAGTTTGAAGGAGGAGTTTTTAGTAGAAAACTTTCCGGCAATCTTAGCTTAAGGCTCTCGGATCACTGTAGTGGATTTATGCAGAAGTCTTTGGAGCGACAATACTTGCGCAGAGCTCACTAACTGTGCATTCAAAGCTAGTCAAGGAGTGTCTTCTCACCAGAGCTGAGTAGCATCAAGCTAATTTTGGAATTGAACATCAATATGAGACTGAGTTAGATCTCCACTGGCGTCTTGCGACGACCAGTACTTGTGCGACTAAGAAGTACTCCTGGATTAGAATAGAACGCCCTGAACAAAATTGATCTTGCCGCAATTGTAGGAATTTTTACTATAAACCTTGTCGAGCGCTACTTATCAACTGTGGTGGAAAGCGAGGTGGAAATATCCAGATGCTTTCTCTTGTCTTGCCTTTGCAAGACTGAAACTGAAACATCTGTGTAATCTTACTATAACTTATAAAAGCCGTCTCAGAAAATTTGTGACAAACTCAAACCACTTTGTCAATCTGTAAGTGCTTTTTGATCCAATATATAGCAGTTTTTAGGTACCACGAATAGCCGGTGTTCTAAGCTGTATGACTGAGATTCTTCTTACGATGTATTTTTTAATCTAACCTAACTTAACCTAGGTTGATACGATTGCCTTTGACTATAATTTGCTGTTAAGCAGTTGGAAGAGTAAAGTTTTTCAAAATTATAAATCAAGAAGTGGTCTTATTAGGTGTATGTAATATCACACAGGATCTAGAAGTGTACCGAATATTATACGGATCTGAAATATTTCCTTAAACTCAGTGTTTAAAGTGTGATTTAATTCAATAAAAAAGTTAATAAAGGTTAATTTAAGGGGTTACGGCTTTCAAAAACCTTTTATTTTTATTTATTAAAATTTCATTGTCTTATTAAATTCTAAAATATCTCTAGAGTATTTTTCTAAATTTTCATTATAATTCGAGTTATAGTTTCAAATATGTAGCCTTAAAAACTTGTGCGCTCGAGGCAAGCTAGGCTAAGTGCAACGCCTTTAAACGGGTTTTTTCTCGAAACTATATTTTTGAAGTGGGTAGCCAAGATTTCTAGAGAACTACTTAAACGATCTTCATGAAATTTTACACAGGTCTTTGAGGAACAATTCTTAAAGACTTACATGAAGTATTTTTTTTTTCGATTACAAGTATTTCAAAAACAAATTTTGCGAAGTTTTCACTGAAGATATAATTTTTTTGTAAAATTATTTGCCAAAAATCCACATTTAAGTTTTTTTTTTCATTCGTCCAGGTTTTAAGTAAAGGTTTTAGCTAAAACGCGTACTTTTTCAGTCTAGATGATCTTGTAAAGAGTTTTCCCAAGGGTTCACCGGAAATGGCGTTGCAATGGCCGAGTTTAAAATATTTTTTCCAAAAATTTCAGAATTTCTTTCTTAATAGTATATGTATATGTTTGTAATAATAAAAAATTCTAATAAAATATGTCACTTTTTATATGAGAAAAATTTTTTTGAAAAAAGGCTGTTTTTTTCCAAAGTTAACTCATGTAATTCCTTAATATTTTACATCAGAGTCGACATTAACACCGTTAATAATTTGATCAGTTTGTATAATTCAATATATGTATTATATATATATGGGCCATCTAACGTTTTTAATTTGAATTATCTATATTTCGACATTGGAAACGTCAAATACCCTTCGGAGAGTGATAGATATTCAGTAAAAAGTCTAAAATTTACGAAATGGGACGCTATTCACTAGAAGAAAAATGGGAAATATTGAAAAAAACCGAGGATGGTCAATTTTACCGAAAAAACATCTTTTCAGACGAGGCTCATTTCCACCTCGATGGTTACGTTAACAAGCAGAATTGTCGCATTTGGGGCTCAGGACGTGGCTACATGCAATCTTTTACGAACTATCTTCGAAAAACTCATAATCTATTTTCTGTGGAAAGCTGTTAAAGATAAA
Source organism: Bactrocera correcta (assembly GCA_027475135.1). NCBI lineage: Eukaryota > Metazoa > Arthropoda > Insecta > Diptera > Tephritidae > Bactrocera > Bactrocera correcta. The sequence goes on from CM050327.1 coordinate 41,435,526, forward strand.
TGTTACGCCAACCATCCAGAAACAATTCAAGATCTAAAGTACGAGATTCAAGCTGCTGTAGCTGCCATAAAGCCTGAAACCATGGAGAAAGTACTGCAAAATTGGGTGGATCGGATAAGCTACTGTAAACTCAGCCGTGGTGGTCATTTGTCCAAAATTGTTTTCCACAAATAAATTTCATAAAACAATCTTTTAAATAAATGTTAGACCTTTGAAAAGTATCAAGCCGATTTTTTATTGACTTTTTAAATTTAAAATTTTATATGGCCAACCCTTTATATGCTATGTAAATCTTGCTGTTAATCCAAGCGAAGACCTCTACTTTTATTTCATAAAAGAAAACTTTGCGTTCTTCAAAATCAAAATCCGAATTTCTGCGTTAGTTTATCGCAAGTTTTAAAGTTGAGTGAATATATCTCGATGCGATTTTTTAAGCCTATTAAAAAGTAAGCAAACAATTCACTGCGCAAATGACACAATACAAATTCATCAATAATTTTTCATTACGTACTTAGTATATATCTACATCGCTGCTTGTTATCGTTTCATCACCATTAATATTGTATAATATTTTTTCAAAAACTCACCATCGTATCGGTGTATTCAATTAATTTATCCTCGGAGACATCATTAATTTTCTTGGCTTCCTTGAGCAAATCGCGTAAAAAGTTTTTCAGCTCATCAGCTTCGATGTAGCCGGAATTATCAGTGTCGTATTCGCGCCAAATCTGCAAAACACACAAAAAAGACAAGGAAATATTAAGCAAAAAGTGAGTGATAAGCAAAACAAATTACATAACAACCTAAACAATAACAACAACGCTGAAAATTAATAGCAAAGCATAAGCTTAGTGTTGGCGGTGAAGAGACATTGTGAATATGCAATGAAAAATGTTGAGGCAAATGAATGGGCTTAAAAGATAAGAAGTAGACAAATACGAGAAGGTTACATATACCGCAGAAGAGTGTCCTCAAATTTGATAAGTATGCTGTAGCAAAGAAGATTTTAAAGCAAACAAATTTGGAGGCGTCAAAGTTCGGCGGAAAAGTAATATAAAGTTTTTTGTAAGAAAATTGTTTAAGGTTTTTGTTGCTTCTCTCTGCTTGTCTTTTCAATATCTTTTCTCATTATATCTTCCACTTAGCATTTTTGCTTTCTTCGACTGTTGCTTTTACATTTTCCTGTTCCAAAAAAAGTTTCACTTCCGACATATTTATTCATTATTCACGCAATTTCTTTCCGCACAATTTGATATGCATTAATTTCACAAACGTTGCACGAAATATTGTACATCGTGTGCCCACAGTATTTCAGACAGCCTATTTGCTGTCATGCCTCCTTTGTGCAAACATTTTATTTGGTCAGTTAGTTGCTTGTCGTTTTCCCTAATTAACTCAATTTATTTGAATCAATGTCAAGTCAAATTATATTTTTTTTATCAATATCGATGGCGTGGCATTTAATTGATTGACACTATAAAAGTGAAATATTTATTAATAACAAATATTTTTATTATGTGTGCCAGAAATGTTTACTAAGCAAGAAGTGGTTTTAATTTAGGCAATTTGCTATACAGAATTCATTGAAAATGGTGTATGTTAAATTTTGTCAGTGTGTTCAGTAAAGCTTGTCATTTCATCATGACACGTTTCACTTTGGTACAAAGCTTTGTTTTCCGTTGACTACTGAAAAAAATCTTCGCGAGAAAATTCGTATTCTCAGGTGAGGCCCATTTCTGGCAACAAACAAAATAGTCCATCACAATCCTCTTGTGATTTAGGAATTGCAACTGAACCTCAAAAAATTTAAATTTTCTTTCGAAATATCGGAAAAAAATCCGTTACCATTAAGTTGGCCGGCATTTTTCGCCGAAATTTGATGAAATCTATGTGGACGATCCCTATTTCTAACAAGACCGTACGTTGCCTCTTCACGTCTAAAAGTGGATACAAATTTTTTTTTTGCTTAAGTCCTTCGATTTGCTTTATCAGACTTAGCATTACTTTAACGAAAACTGTTTGGTTTTTTAATTTCAGAGTATCCAGTTCAGAAATAGTGCTTACCGCAAAACGTCTTTTTTGAGAGGAGCTTCCGGAGTGCCTTTCCAAATATTATATTTACTAAGACTAATTCTTAAAATACAGTTAAAAGACACCATAATCAGTGTAAATATTCTTGAATCAATAAATTTAAAATCTTTCTCGGAAAAACTCGGAAAAATAATTTTTTTTCGGCCTTTTAACTGGGTATGCTTATCAAAGACTTACGTCATTCAGCGCATTATTGCTGAAATTCCAGCCGTATTACGGCACTGGGTCATAGAAAAATTGCGTAAACGGAGATAAACGGCAAACAGAGCCGTGGTGACCAGAATCCATTTTGCCCAAATTTGGGTGTTTTGCTCTATTTAAACATCACAATGGTTAAGAGGAAATGGAAACCCTTCAAAATATAGTGCCAAATTACCTCTCCAATCATTCTATATACATGAGGGTGTTTTTTTTTTTTTTTTTTGAACTATTAATTTTTTTCAATACCCTCCTGAAACTTCCTTGGAAATAACCGAAAACAATTCCCTGAAAATTTGAAACCTTAATATTAACATTAAGGAGTGGATTAAGGACTGCAATCGTGTTTTTTTTATCTTTAAATTTCTACAGCTCAGAGCCATTTTATGACATCGCTTTGACTTTAGACACATATTCCTCAGAATTGAACATTTTACAAAAGTGACAAACTGAAAATTTTAATGAAGATGATAGTTTAAGTCAAAATCAAATGGCAGCCATGTTAAATGTTACACAACAAACAATTTCAGACCGTTTGAAAGGTATCCAAAAAATCGAAAAGGACATTGGACATTTGAGAAATTTTGCTACAAAGACACGAAAGAAAGTCAATTTTGCAAAAAATTATCACTGCCGATGAAAAATGAATCTATTTTAAGAATTATAGAAATCATGGGAAAAAAATCATGGGTTAATCTAAGTCAACCAACAACATCGACTTCAAAAACAGATGCGATAAGAAGGCAATGCTCTGTGTTTGGTGGGATCAGAAGCGTGTGGTGAGCATTAGCTTCTAAAACCTGGTGATCAAAAAACGACCAGAATGAGCCAGAAAATAGGGCAAAGTACACAACAATGCACTTGCACACAAAGCAAAATTGGTTCAGGATACAAAGGAAATACTTAGCTGGGAGCTGCTACCCCACCCGCCATATTGTTCAGACACGCATTGGCTCCGTAGCACTTCGATTCCTACGCAGCAATCAAAATGGGATTCTGATTAGTTTTCTTAAAAAGACGAATATTTCTATTGGCATGGTATCCACAAAATTCCAGAAAGGTGGTCAAAATATGTAGAAAGCAATGGAAAATATTAGGTTGTTAAATATCTCCCTTCCGTCTTTTTGCTCTTTATTAAATACTTTATAAAAAGTGTAACAGTGATCGGATTCAGTTCAAATATGCGCCGTTTGGTTAATCTGTTTCCATCTAGGTGGCAACTTCAGTATACCCCCCTCGTAGAAACTCCCCTCGTAGAAGCTCCCTCTTTATTTGCGAACTGACACAGCCACTTTTCACAAGCCTCTTTTGAGTTCAACTTTACACGAACAAGGGCGTTCGCCATGGACAGGAACAGGTAGTAATCACTTGGCACCATATCCGGGCTATATGGTGGATGCGATAAAACCTCCCATCCGAACTCCTGTAGCTTCTGACGAGTCATTAACGAAGTGTGTGGTCTGGCGTTGTTCTGGTGAAACAGGAAAGGAGTGTTCGCCAATTCTGGACGCTTCTGGTCGATCGCCTACTTCAAGCGTTCAAGTTTTTCGCAGTTGACGGTAGAATTAAGCCTCTGGCCATATGGGAGCAGCTCATAGTGCATGATTCCTTTTCAATCCCATCAAACTGACAGCAAAACCCTTCTGGCTGTTAATCACGGCTTGGCCACCGTTTGGAACGATTCACCGGCCTCCGACCACGACCGTTTTCGTTTGATATTGTCGTATGTGATCCTTTTATCATCGTTAGTCACCATACGCTTCAAAAATGGGTCGAGTTCGTTCCGTTTCAGTAGCATATCGCAGGTGTTCATTCCGTCCAGAAATTTTTTTTGCATCAAATCATGCGGCACCCAAACATCAATTCTTTTTGTGTATCCAGCCTTCTGCAGATGGTTAAAAATGGTTTGGTGACTAACTCGCTATTTCTGGGCGATGTCACGAGATGCCACATGCCGGTCTAACTCGTTGTTTTCCATGATTTGATCGGTATTCGTCGTCACAGGTCTTCCGCCGGCTGGCTTATCGTCCGTGGTGTCGTTTTCACCCACTCTAAATCGTCGAAGCCATACCTCCGCAGTTCGAAGTGATAGAGTACACTCGCCCAAACCACCATTATTCTCACGGAACCTTTTTTCTAGCGAATTTGCCTTTAACGAAGGCAAACTTTAACATAGCGCAAATTTAGGCGTTAGTGAACTCCATGTTTCCACGTCTATAACTTTTGGACGCAATATCCAATATAGGTTATGTTCAGATCTGCCAAAGATGTATAGTATTGCCAGATACGAGCTCTGTAACGCTTTATACATAGCCGAGAAATTCAAAAAAGCAGAAAGGCGGAAGAGAGATATTTGACAACCTAATACTATAAATATTTTTTTTTTACTTTGCCATTTAAAATTAGTATTTAATTTTCACAAAAAACGCTCATTTCTTAGCTTATTTATAAAGAGTTTAAATAACGCTTTGTAACTGAAGCATCAACACTATCAGCACGTTGGACTTTACTTAGAGAGTTTAATTAAAGTTTCCATCAACGGTTTGCTAGTATTTGGAATTTTATAATAAAACTTAGAGTTGGCTTATAAGGTCTGATAGAACTTAAAATGCGAAAGTTTAATACATAGTCAATCCAAATACACTAAAATACATTAAAAATACTTTTACCGTTACTTGCAATTAAAGTACCGCATTGGAAACATTAATTTGGCAAAAGCAAGGTATGCAAACTTTCTCACAAAGCTTTTATTTCACTGAAAAGCTACCACAGCATTAGCTTACATTGGCAAACTTGTCTACTTACCGAATTAATCTCTTACAACTAATGACTAAAGCAAACATTTCCTATGCGTTTGTGCAAAGTTAGCAACTTGCGGCCACCAATTGATTTCAGTGGGTGCAACAAGGCGTATGAGTAACGCAAACCCCTTTGGCGATAAGGGAATAGGAGAATGAAAAAATATAAACTACATACAAAAGTGTAAAGTAAGAAAGTAATTTAAAGCAGCAAAGGGGCACACATACATCAGCGTTTGTAGAGCACAAAATAAACTTTAGGGAACTCATATGGTTGCACAGTGCTGAAACTGAAAGTATGTGAACAAAAAAAACTGGCAGTAAGGGAAGATTCAATCAATGGAGGGCTTGCTTACATGATATATACCTACATCTATCCATTTTCACAAACTTTTTTTCTACATCTTGCTTTTACTTTGATTTCCATTTTGTGTATTTTACAAATATTTTCGAATGAGTGTTAATTGCTTTGAGCGACTTACCTTCATAAATTCAACACTGGATTCCAGTGGATTATCGAAACGGAAGAGCAAAAGGAAATTCTCCTCCATTGGTAAAAGTTGAGCAAGCTGCAAAGAGCAAAAGAAATATACACATATTTTAGTGTTTTTGAGTAGTAAAACGTAGAGCGTAAATGCAGCCAATAAGTAAAACAAATATAATATTAGCTCAGGCTTACTCGTACTTTACTGACTTCTTTCTTTATTGTTAATTCTTTAATACTTTTTTTTGAAGATTTCCTTTGATTAATTCTTGCCTCTTTCATTATAGCTGCTTTTCCTGCTCTTTAATATTTCCTCTTGATTTCTCTACATCTTCACTTCACTTAACTTGCGCTTAATGAAAAAGTAATGTTGCAGAAAAATCCACGAAATTCTACTCAAGCGCAACCGAATTCGTAATCAAATTGAATTCGCAGTCAGCACTGCAATTTGTTGGCGGCAAAATTGCAGAGAGAAAATTGTCATCGGCTGAATTGGAGTGCTGCAGTTTCTCAAGCATACTCGTGTATTTTAATATGAGCCTCTCAGATATTTACCCCAATATTGGGGGACGTTAAAATTGAATGCTCAATGTGAAATCGAAGGTGCATTAGCGTGACAAAAGCGTCAAAAACTTTTTAGTAAGCGCTTTCTAGTATAATTTATATAATTTACATACCTTAACTGGAGGGAATATGGAATACAAAAATTTTGTCTCTCAAATTTAAACGATTCACTAACCTACTTAGTAAATAAAATATTCTTTTTCATAATGTTTGCTTGAAAACTTAAACAAAAAACAGTTTAAATATTTTGGATGTTAAATGACGAAAAATCATGAAAACTTCTTACTAAATTTATACATAATTGTTTCGAAGCAGTTTGCTGATCTGCTTGGTAGATCACAACATATTATGATATTTTATATTTTTTCACAAGACTACAAAGAGTTCTTACAGAGATAGCGAAAAGTAGAGGTACTTTTTCCGGAACCCTTTTTTTGACCACTCATCTTGAGACCCAGTATTCATTATTGGATAAAATTCGTCTAAATAGACTACGTTCTGCGCGCAGTGAATAAAATATAGTATTAACAGCCGTAGTTGAGAGTCTACACGAAGACCATGGGGAGTCGATTCGACGCCGTTCGCAGCATCTCAGACTGAAGCATGGAAAGACTTGGCGCATTTTAAGTCGGTATCTTCAGTTGAAAGAGTATAGCTTGTGCAAGAACTGAAGCCGCTCTATGGACTCTTGAAAAGTTCCAAGAATCTCCGACTTTTCCGAGTAAAATTTTGTTAAGCGACCCATTTCTGGTTCAATGGGTATGTAAACAAGCAAAATTGCTACATTTGGAACGAAAAGCAACCTGAAGAGATTTAAGTGCTGCCATTTTATCTAGAAAAAAACACGGTTTGGTGTGGTTTGTGGACCGGATCGTCGGTCCATAATTCTTCAAACATTTTGTCGGTGAGAACGTAACCGTCAATGGCGACCATTATCGCGTCGTAACAACCGACTATTTGATGCCTGAAATTGAAGCTCGTGACATCTTGTTTCAAGAAGATGGCGCCAATTTCCACACATCCTATCAATCTATGGATTTATTGAGACAAAATTTCGGTGAGCAGATGATACCACGTTTTAGGCCGATTGATTAGCCACTAAGATCATGGGATATCACATCGTTAAAACTTTTCTTCTAAGGATATGTAAAGTCTATGCGAACTAGCCCGCTTCGATTCAGAGCTTTGAGAAAACCATGCCCGAACGTGTCATCGAAAATTGCACTCAACGGATGGACCATCTGAGACGTTGGTCAAAAATCGATTTTGATTTATTTTGAAAAACTGTCATTGAGACAAAAAATTTTATTTTCGTTATTTCTTTGATTTTCTTTATTATATTTAACATTACTTTAACGAAATGTGTTTTTTTTTTTAATTTCAAAGGATCCAGTTCAGAGATATAGTGGTCACCTCATAACGTCTTTTTGGAGAGAACCTCCCGGAGATCAGCTGTAGTTCCTTTCCAAATAAATATTTTTGTAAGTCTTCAAATACAGTTAAAAGATACCATAATATGTGAACAAATTTTTGCATGAATAAAATTAAAAGTTTCCTCAGAAAAAAAATTATTTTTTTGCGGCCATCTAACTGTATATAGCTTTTTAAAAAAGTAAGAAACCCCGAAATGGATCACCCTTTATAAAGTTACTAAAATAATCATCAATTACTCCGCATAATCAGCAGCTTCATTCTTCTATTAAAATTTCAAAAACTTTAAATACCTGACATATAACCCTCTTAAAGCACAAAATCAGAGATAATGCTTATTTAATAAAATGTGGCCAAAATCCCGCACATAATTTCTATGTCTCCTCAGGTATTTGCACATTCGAGAAAACGGCATTTCTTGCAATTAACTTAAAATGCAAACTTTTGTGCGGAGTTCATCAAGCGGAAATTGGTTTTTCGTACCCTTCGCACTTTGATTCCAGATATACCAAATATCTACGCGAAAAATACATTTAATTGCAATAGCATAGATGAGACAACGCATAATTTTAATTAGCGAATTCTATAACAACAACAGCAACACCATCAAAAATTTCATTCTCCAATAGAAAATCAATTCCAGCTAAAAGTACTAACGCAGGTGCATGTGTGCATAGGTATACACTCAAATAACTGGAGATCTGCTCTCGTAAAAAGCATCTAAATTTTGAAACTTATGGCTGTTAACACTTAAATTCACGCAGCTAGAATTTAAAACACACACACCTTTTGGCTTGCATATTTTGAGGCGTTAAACAGTTGTCGCTTTGTAGCTTCTGTTTAATTGCTCGGAGGCGAAACCGAGTAAACGGAAAGTTGAAAATTCGTGGAATTATTTAACACAGTGTTATGTTTATATGCTTATGACTTGTGCAGTTGAATATAATTGTGGAATTTCCATTATAGAATGCGTATGCATGTGTGTGAAGCCAAAATTTTAATTAGTGCACTTGTTGGCTTTCGCATTAGTCACTTTGAAATAGAAATAAAGGAATTAATTTTGTAGCAAAACTTTCAATTTTAAGTTTTAGGGCTTCTATCTAAGGTAAAAGTCCATTGTAAGCACTAACCAGGGAATAGAGCACTCGGCTGCGGTTAAGGGGTTATATAGAGTTAGGATTTGCAAAAATCGACTTTTTTAATTTTATTTATTTTTTTTTTTTTAATGTACATAGATTTAAGTATATACGCAGAAAAATACGTTCCATTCCGGTATATATTTTCGAAGTTACAAGCATATTTGAAAAGGTCTTACAGAGTGCTCTGAAGTTCATTCCAAACTTTAAACGCGTATTTCTCAAAATGGTGTTTTTAAGCTCGGTGACCAATATTACTCGGAAACGGCCCAACAGATTAGTCTTAAACTTTAACATGAGCTTCTTAAATATTTTTTTACAGTAATTAATCGAAGATTTTTTTTCACCGATCATAATTTTTTTTATGAACAATTTTTGGCCAAAATTTTGGTCGAAACCCAATTTTTTTTTTGATTGATTTTAGATGAGTCTCCAAGGACTTATGCTTGTCACCGCAAGTACCTTTTTTGGAACTGGGTCAACACAAACGACTATAACTTTGGAAATTAAAATTTTTTTTTGGAAATTTTCGTGACTTCAAGTCAACACATCCTATACGTAATAATGCCATATTACTACTTTTTTAAAATAACATCATTTAGTAGCAAACAAAAAAAAAAAAATACTGAAAACTCTCATTTTTTCGTGCCTCTGACTACCCCTAACCCCTTAAGAGGATCCAGTTCAGTGATCAGAGGAGAATCAATGTCAAGAAATAAAATGCAGCACAGCTCACACATGGAGTTGGTTCAACGAAACAGTCTTAATTACTCTAAGCATGACTATGCTCTCAGTCTCTCTATACTCGTATAGTCATAAAGAAGTATGTGTATATTCTTTAAACTGTCCGTAAACGTTTTTATAGTCTTGCAACATGTAGCTACAAAGTATAAAGTTTTGTTCAACTAACGGTTGTATGTATCACCTACACTTAATCGTGAGAGATAAGGGTTATGTATATATAAATGATGAAGATGACGAGACGCGTTGAAATCGGGGTGACTGTCTCTCGTTCAGTCCTAGCTAGCTGTGAGTTGAATTAAAATTAAGATATCTTGATAAACCTTGGTATGCGTATTTCTTGGCAGAAAAACAGTACTAGTTCGTATATGGGGGTAATAGCACCACCGCCACGTAATATGTGATATATAAAATTGAACTTCATAGAGAATCCTTTCCTGATAGATGTGTAGTACAAATGGGTTGAATCTGCTCAATACTTCCCTAAGCCCCCATTTACCTAATATAAAGATTTTCGAACTTCAGGATGCTTCCATACCGCTGAGACAACCATTTTGAGCCCGGGCGCGACTAGGAGCACTATCACCATACACTCTTACAATTTTAGCGTACGTTTCCGAAGCTATTTTGCCCAATCTGGCGCAAAATTTTATCGCGACGCATTGATCTTGATTTCGTTTTTCTATTTTCGTGACGAGCACTACAAACATACATTTACTCAACTTGACGCAGCAGGCGAACTAAATAAGCTAGAGCGATGATACATATATCAATGGAGAGGAGAGGGATGCCGGAAAAAAGAAACGGAATTTCAAGGTCACAGGTTTACCACAAGCGCGGCAATAAAATCAGTATCATTACTTAGTTGTCAAACCTTGTACTGCTCTTCCCCTTTCTTTGTTATAAAAGAAAATATACTTTTTAATTCATCATTTAAACATCGCGATTGAGCAACCACGAATCACTTTTGCACCACGTTTACCCTAGTTAATAATATGCATCCTCATACGCGTACAGTGCATACCGAAGACGCTTTTGTTGCTATTGAGCATTGAGTCCATTCGCAACCACGCGCAAATTTGGAGCTGTATCTACCGACTTTACGTAAGATTTTACGTAATATTACAAACAACGAGGAAACGTTATGGGGTAATGTTTAATGCCTTTTTTGTGTCTGAATTAGAAGATGATAATAAGGACGACCTGTGGTTCCAACAAGACATAGTTTTATAATAAAGCTAAATTCTCTGCCATAACATTAGGTAATATGCGTTTTATTTCTTCTGCTATATTATCACTAACTGATTCCAGACATATATTCATGGAAAGATAGACAACATGGGGACCTAGATTTCCACCTGATCCAAATACTCAGTGACCATGGGTGTATACAAATAGTATTATGAGACTTAAATGTCTTCTTCTCTCCCATAAAGTAATACGTAGTCCAGTGGTATCGTGGGAGGAATATAAGATGGGAGTAGGTTAGGTTTAGCAGATTACAGTGCCACCCTCCGGCTTTCGTTGCTTCCCACTACTATAAAAAAACAATGTTACCAGCTCCTATTTTTTTTTACTGTGTGTTCCGTCAATATATTTGAATTATTTATGTTTTTAGATACTGAACTACTTCTTACATATCATATTTGAATGTGTTCTCGACCTCATTCGTACTAGAAAATTAAAAAGAAATCAGAAAAATTTTATTATTTCTTCTAACAAATAATTAAATATTTAAAATTTAATTCTAAATGAATCTTTTCATTATTTCTCACTTAAGTTCTTTTTAAGTCTTAAGCCTTTAATCCAAAAAAATAAAATTATGCCACCACTTTGACAACAAATTCATCGCATTAACTGTGGCTAATGATTACCACAGGCATCCAACAAGCGCAAATTCTAAAACGGAATTCAATTTCTTATGACAGCGCAAGAAAATTAAAATTCCGCCAACGTTTAAGTGTAGTCAAAAGCAAATTTCGCAGCTATCACAGCTATCACAGCTTGCTTCTGCTACTCAGCCGTCCCCATATATCTATATAATATATATATATGTGTGTGTTAACAAATGTGCGTGGTAAAAAATTTGCATATGCATTTTAGTCTGGGTGGCAACTATCGTGAGGAAACCGCAACGTCACAGCAGCCGCGCATTTAGCGGAAATACGTCGACATATTGTCAAACTTTGCGAATTTGCCCTTAAGAAAGTGGCTGTGAAAACAGAAGTCAGTCGTAAGGATGCCAGCATGCAGCTGAGCTGGCGCATTGTGAACCATTCAAGGCCAAAACAGGATATGCAGCCGTACAATAGCGAAAGTCGCTACAGCGGAGAGTTGAATTGCCCTGCGTGTGTTGAAGTAAAAAGTAAAGTTGTGAAGAGTGCGGCAGCGGTGATGAAAAAAGTATTTAGAGTGCGAAAACGAATGCACGAAGGAGCTGCAAAAGTTCAACAAAAAAATGTTACACAAGAAGAAGATGCACTTGGCAGGGTGGAAAAAGAAACAATAATTTGCATTTTTCAGCATTTAGTAGCGCCAGCCGTTACAATAACGCCGACTGACAGCCAACTTACAGCTGCTTACAGCGCTAAAGTTTCGCATGATGGAATTTTAAAATGCAACACATTGGCTGTCAGAAGAAGTTTCGCAAAAACCGTAACCAAGAACGAACTTAGTTCGATTGGAAGCGCATTTCTTTGGTGTTACCTAAGCATTATTCCCGGTTCTGAAGTAGTTTTTAAGGACAGAAGTAATCGTTTTTGGAGCCATATGTAGAAGTTCACGCAGGTGAGGAAAGTTCTCTGAGCACCATTAACTTGGGAGTGGCCAGAAACGTTTATTTTACATATGATTCAAGCAGCTCACGACTTCCGGTCTTAAACTCTGAATCCTCTGTTTATTTGATTAAAAATAATTTAAAAAGCAAATTGTGTGTCAGATTTGTTCTTAACTTCTACTAATCAATCTTAATTTCGAGGATTTGGCTAGATTAGATCCAATATAAATACCATCCGTAATGAACAAATTTCAAAAATTTCCATCCCAAACTTAAAGCTTCTCAAATTGCCCAGACATTATATATTTTTGTGATTTCAACTATCCAGTACCCAACCAAAAATTGCCTAGCTGGATCACACGACATGGAATCAAACTTATCGTCAATGATTCTTGCTTTGACAGAGACTTTATAGAGTTTGTTGTGAATCTTCTTCTTTATTGGCGTAGACATAGCGCAACAGAAGTTCTTCCTTTTCGCTCTTTGGGGCCAATTGGAGATTCCAAGTGTAGCCAGGTCCTTCTCCACCGGGTCTTTCCAACAGAGTGGACGTCTTCCTCTTCTTCCCCTAGCGGGTACCGCGTCAAGTACTTTCAGACCCGGAGTGTTTTCGTTCATTGGGACGGCATGACCTAGTCAGGGTAGCCTCTATATGTTAATTCGTTGAACTACTTTACAGCTCATCCTTATATCTACTGCGATATTCGCCGCTGCCAATGCGCAAAGGACCATAAATCTTCCGCAGAACATTTCTCTCGAAAACTGGTAGCACCGACTCATCAGATGTTGTCATCGTCCAAGCCTCTGAACCATATAGCAGGACGAGGATTATGAGGGATATGTAGAATTTGGTCTTTGTTAGGCGAGAGAGGATTTTATTTCTCAGTAATCTACTCAGTTCGAAGTAACACCTAGTGGCACTAATCATTCTGCGTCGGATTTCGAGGCTGACGTTATTGTTGGCGTTAATGTTGGTTCCAAGACGGATGAAATTATCTCCGACCTCGAAGTTATGACTGTCAACAATGTCGTAGTAGCAAAGTAGAGAGTGCGACGATTGTTTGTTTGATGACAGGAGATATTTCGTGCTGCCATCGTTCACTACCAAACGCAATTGCTTTGCTTCTTTGGCCAACCTGGAGAAAGCAGAACTAACGGCGCGGTTGTTATGGCCAATGGTATCGATGTCACCGACGTAAGCCAACAGATTAAGTACATTTTCAATTCTGTAACTCGAATTATTTACTCCAGGAGTAGATTGGAGAAGTTGCACGATAGGTAGTCGCCTTGTCTGAGTCCTCGTTTTGGTATCGAACGGCTCGGAGAAGCTCCTTACCGATACTGACGGAGTTTTTGTTAGTGCTCAACGTCAGTTTGCACAGATGTACTATATTAGTTTTGCGGGTTTATTTGAAACGAAGTTCACCCCGTTTCCATATTGGTTACTCTATTTTTTCTTATGTGTCTACTTGTTTACCAGTTTTAATGTGCCCTCAATGGACCAATTATGTAGATCTATGTAGGCTTAATAATAGCCATTTTTTAAAACCAACTAAATCCAATAAAAAATCACTATTTTTACTTTCTCGGGTAACATTTGATACTTCCAAAATTTATTTTGATCTCTATAAATCTATATTTATCTCAATTCCTTTATACTTTAGGTAACCTAAACTGTAAAACTCCCTATGTATCTTGGGGTACGTGGGTATAAATTTTGGAACTGCTGTTATTGGCCACTATGAAGGGAAAACTGAAGCAAATAAATTAACGGAAACAGAACGAAGCCAAGGCATGCCGCCACTCTGGTCAGGGTTAACTTGAAGTTGCGCACACTACTGTTATTTTTTCTTTCAATGAGTAAATGCAACGAAGGGCAACTTCTCCGCTGCTTTGTTGTAAATTGCATTTTTGTAGTAACTTATTTAGTTTGAAAAACGTGTAATAAAATTGAATCACCAAAACGCGCAGCTAGTCCTTTATGAATAATGTAAAGGCAGTTGAAGCACAAAGCATGAAGTAATAACTAGCGAGCTACCAGAAATTTTACATTTTGTGCTGTATTACTCTCTACTAGAAAAGTTTATTAAAAAGTTCAAAAACACGATTGACAGTAATATACAGGAAGGTCGCTTTAAAATGCGACTCTGCGGCTCCATAAAAAAATCTGCTTTTTGGTCTCTCTTTGCACTTTATGGTCGCTAATATCAAAATTTCTGTCACTCATGCATCTGCAGAAGGTAACAGTTCTCACCTAATGAGTTTGACGTATAGTGCACCGTCCCCAGCGTATTAATGGTTTTTTCACTGAAAAATCTATAATTGGTTACCCAGAAGTAGCAATCTGAATGATTCACCACTTTAAAACTCAATCGAACTATTCGTAAAATGAAGTTGTCTCCGTGTGTTATCTTAAGGACACAAATGGGAAGTTGGCCCTGAGCAGTGAGGCAACACTTCTCATGCTCCTTGATGCTCACTGTTCTAAGGGGGCGCATTCCGAGTGAAGTGGAGCTTTCAATAACGTCCTCCTAGAAGCAGTGGTAACTGCTCTGGGGGCCTTGGGTTTGAATCAAACCTCAAACACCTCATTTTCAGTATTCTGTGCGACAAAGTGATTGAAAGGGAATGTGTAAACGCACGTGGTCGACGAAATGTGAGTTGGGGAACCCCACAAGCTGAAGTTCTTTCTGCTCTCTTATGAATCCTTGTCGTTAACGATCTGTTTAAAAAACTTACCTGCCGGTTGATTGCCTATGCTATCGATGTAGCGCGTATGGTCAAAGGAAAGTTCCTGACTACCGTTTACGAATTGACGCAGGGGTATCTCAGCGTCTTAACAAAAAAATCTATACCGTTTCGCCATCAACCCAAATAAAATTAAGATGGTTTTACATGCAAGATCTCGGCACCGCTCCCGCAAATGGGAGACATCCGTCTGTTACCAGCGGATACAGTGAAATATCTAGGACATCCGTCTGCTACCAGCAGATACAGTGAAATATCTAGGGCTCATCTTGGATAGAAAGCTTTCGTGGAAGCCGAATCGAGGAAAGAGAGAGATAATATATACTGCGAAAGTTTCTATCAGACCCAGACAGAAACGAACTTGCATCATGGAGTCACTTAACCGAACTCAGGCATTCCTTCACTACCCATATATCGGCGAGAGTGTTGTGGGTGAGAAGAAGCCGTTGGGGAAGAGGGGTAGTGGGCTACTTAATGAATGTGTCAAAACTTAGGGGGAAGGTTGGTGGTGAGGTTTACTGTCAAGAGCTCTCTATCAACTCCAGTTTCAGACATTCTGCCTATTGTAAAGCCTTCCTTCCGTATCTTCTTGTGTTCTACAACTAGATAGCTGGGCTTCACGGAAGCTTGGCCAGAGCTCGGCCACCAACGGTGCAAAAGGCTTTTAGCCCAAGATTGATCGCAAGAAATCTAGTGATCTCTTTGCCTTAAGTAAGGCTATCCTCTCCCTAGTATTGTACAGTAAGGAAGGGAATCCTACCAGACGCCATCTGCAGAAGCTATGCGTATGGAAGATGGAAACAACTCAACGCTTCTTTCTTGACTGTCCCGTGTTTAGGAGGTCAAGACTTAAACACTTGCGAACGAATACCTGCAGACATTCCCCGAATTGGCGGGAGTGGAAACTAATCGCAAAGCAATACATATAGTAGTCAACCTGCAATCTTTGATAAGCCATCTAACCTATTTTTACTTTCAACGTTCTTACCGTGGAATCTAACTATTCCAGATTGAATAAAATCTAAATTGAACTTAATTAGGTAAACCCTTTCCTGGTGCACAAACCATCTAGGTTAAATATATAGCTATCATCCAGTGGTTTGACACTTAACTAAGTATATAAAAATAGTAAAAATCCTAATTTCTAACAGTAATATACTTTCAGCGAGAACCGAGTTGAACTGAAGTTTTCCGAATGTGAAATGATAATGAAGCTGTTGCTTACGAAAAATATTTAAATTCCAGATTCCACACCACATGTTAAAGAAGAGGCCAACAAAAATCAATCATAGCTGTAATAATTTCTATACTAATTTAACTTTCCTAACAATTTATTATTAACAGTGGCGACAAGTTAGGTGGTAACGTGCGTTGACGCACAAAAATTTATTTTCCACTCGTGTCAAACAATAATTCTAACTCACAATGGCTGTGAAATTTTAAATTCAAAATCTACGCATCAAATCACTTGAATGCAATAAATAAAATCATATTCACCTCATTACTGTTCAACACCGTCTGTCGCACACATACACACGCACATTCTCGTGCTCGAGGGCGCACTAATTAAAAGTGACACGTGTAATGCGTCAAAGACACATGTGGCAACTGTGGCACAAGAACCACAAACAAAGCCGCAGCTGCAACCGCAGCCACAACCACAAGTGTGTGCGCGCAGCTGGGCGTAGCCGAAAGAGAAAAACAAAATAAAGTTGGGCGTAGGGAAAGCATAACAGACACAACTGCAAACTGTTGAGTAATGAGTGGCGCAGAAAAGTCAAAAAGCAAGTGCAGCGCGTGCGAACAATTGCATGTGCTCACGCAAAGATGCACGCACACAACTACAATTATAGTTGAAATAAACTTTTATACACATTAGGATGGTACTTAGGTTTTTGATTATGAAAAATTTTCACATGTCTTAAGGAGGTATTCTACTCTAGAATTTTGAAAAATTCGATTTTTTTTTCATATATTTAAAGTTTAGACTTTCAAAAATATTACCTTGGAAGGATTTTTTAAAATTGGACTTATTTTCGAAGATACAGCCGATTGTGTGAGGTGGCGTCCGTGTTCACTAGAATTGTCTCCTAAACTTTAAACGCGTTTTTCTCGAAACTACTTTTTTTCACACGGTACCGGCATTATCTCAAGTTCTATACAACCGATTTACTTGAAATTTTGTGTGAACCTTCTTTATATAATCCCTTATCGTTCCTACCAGCATCGTGTCAAATTTTTTGTTTTTAATTTTAAAAAAATTCAGGAATTTCAAAAAAAAAGCGTAAATAATTATTTTTATTTTCAGGCGGTCGCCATTTTTCCAAAAATTTTTTTTTCGTGTTCCCGGACTCTAGCAGCATCCTTACTGATTAAGAATTTTTTTTGATTTTTTTTCAGACCACCTAGAGAGTCAGATCAATGTCACCAGGATGCGCCATTTTTGTGTATACCTGTCTCTCACCCCCCGCCCCCGTCTAATTATTTAAATTTTTAATATTTTTTTGTAAAATTCTTTTTCTGTATTCTTAAGTTGATATCTTAAGACACCATAACAAAATGGATAGTAAAAATATGTTTTTTTTTTTTTTAATAAAATTCAAAAAACTGCCCAAACTTTGATTTCTAGAGTAGAATACCCCCTTGACCTACTGAAACCTTTTTTTTTTCTTTCTCGCATGGGATACCGATTAAGCGACTAAGGTAGACAAAGAAGTAAGTAAAACCTAAGTTCGGTTGCAACCAAACATTTTATACTCCATTATCAAATTGCAACGTAAAGATGTCACTACTATGGTACACATCAATTTATCAAGTAATCCCTTAAATACAGTATTTCATCTAAAGGTGGGCGTCACACTACCATTGTCCAGGTGGACCGATAAAAAGAAAATTGCTCGGAGTTCTCTTGATAACAAGACGTATCCTGATCATTTATACATACATACATATATAAAAAATATAACTATCTCCATTAATATTCGTTATTACAAATAACCGTTAGGTAAAAAAAAACTATTGTAGGCTGTTGCAACATGTTGCGAGAGCATACAAGTCGTCCTTTAAAACTTTACGAACCAAATACCAAACATGTGAATTTACTATGTACTTGATGTCCCACCTTAACCTCAGCACAATACATTGTACATACATATGTTTACTACAGCCAAAATTTTGCCAGCAGACTTGTTGCTGCCACCGAATTACAAATAAAGCAACAAAGTTTGTAACCAACACACTTTTTATCGCTACTAAGTCATTTTCTTGCCATCCACTTCGGTTTTCCCTCTCATCTGCGTTTGTTTTTTCGTTGGCAGCAGCGCGATTTATTTCTTTGTTCGCTACGTCAGTCTGACAGTCAACACAATGCATTTCGTATGCAGCTGTCACTTTGACATCTTGTTTGTCATACACTTTCTTGGCACACTGTGCGCGCAAAGATTTCTGCTGTGTTACTTTATTTGTTGGTTTTTCTTGTACATAACTTTTTTGATTTAGTGCATTGTGGTTGTGTTAACATGGTCTGCTGGTCTGGTGCCTTGGCCCTAAATTAATTTGGTCGAATGTATTTTAATATTTGGCTCACGTTCACAAAATTCAAAAGCGAACTTTCAAATTATAGAATTTATTTTTGAGTGGGTTGGAATCTACTTGCTTACTTACAAATCGGTATAATTTAAATGCGTTACTTAACTTTAAACTATTATTTATTATTTTATATATAATATTCCCCGTTTAACTAATCTCCGCATCAATTTTTACCGATATTTGACCCACGCACTTATACTCATTCAGGTCAATGGCTACGTAGAGTTTAAAAAGTTAGCTATCTGAAACGGCGTCAAAAATTCTAAAGAGAAGTGTCTCGACTTTTAAGCTTCAAGAGGTCAGAATATTATTTTAAAAATTCAAAAAGAGACCAGGATACTTATTTTCACACCATTTATGAGTTTAATTACCAACATCTCTCTAATTATTGGAATAAAATTCCTTCGCTAACTACCCTAAAGCCCCAGTAACAAAAGTACGACTGAAAAACAATGTGGACTTTTATAGACTGACGACTGGTCTTTCTAAATGTAACTGCAATTATCTCATCATTCTTAATATCACCTATATCAACTATATCGAGCTTCAACAAACTTATTCAGTTTTATCATTGTTGGTTTAGAGACACTTAGTTGCTACTGACCAGATATTCATTATCCTACAGATTTTAAAATTAAAATTATTATTAGATGACTTTGGAGATAGTATACGAATGAAATAAAGGTTAATACAGGGTAGGCCATTTAAAGTTGACCCATTTGCCTATTTGCCAAAATTAAGGCGTCGCGGATAATCAGCTGGGTTTAGTTTTTGTGCCATTTGAATTTTATATGGAAACATCTTCAAATCTTTATGAATTATGCGTCGGAGAGTGGTGCGAGAGATGTCTAATTCCTGAGAGCGGCGATAACTCGATGTCGATGGAGTCTCCTCAATACTGGCTCGTACAGCTTCGATATTTTCATCAGAACGTCTTGTGCGTTGTCTGGATGCATGACTGGCATTACTGAGATTACCGGTGTTCACAAATTTTGCGTATAAAGACTTAATTGTGTTCTTAACTGGAGCACTTTTCACTTTATTTTTTTGCGAAACGCACGTTGAGTTAACACAATTGAAAAGTTATTTTGAATATAAAGCTGAACAATTTCAGCGCGTTCTTTTGGAGTGTACTGTTCCATGGTATAAATTGTCTTCGAATGACGCTTCTAACGCGGTATGACATTAGCCGATTTGTCAGCGCTGTTAAAAGTTACAGCGTTGCCAGATGGGTCAATTTTAAATGGCCTACCCTGTACTTGTAATATCAACGAGCAACATATTTGAGAAAAATAGATTTGAGGCTAAAAACAATTTTATGTTGATCCTCTCTTTGTTTTTTAATCAAAAAAATATTCTTACAAATAGGAGAATTAAGTGAAAGAGTTACAATAGTTGAATGCTTGGTAGCTTAGACCTAAAATGCTTAGTCACACATAACATAGCGTTAACATGCCTTGGTAGAAAAATACCGAATAAATGTCAATTAAAACTAGAGGAAGAGCTTTGAACAGAGAGTAAAATGATCCACTTTTGACAAATCACTTCTCAGACTCTTTTTCATTAGAGCGAAAGCCAAAGAGAAAATTATTTTGAGGTTTGAATAGCACTTGATTGTAGGCTTCGCCGAGTCACGATTATCAAGAATTCTCTAGGCAGTGAGAAATTCTTCTTCTTCTTTACTGGCGTAGACACCGCTTACGTGGTTGTAGCCATGTTAACAACAGCGCGCCAGTCGTTGTTTTTTTCGCTATTTAGCGCCAATTCGAGATACCAAGTGCAGCTAGATCCTTCTCCGCCTGATCACTTCAACGGAGAGGAGGTCTTCTTCTTCCTCTGCTTCCACCGGCTTGTATTGAATGGAAAATTGAAGCTACAGTGCTCTTCCATCCGAACAACATGACAATGTCATCGTATACTCGTATATCGTACAGCTCATCGTTCATCAACTGAGGTATTCGCCATTGCCAATGCGTAAAATATCATAAATCTTCTGCAAAGCTTTTCTCTCGAACACTTCTAAGGCCAAACTCTTCAGATGTTGTCCATGCCTCCTCACCATATAGCAGGACGGGCTCATCTCTGTACTTATAGAGTTTGATCGCTGTTTACAATTGCCATCTCAGTCGAAAGCAGCGAGTGCGATTCTACGTTGGATATCAAGGCTGATGTTGTTGTCGTTGTCGATGCTGGTTCTAAGATAGACGAAATCATCTACTACGTCTGTAAAGTTATGACTGTCAACAGTGACATGCGAGCCAAGTCGCGAAAGCGATGACTATTTGTTTGAGAACAGAAGATATTTCATATTTCATATTGTCCTCGTTCACAACCGAAATATGAAAATATAACTGGAAAAGTGCTTTACTCAATGTAACAAACTAAGAAAAAACAATTTTCTTTTGGAAGCCGCTTCCTTTGTTCTTTTGTCACACCCTTATTTGGATAAGAATTTATTTTTATGTATTTTGTGTGCACTTAACCCACACATTATCCTCCAACACATTTTGTCCACAACTCACTCGCAAACAGAGTCATCACGTACACGAAAAAGGTCACCATTGAAAATCAAATAAATAAATAATTCCAACGCCTTTCTTTTAGTTAATACAACAATAAAAGGATGTTAGAGGACGCTTTTGTTTGATTGATTGCGGATTTATGCACGCAATGCAAATGGGCTATTATTGGTTGAGTGTGCTGAAGTGGGCGGAAAAAGGTTTGAAAAAACTAAAAACAATTATTTACTTTAACAACAAAAAATTGTGTTTAAGTAAGTGCAAATGTAAGAATATTAAGAATATAGTTGTCACACTTGTTGAATAATATTTGATTTCCTTATACTCTTATGACAACAGACTTCTGTAAGAAGACTGTCCTAAATTACTATGTCGAATATGAGAGCAATCTGTCAACCAGTTTTTTAAAGCAGCTGCTTAAGTCGGTGCACCCCTGTAGTGCACTGCAATTTTGACAACGGTAAAAAATATCGAACAAAGAATTTCTCTAAAATTTTGTTTTTCTAACCAAATTTAGTGTGCAAAATCGTTGCCAATGTTGGAAAAAGCTTACGGGGATTAAAAAACACAAGTCTACGAGCGGTACAAATCCTTCAAAAACAGTCGAGAGATCGTTGAGGACATGCCTCGTTCTGGACGACCTTCTTCGACCTCTTTAACTGATGAAAGCATTAAAACTGCGAAGCATATGGTGCTTAAAAATCGTCAGAAAAGTGTTTTAGAGAGATGGCAATAGAACTTAACATCCCTCGCGAGTCCGTTCGAATGATTTCGGTGAATATTTTGAGTTTGAAACGCCTTCTTGCTCGACTAGTCCCGATAAAGCTGAATTTTTTTTTAAGGTGGGGATTCTAGTCTAGAATTTTGAACAATTTTTTTTTTCATATTTTTCATTTTTTTTTTTTCATATATTTAAAGTTTAGACCCTTAAGAAGGGGGTATTCTACTATAGAATTTTGAAAAATTCGATTTTTTTTTCATATATTTAAAGTTTAGACCCTTAAAAAGGGAATATTTTCTACTCTAGAATTTTGAAAAATTCAATTTTTTTTCATATATATAAAGTTTAGACCCTTAAGAACATATTCTCCAAAGGATTTTTAAAAATTAAAATTATTTTAACACTTCAGTGACGCAGTACCTAGCCCGGTAGGTAGGTAGACTCACTTTTTTAAACGAGGTTTTTCTCGAAACTACTTTTTTCCACACGGTACCGGCATTATCTCAAGTTCTATACAACCGATTTACTTGAAATTTTGTGGAAACCTTCTTTATATAATCCTTTATCGTTCCTACTAGCATCGTGTCAAAATTTTTGTTTTTTAATATTTAAAAAAAATTCAGGAATTTCAAAAAAAGCGTAAAAAATTATTTTTATTTTCAGGCAGTCCCCATTTTTCAAAAAAAAAAATTTGCGTGTTCCTTGAGGTAGGGACTATAACAGCGTCCTTAGTGATTAAGATTTTTTTTTTTGATTTTTTCTTTTTGATTTTTTCTTTCAGACCACCAGGAGAGTCAGGATCAATGTCACTAGGATACGTAATTTTTTTTGCACCTGGCTCTCCCCCCTCTTTAATTATTTTAATATTTAATGTTTTTTTGTAAATTTTTTTTCTGTATACTTAAGATATCAATAAAACCATCATAAAAAGTGGATAGTAAAAATATTTTTTGGTTTTTTTTAAATAAAATTCAACACACTGCCCAAAATTTTATTTCTAGACCAGAATACCCCCTTTGGGGGCATTTTTGATATCGCGAATTTCGTTTCCACATTCATGGAGAGCATTATAACCGCCGATGAGACATGGGTGCAAGAGGTGAGCATGTCTCATAAGTCAACAATCAACGGAATGGTTTATTTGCAATTTCCCGGTACTTTATTGTCATAATAAGCGCTTAATTGAAAGTTTTTTTTTATACCTTTCAATAATGTTTTCTGCTGAAAATTCCAAGTGGCTAGTTCTAGTTTGTTAGTTAGTTTACTAAGTTAACTGTAGAAGAATAAATAATATTTAAATAAAAAAGAATTTGAAAGAAGGAAATAAATTCTATGAAAATTATCATGAATATTATTATCACTATTTATATTTATTTTTTTATTACAATTTTTTCAATAAAAAAATCAGGTTATTTTCATATTTTTCTGGATATGGCAACATTACTCTAATACTGCTAAAAACCTTTCGCAGTAAGCGGATAAATAAACACAGACAGGATATTTAAGCAAATAAGTAATAGTGCATACAAATATAGGCCGTAGAAAAATACAGCTGTCTGTGATTTGCTTTGTAAGCACTTCATTTAATCCATTAATTCTTAATAAAGGCAAAGCACTGCTAGGCGTATGAGTAACTTCTACTTGTTTTGCTTGTAACCTGTTCATGTGCACGTTTTAACCACAGAAGGATGCTATTGTGTACATTGTATAATTTTGACCTGTTAAGGGGGTATGTGGACTATAACAGTTACATATTTTCGGTCTGCCTTTTAATATCTTCTTTTCGAACTATGAGCAAGGCACACGTGCGTTTTGGCCGCTGGGCGTTTGCGTCGATTATGCGGAGAAAATGGTTCGAATGCGTACACACATGAACACATAAATTATTTCACTTCGCTGCGGCAACTTCTCCAGCAAAAAACGGACAAAGTCCTAAAAAAACACTTTCATGCGACAATCAATTTGCATGCGACATCAAAGTGATTGCGCTAAACCAAACAAAAAATTGCTTTCAGAAACAATAAAAAACCCGCTTTGATTAATCTGCAAAATAAATAGGAAAGAAGGTATCTCGATTCTCAGCCGCATAAGGAAGACAAATATGCTTACAAGTGGCAGCGCACCTTCCGTACCCACATTTCAACCTTCATTACGCACAAATTCTTTCTCTTTAACTTTTTGCCCGCCTTTGTGTATTTTTTTCCGCATAACCTTTTTACTTGCTATCTGCCTCAAAGACCTTCATTCCACGCTAACTCACTTCAATTTTTTATATTTTCTTCACTTCACTTACCTCTCTAATGTCGATTTTGCCATCCTGATTATCATCGTAAGCCTCCATGAAACACGATTTCAGCTCCTCAAGCATTGTGTCGGTGACAGCCTAAAAATGAAAAAAATAAAGCGAAAGAAAAAGAAGTTGAGAAAGTGCACACAAATCCACCAAATCGTTATAACAAAGCCAGTATGTATGTATGTATTGTGAAAGGATACTTGAAAATGTGTGACGCAGCGAAGGGCATAGAAATCAATGCGGGCTTAAAGTATGATAAAGTGGCAATGCTGTTAAGCAGCTCAGTGAAAGCGCCAGCTTCTCCGCCGCCAACATGCTTGACTGGCAAAAAATGCTGAGTGCTTGAGCGTTTGGTAGAGTTTTGCTTTTTTCTCACTGTGCGCTTGCAATTTTTTATCTGAATATGTATTTAAGTTTAAGCTGTATTTATGGAAATAAGCGAGATTTCTATGCCAAAAATGAGATTTGTATGCGCAAAAATGTTTAAATATGTATATGCATAGTGAAAAAGCCTGCATTATCGTTTTAAATTATGCGAAATTTATTCTAAAGCGAATTGGTGTGGTGTAATAACAGCTTTTTGTTGTAGAAGAAATATTTTTAGGTTGAACGTGCTAAATTTTTGGATAATCCTTTTCATAATACAATATTATTATGAATTTCGAAGGTGAATAAAATAAATTTATTTTTTGAGCAGATTTCGGTATACGCTACTTTCACTAATTTGCCAGTCTTAAATTCAAATGTTTAAATTTTTGGTTTATGCAGATAGATATGGGTAACTGTTCACAAGAAAGGCGGTAGGAGCAGGGGCGTGGTGCAATTTTCAATCGGCTGCGATGTCTTGCCGGACGCGATTGTCCCTTCGTTTGAGCCTATTGGGGACTTCCACGTAAAACTTGGCATAGACGCTTTGTCTAGGAAGAACAAATTCATGGTAGACCTTGCCTTTGATGTCAAAATGGACAATGAGCATCGTTATAGATTTGCTCATTATTCCGGTCTTCATCAGCGACCTCTTCCCGGTCCTCCAAAAAGACCTAGTGCCGCCGAAACACAACACTTCTTGCTAAATGGGTTAGGTGGGAATGAAAATTAAAAAAATCGATTTTTTTTGTCTTATTAAATAGTCCAATATGTTTAGAATATTCTCCTAAAATTTCAAATCGATCCGAGTAAAATTCTAGGAGATATATCCTACGGAAGTTTCGCCCATTAGGCCCCGTCAGCGCAGCGCTTCGCTGAAAAAACGTATTTAACTCAGAACTCTATTTTGTAAGTCGGTGGACATGATTTCTCGTTATAAACCGATTTGGCTCAAATTTTGCACACCTCTTGGGAACAACATTATCTACTTAATGAACGATCTTTTTTTTATAATAAATAATTTTTTTGAGCCAAATGTGGCGAAAATGTAACCAAAAAATGTGTTATTTTTCTCTAAGTCTGTCAAAAATTCAAATTTCAATATTATTTTTTTCCTTCGTTCAATAAAGAGATTTATGCATAACTAACAAAATATTTTTGGCTTTTTGATTTTAGATAATCCAATTATGAGTTATGACGTCCACGGCAAGATCACTTTTTTTTGAGACGTCACGGGAGATGAGTTGTCAACGGCTGAGTTTTCAGAATTTTTACATGAAAATTTAACAAAATAGTCTTTAAATATCTGTTTTCGATATGCTGAATTGTTTGAATAAAACATATGATTGTATATAAAAAAATGATGAAAATACGCTTATTTTTAGCCTCTGAAACCCACCTAACCCCTAAAGCAACATCTGGGTAAACCTGCTTGATCATATCAAACTTATGCCGACGTGCGAAAATATTTTTCCTCACTCTCCAGGTGCTCGGAAACAACTGACCAGTCGGTGTGTTGGTGTGCGGACGCTCCAAAGTACAATTGAGGCGCAAGAAAATCAGTCTTATTACTTTCCGGACAAACCCTGTATAAAAGATCAGCATGTAACGAATGATCCAAGTAGAAGTACTTTTTTCAATAGCCAGTTTTTGGCAGATCACGACATGAGTCATGTCAAGCTGTCATATTATTTTTGTTCATTATTGTTTGGAATTTCATCAAGGAAAGACTTGTCCCTGATTAACGTTTACAAAGTGTTCAACTTTATTACGAAAATTTTCGTTCTATAAATAATGTGTTTTGCGCACTTCGCTGAACTCATGGTCCACATAATCAGCTTACTGAGAGTACTATTCGCAACACCATCACCCAGCATTCATTATTGAATAATATCCGACAGAATAGATCACGGCCAGCATGCAGGGAAGAAGATATAGCAGCTGTAGCTGACACGAAGGTTGTGGTGGCTCGTTTCGACGCCATTCGCAGGAACTCGGCCTGACGACTTGGCGCATTTTATGTCGAAATTTTAAATGGAAAGCGTACAAAATGCAGCTTGTGTAAGAACTGTAGCCTGTCGACCGTCCCAAGCGACATTAGTCCGCTCTATGAGCTCTTGAAAAGTTCCAAGCCAAATTTTTTTCAGCTGCGAGACCCACTTCGGGCTCAATGGGTATGTAAACAAACAAAATTGTCGAAATTCGGAATTCGATTCCTTTTTTCTCACTCCCAAAATTTGGTCTTGTTTGATTAACTGATCTAAAGCCTTAAATAGTTGTTATGTAGCCAAATAAAGAAATACATTTTTTCAGTTAAATTACTCGTGTTCTGTATTAAAATTGGATTTTACAAAGAAAAAATAAGCAATTTAAAGCTTTTGTTAAACGTACTTATTTGCTTATTTTAAAATGGAGAAAGGAATCGTGGACTCTCATTTCCAATACCTTAAAATTAAAAATGTCTAATAAAATAACAAATAAAATTTTGATTATAATGTTTCTCAGAAAGAAAAATAAAATACATTGTTCACAAATGTTTAATAAATATTCTAAGAAGAACTTACTTCTGGACTGATATCGGTGGCATTTGCACTCGATACGAATTCGCGCAGGAAGCCATCCAGTTCTGTGCCTTCAATGTAACCGTTGCCTGCAGGAATGCAAAAATACAGAATTTGATCAGAAATGCAACAGAGTTTTAAAATGTTTTTCAATGTCAATATTTAATACAATATTACAATCAATCACTACGATTTAGTTGCAATAATGCAATTTTTTTCATTATTGTCACCAGTTACTCACCATCTTTGTCGTAATGTGCCCACACATCCATAAATTGATTAGCTGACAATTTTTTCAATTCACGCGATTCCGGATCACGGTATTGACGCATGAAATTATGCGCCTTCTCGATTTGTACGCGCTTTGCAGCAGCTGCGGCGGCAGCGGCTGAAGCGGTAGCTGCACTGGGTGACTCCATAACTTAGAATATGTGTAATTAACTTGCTAGTCTTCTAAAAATAACTACTTCGTTTCCTATGACGCGAGTTACACAGCGTGTGTAATGGGTTTTGGCTGAGTGTGGCTAAAAATAAAGAGCTGTAATTATAGAGAAAATGTGTGTATATATAATATGAGTTAAAGGATTAATTTGTTTAAAAGAACTTCAATGTGTCAAAAATGTATACCAGAAACTTAAGCATTGTACATACAATTTCCAAACTTCATATTTAACCGCACTGTCAAAAACTCCTAATTTTATACGTCGGCTGTCAAAAACTCATAACCAATTTTGTGTGCAGCGCGCAACGACAGTGTTGCTATCATTTATTTGCTGTCACTGCTGTCAGTTGCAAAGATGTGCGGGTCGTAAGCTTGACAGTTAGGGTTGTGCAGAAGCGGAGGAAATGATAAAATTCGCAAATTTTTAAAATTTTACGGCTGGTGTATAAAAATAAAACTAAGAGATCGAAAAGAACATTGTAGTACCGTAGGTTTGACGCCAACGAATGAGCATAAAATAAAACGCATAAAAAGCAAAATTCAAAAAGTGCTCGGTATCATCGCTTTCTCATTCGCACTGCAACGTCACGCTTAAAGTATCACTTGCAATTGCGTAAATAGGATTAGAGAGCATGCACGTTCGGAAACCCGGCTAATGCAAGTGTTTTTGCAGGTGGAAGTAACTCTGATTCGCTTTTTTTTAAGTTTTCGCTTAAATTGCACGCAACTTGAACAACGCACCTGACTCTCAGGGCAGCTCTGGTGTTCACGCAGCCACTCACTGCCATAAATGACACCTGAGTCGTCGAAAAAATGGAAGCCACAATAAAGCTTTGGCATTGATAGAGTCTCGTAAACTGCGGTTAATTTCGAAAGCACTTTGCTATCGCAGGCAGTGGAAAGTGAAGCGCTAGAATACATTGTGTGAAATTAATCCGAGCAATTGTTGGCCTCAATTGGGAAATTTAACACGACAAGGCATTCAAATTGGCATTAAGAGGAAAAATCAACAAGAAATTCAATTAAATAAAAGTTGAACACTTTTTTTTTGCCAAACGGATTTTTGTGGTAGTGTACGAGTAAAGTCGTCGCAGAATATAGTAGTCTACTAGTTATTTAATCAAAATTAAGAAGGAGCATTGAATGCGTAATATATTTCAGTCCAACAAAAGAGCACCACACAAGTTAAGTTCTTAACAATTAATTAAGTTTGCCGATTTAGACTAGACTCTTTAAATGTAGCTCTCCAAATTTTATAGTCTATATATAGTATGTAATATTTTCGAGCTTTGTTGGTTCTGTTGGCACATATACATACTTTATTTTCCTCATTAAAAGTACTTCTCTCGAACCAACCCCTGTTTAAAAATCTACACCACGATTAAAATGTTTAAGAGAATAAATAACTTATTTTTATATCAGCGAAACCAAAGCTGAGCATACTCTAATGGAGAGATCACTAGCCAATATGAACCACCATTGGCACAGATCTAGACTCTGGATCCCTGTTCGGGATCGGAATCGGAATGAACCCCAAGTTTTATGCGGTTAACACTTTGTTATACTTCTTCAATTAAATATGAACGTTTATTGTAAATATTGGGTAGTCGAAAAAGTCTTTTCGTATTTTGTCAATAATCACAATATAAGAATTTTTTTTAAAGCGGAAGTGATTTAATAATGCACTGAAAAAAATAAAGTAATACTATACCGTGCCCTTGTATAACTGCTTAGTATAACTTCTTAAGAGGAGTCAACTCTTAAAATAGAATAAAGGGAATGTGAAGAAGGGGGGACCTATTTATCTTTGTTTAGACTCTGGTAGTGCAAAATTTGATTATTTAAGATTTTCTACTCCACTTAAGTTAAGAACGGTATTGACAGCATTGGATCATTTTCATAGGGGTCAAAGCTTGGTCTTGATCAAATAAAATTTTAAATTGCTTTCTAGATCCCACTAAAAGTATCAGATTTTTTACTTAAAATTTTGTACTTGGAACTCAAGGTTTTTTTCTTCGTGGAGTGTCACTTATTACGGAAATAATGCATAAATTTTAAATTTTTTTGGTGGGGAGGAACTCTCCGTAGTTCTTAAATTCAAAAAATTATGATTATAATTTTCCGTAAAATTCCAAATGCCGGGAAAAATATCGAACCTCAAAAATTACTCAAAGCGTTGTGCAAAAGAATACAAGATTTAGGCTGTTATTTTAATACGAAGTTCTTAAATATATTTTTTAGTAATTAAATTTTTCACCCATAAATGTATATATTTTAATTTAAGACCGAAATTTCGCTCAAAAATCGATTTTTTTTTTTTTTTGAGAAAACGTCATTTTGTCAAAAAATTGTATTTTGCTTATTCCTTCAATTTACTTTACTATATATAATATTACTTTAACGAAATCTGTTTGGTTTTCTTTTCAAATTTTTCGCAGAAAATTTCTGGAAAATTCGCTTTTTTCGGCCCTCGGTATATAACCCCTTCTGGGGTTAAGGTTAGTCAAAATTTTCAAAAAATAATTTTTTAATTTCAATTTTTGCATTTTCGTTAAGTGTAATATCTTAAAAATATTCTCTAAAAATTTCATGTTGATCCGATAATTATTTTTTGAGTTATTCGACAAATAACAATGAGAGCTCGGGCACTTCAAAGCGCTGGTGTGAAACTTTAAACGCGTTTTTCTCAAAACTATGTATGTTTTTTTAACTGGTGACAACTGTAACCCGAAAACCGCTCAGTAGATTTGAATGAAATTTGTACAACTTTTAGAATACATAATAAATTCGGACCTGATCAAAGAATTTTTTTTCAAAATTTTCGATTTTCAAAGATCAATTAACTCTTGATTTTTTCGCAAAATAAATAAAAAAAAATCCTGAAATGCTGAAAATTCTCATTTTTTCGTGCCTTTGACTACCCCTAACCCCTTAAACTCCAACAATATAATGTTCGGTATTGCTAGTGTAAAAAGGTTTTGATTTTCAACAAAATCACCGCAAATGTTTTCGAAACACCTATTTTAACCCGGAAGTTTATCATTGGCATAACTTTCTCCGATATTATGAAAAAGTATCCAAGCCAAAAATATTAATTTTCAGTTTAGATTTTGAAAATGCAATATTTTTTTCTATTGGCAAATATTTGTATTAAACATTTTCAAACTTAAACTTCAATTATAGTTTCTTGGATTCTTATACCGGCAATAAAGTTTTTGGATTTGTTCGTAGATAACTATAAAATAATTAACATTTACCATAGCCACATGTAACCGAATCTACTGGTTTCAATTATACTAAATATAAAAAATTTCAAATATTTTTTTCCATTTTTCGAATTTTTAGTTTTTTGTACATCATTTTAACGATATAAAAAAATCAAAAACCATCTAAATATGCAAACGTCAAATTCAATTAAAGTCTCTAATTGCAAGTGTTACTTGCACAAAACAAATAGTGTTATCATAATTAAATCTAATTTTCAATTAAGCGGGCATTCGCCACCCTTTGCAAACTAATTCGTACTGCTGACTGCCGTTAACACGCGTAGAACTGTCTGATTTAGCGGCTTTCTACCCACTCACGAACATACAAGTACACTCAATTACAGTTATTTAAGTATATTCGTATATATTGGATTTGCTGTTTATGCATGTTACACAGCAATTTTAACAGCTTTGAACAGAGCTTTTCAATTTAGCCGACAGGTTGCATGCAACACTATAAAACAATGCACAACAGCGAGAAGCGGACATGAAAAGCAAACCAAAACCAAATACAAAAATTAAAACAAACAGAAAAGCAAAAGTAAAACGAAGAAATAAAACAAAAAACTGAAAATAAAAACAAAAGAAGCAACGAAATGAAAGCATGAACTTGACATACAGCCGCTGCCACTCATTGACATACATTCGTTCCATCACAACGGTTGTGCCTACTTCAGCACACGTGTACTCACAGCTAGCAAAGCTATTTTGGAATTCATGGCAGCAACTTCTTCGCAGTTTGAAACTTTCGACATGCCATACCACGCCACCAGCCAAGGTAAATTTTATTGCGGGTAAGAATTGCTATGGGATTCGCAGAGATTTATGTTATGGTAAATGAGTAGCTGGTAACATGTGTGGGTGATAATAACTTTATGGGGAAAACGATATAGAATCCTATGTAGGCGGCGCAGTAATTATTTACCAGTAAATTGTGACTTAACTGCTTGGTTAAATAATTACCACACTGTACCTCTATTCTTAATGTTTTAGTCTTATCCCCACAGATTATTTATTTTGGAAAATATATAACTTCTGGATTTGCAACATGAGCTTCAGATTGTGCTATATGATTTTATGGTCCAAAGAAAGTAATAAATGTGGTATGATGGAGTTATACTTTAAATACACTCGTATTGCGAGACATATTATTCAGGTGATTTAAGTGTCTTTGATCAAATATACAATATTACAAGTTTTTAGGTTAAATCGGTTCTATTGTTGTGTAAATTCATAAGTGTTATGTCAGGTAAGTAAGACCGAGATGGTTTTATTCACTAGTTCATCCTGGAAAGGAAGCTTACATGGAAAGAATATCGAAGAGAGAGCAAAAAAGTACCAACTATCTTATACTGCTGTAGAGGAACCAATAGCAAAAGATGGGGTCTCTCACCGAAAGTGGTCCTCCAGCTCTACGATACCATAGTTAGCCCATTATATTGTATTAAGTCGTCTTTATGTGATGGAGGGCTCTAAAAAAGACCACACTCGCTAAGAAACTCGAGAACGTTCAACATTATGTGTGGTGCACTAAGGTCTACTCCAGCCATGGCATGTACACATTTTCGGAAGGTATGTGGCTCCGAAAGTTGCTGCCATACTCAAAGAATCTGGGTTCTTAAAAGAACACTTCACTGAACATTCGAATATCCTCACACACTTTCACTTCATACCAGATCCATTGGATCATGGAGGTGCCAAACCGAACTTTGGCAGCTCCTTCTCTGCCTATTTACTGGCGAAGGAGTTGTGAGAGGGAAGAAGTCGTTTTGAAGGAGAGGGGCGAGCTTTTTTACTTATAAGTAAAAGCTTGAGGGAAAGGTTGGTGGAAGGGTTTACTGTCAGAAATTTTCTATCAACTGCAGCTTCAGACTTCCTGACTATTACTGTGTCTTCCAAACGGAGGTTGTAACCATTAAGGTAGCTCTACCTCCGGAATGCAACCTCTTTCAGAGAGGTGACCATTCACTCAGATAATAGAGCCGCACTACTGGCATTGTACTAATTAATAGTGTATTCGGCGTTGGTCGAAAAGTACCTAACCTCGCCAGTAATAGCAGAGTGATTAGACTGTTATGAGTTCCAGGCCAAAGCGGAATCGCAGGGAATTGCAAAGCTGTTGCGCTAGCAAAGAAAGGCACTCTAGAACCGCTATTCGTGGAAGAGGAGCCGGTCGGTGCTCCTATATCCTCTTGTATGCTACTATAGAAATCTAGGCTTCACAAAAGCTTTGCCAGCGCTGAGACACCGTCGGTACATGCGCTGTCGCAAAAGGTTTTTGGACAGTAAGAAGCCCTGGTGCAAGACTTATTGGACTTCTAACAGTTTTTTAAATTTTTTTCGAGATACAACTGATTAGGATAAAATTCAAAATACTTTTGAGAAGTTAAAGTACTAATTCTGCATGGGGACTGGCCTTTAAATCCCTTCAATTACACTTTGAAGAAATATTTTTTGAAGCTTTTGAAAATTTCTTGGAAAATTCTTGAAAACTTCGAAGAAATATTTCTTGAAACTAAGAATGAACACTAATAATAGCTTTGAAGAAATTTAGATAATATAACCGTAAGCCTGAAATTTCAATACTTGATAGAGGAATAACTTTGAACAACCCTTAGCTACTGGCAAAAGTCGTTAAACTACTTTTTGCAACCAATTTAAAGCCTTTAAACGTAACTAATCGCTCAACAAGTGTTCGGTCAATAAAAAAAGAATAAAACTAATTTCCAATATGTACTTTAAAAGTAATCAAGTACAAGACTTGTGTGTATGTATGCGCATAAAAACTTAACCCAGACACAACAATTTCCATAGCGTGTGCTACTACATCCTGTCATAACTGTAAACTACACGAGGAAAACAACAAACCGCCAGAAGCAATAAAAAAACCAACGATGAGCCGTCAAACTAAAAGAACAAAAACAATAAACTGCAAAGAAGCAAGGGGTATACAGAAAACAGTAACAACAATGTTTGTTTAACAAAAATTCCTTCCTGTTAGGCGGGACAGACCGGGCTAACAAAAGAGTGCTGCATACATAGCTCAACAAGCGGGTACTTTGAAATAACTGTGAATAAAAGTCTGTATATTTTTAGTGTAGAGAACGAGCGGAACCTAAAAGACAAGGCACAGTGATTCACATTGGGTGAGCTTTAGCAAAAAATCGTTGTTGGATCCTTTGGCTGGTATCAATCTTGATATCTGACACTTTTTTTTGGCTGCTAAAGAGATCGTGTGTGAATAATACACAAAGTAATCATACAAAGAAGGGACGTTATTTAAACCAAACTAAGGTGACATAGCAAAAATTTTTCCTCCCAAGTGAATACATGTCGAATAATTTAAACCTTAGTGAACTCTGCTCAAAATAAGTAGACTTATACTACAGACCATACCGACATGGAAAATATCCAAACAACATCTTTAAATCGTACTGATAGCGCTTCTAAAGAACTTCTCAAACATGGCAATGAATCTAATACTTTCCCGATCCAGTTCTTATCCGTGGCAAAAAGACAAAGCGTTCATTTCGATTGCACTGAAGCTATAATATGATTCTTAAATAGTTACGTAAACTTACTTTTGACCGGTCAATTTGTGTAATAGTAGTATAAGCATGACTCTGATTGTTCGATTTGTATGTCACCTAGTTATACGATACCGGCGGTTCCAACAAAAAATTTAAGATCGATATTTCAATAACTAAGAGAAATATGGTCATGGCTCAGATTGTCATTCTGATCATTTATACCACTCTACCCAAAAAATAAGGTGACATTGGATTTATTTTGAAAATTCTTTATTTAATCTTCTAAATCAATTTCATCCCCTTCAAAGTAATCCCCTTCCGATGCAATGCACTTATGCCAACGGATTTTCGAATCTTCGAAACACTGGCTGTAGTCACTTTCCAGGATGGCTTTCAGTTCCGTCTACGATGCAGCTTGAATCTCCTCTATCGTATAAAAACGGTGTCCCCGGAGCGGTCTGTTGAGCTTGGTGAACAGCCAGAAGTCGCACGGCGCCAGATCAGCTGAATACGGTGGTTGCGGAACGATATGGGTTGAGTTTTTGGCGAAATGATCACGAATTACTAGGGCAGTATGGGATGGTGCATTATTGTGGTGTAAAAACCAAGAATTGTCTTTCCACAATTCCAGCCTTTTTAGCCGGATAGCGTTACGTAAACGACGCATAACGTTCAAATAATATTCCTTGTTCACTGTTTGACCGGTTGAAAGGAATTCAAAATACACAACACCACAATAATCGAAGAAAACAGTCAACATGACCTTGATTTTTGAGCGACTTTGTCACGATTTTTTTGGTCTCGGCTCCCGTTTGGCACGATATTCGCTCGATTGATCGGTTGTTTCGGAGTCGTAAGCATAGATCCAAGTCTCATCGCCAGTTATAATGCGCTTCATGACACCCTGATAGTCGGTAAGCATCGCTTCACACACTTCAACGCGACGCCTTTTTTCAAAAAAAATTCAATGTTTTCGGTACCAGTCGAGATTTGACGCGCTTGAGGCCCAAAACATCCTTCAAAATGGTATTGGCTGAGCCTTTCGATATGCCAACTTCATCAGCAAAGTCTCTAATTGTTAATCGACGGTTTTTCTACACCAAATTTTTGATTTGCTGATTGTGAGCTTCGTCGGTTAAGGTTGATGGTCACCCTGGATGCTCTTCGTCTTCGACACGTTCACGACCGGCTTGGAACTCACTATACCACTTGTAAACATTTTTTTTTAGACATAGCTTCGTCACCAAAGGCTTTCTGTACCATCCTCAACGTATCCACTGCAGAAAATTGATTCCGTAAACAAAATTTAATGCAAATTCTTTGCCCAACAAATTTCGACATCTCAAAAAACTAAAAACTCACTTTTAGCAGCTCACAAAACGACACGTATCTCAAACACTAATGAATATTTTGACATGAAATTTGACATAAATGTGACTGACAGTCCTACCAATCTAAAAATAAATAATTCTCCAAATCCTTCGACGCGCGCAGTTTAAATTCAAATGTCATCTTATTATTTGGGCACAGTAGTATATGTACATATTTAATAGTGTCTTCAACGTTACCTACTGAGTGTTACAAACTTCGTGGTACACTTTTAAATATGTATCCTGTTCAAGATATAGATCTAACCCAACCCTATATCCGATCCTGAGTTTTAAACCTTGTTACACTGATTAAAAACTCTTTGAGAGTTTGTTTACGGGCATCAGTTTGAGTAGTAGTAGATTTACTCTAGCCATAACACAATACACTCGTAAGGTTACTCCCTGTTGAAACAGAGTTTCATATATAAAATATAAGTATAAATATTTTAGTTTATATACATATTTTATAGGATCTTTGAAGTCTCCTTTTGAGAGTTACAAACTTTTATACATAGCTCATGTTTAAGGTTTAGATATCCGTACTAAGAAACCCAATTCTATATCCGATCCTGAGGTTTCAACCTTGTCATATTGATCAAAAATTCTTTGAGAATTTCTTTACGAGCATAAGTTTAAGTAGTAATAGGTTTACTCCTTCCAAAGCACAATATCATTCATGAAGTCACGGCCTGTTGAAATATTTGGTTTACGATAATTTAAGATAAGATCATACATATTTATGAATTTAAGTTATATGGAATATTTGACCTATGATAGATAGCTACCGAAGACATTTATAAATCAAAGATATGGTTTAGAAATAACCTCACAGGAACTGAAAAATTTATAAATATACAAATATGTATTTATACCCACAATTCTTAGATTTCTCCCATATGAAACCTTAAAATACAATCGCCAATAATTCATCATTATTGTCCACAGTGCCGACTAGACAAGCAAATGTATAAGCGAAACAATTTCCCCATATAAACAATTTTCGCGGGACCGCCAAAGCGTACGCGAGTGTGTTTTTACTTTGCAGGAGTATGAATGTATGAAGTAGTGTAGCGGGTTTGAGTAAGTCAAGAGGGCGTAACGCACAACCGGAAGCAAAGCGTGAAAATGCCAACATTGTGGTAAACATTGTGAAACGCCTAAAACTATGTTTCTGAATATTTTCGCTTTGAGTTATGAGCTCACATACCGTAATATATGGCTGTATTGTACGGTTTTTTTTCGCTCGCAGCAATTGTGAAGCAAAGCTAGCGAACCAGAAAGAAATCATAGGCTGTCACCATATTGAAAAGTTGTTCTTTTTTATTTATTGCAATTTGCCAGTTCTCTATTTTTGGTAGTCAAGCACTTCAACGCCGTCACGATTTGCTGATTTTGCCTGTCAATTCAAGCGTTGACTTTGCTAACTTTGCTAACTGTTAGGTGACGCGAATGTTAAAATACGCCACATGCGACAACGGTGGTTAGGCTGGCTTGTTGGTGGCAAAATTGTTAAGCTCACTTAGCGGTTTGCTGTGACGGGCACACTTGTGGGTAATGTAAATGAGTACTCTCACTGGTGGTAGGAAACTTTTAATATGTCTGCATGTAAGTCGGTGTACATGTATGTTTATACGCTCGCATTTAATTTGCGATTGGTTTTTCAACTCAGTCAGTCATTGAATTAGCATTGATTACCTGCGTAATGTGCGTGATGAAATAACAATTAATTGCATTACATTTGCATTCGCTGCGAATTTACATATTGTCGTTTACGTGCATTTGACTTAATGCAATGAAAGTCAAAATGGCTTTTAATACTTTTGTAGCAGGCAGACCTAACGCTGAACATTTTCAATATTTCAGGGTCAATATACTCAAATATATTTGGTAGTTTCGATTTTGAGACTCAAATTGTAACTCTGTGCCTCTCCATTATATTCCACTTACATACTCCGATGTAATCCAATTCAAAGATCCCAAAGATTTCTTCAACAAAATATATAGGCTTGTGATAATCTGACAGCTAGTAACCAAAGTTCATGTTACGAACTTTTTTAGTAGATGGTAAAAATTTATTACCGATGATTAATATATTACCGAGAGCACCTAAAGGCCACTATGGCATCGCCTAGAGATACTAAATATAGATTACCAGCAACATGACATTTGTCTAAAACTGGTCCTTAGTATGAAAATTGTTCATAAAAGTAATTTCAAAGAAGAAAAGCACTACATACTGGAGTTTGACTTTTAATATCTTAAATAAGCAGACACATTAATTGCATCAAACCCTACATACGAGTATATGTCATACTAGATTTTGCAGTAAAGATTAACAGTTATATATAATATAAATTTATCGACAATTTTGTAGGCACACATAGTCAAACGTAATGCTAACCATGAATAACCTTGCCAAGTAGTCTTGACCTCAACATTAACCAAAGTAGATATCACACAAAATCTTATTTAGACCGCATAACGACTTGGCAAAGTTAAGGTTACCTTCATCCTAGAGATATTTTGTTCCAAGTAACCATCAGTTATCTAATGATGAAGAATAAGTCTTTAAGCGGATATTATCATGTAATCACTTCGAAAAATTGATTTTTTTTTTATATTTTAACAATAAAATCTATTGAAAATTTAGACCGAAATTCATAGTATTTGATAAGTTACAGCTCATAGTCGCCGACGTGTCGTAAGCGACTGTCTACCAGGCACCATGAGAAATCTGCAACTGCTATGTTTCTAAACGCATTTTACTCGAATCATCATTTTCTGAAACTGTCATGGTCCTAAAAGAAAAGTATTCCGCCGATTGCCTTAAAATTACGTATGTTCTTCTTTATAGTTATCATCCCTACCAGAATTGTTTATTTTCTAAAATATTTTCATATTTTTTTAATGATTTTTAACGAAAAAACAAGATTTTCGTGACCTTTTTTTGAAGTTCGACTTTTTTTTAATGAAATTGATTATATTAGGTAGGGACGATAGCCCCAGAACTACTGAATAATAATCCATTCGATTTTTTTATTTCAGTCAACATGAACTGCCGCTAACACCATGATCAGTAAACTACT
Organism: Bactrocera correcta; assembly: GCA_027475135.1. Lineage (NCBI taxonomy): Eukaryota > Metazoa > Arthropoda > Insecta > Diptera > Tephritidae > Bactrocera > Bactrocera correcta. Next base: position 41,474,235 of record CM050327.1, read on the forward strand.
TTTTTTGTTGAGGACTACTCAGATTTAAAAAAAATATATATATTAAAAAAGTAAAAAACGAAGAAAAAATTTTTTTTGTACATTTCAAAACACAAATAAAAATATAATAAAAAATTAAAATGATTGAATTTTGTTGTCGCATAAAAAAAAAATTCCTAAGAACTGGTAAAATGTATGCGTTCACATGAGAGTTCTCTCTTAACAAAATCTGGCCTACCTTAACCTTAGCTGGAACCCTTTTTTCAGCGACTAAACTTGAACTAAATTATAATACACAAAGCAAAATAGACTGAGAAGAAAGTAAACGAAAGACCAGTTTAAGGGTAGATTTCAGAAACACGAGAGACCCAAAGGAACTATATACATAGTTTTGAAAACTTTGTTGTCATTGGAGAATAATTGGAGATTTTAAACCTGATTTTATGAGAATATAAGCAAAAGTATGTGTCCAGAACGCAGATATTTAAAACCGCTTAGACACAATAGAAACTTATTTATGTCATGTTATAAACTTACTCACGAGCTGCGTTTCTCACTCACTTCTTTTTCTCTTATACCCCTCTCTTTCTCTCTTTCCCTCTATTTTTAACTATTTTTCCGTACCTTTGGTTTTACTATAAATAACTCACTGACTTTGCTTGTATTCTATTTCAGTGAAACATTCACTTTAATCACAGCAAACAGCTAATGAATGGTTGCGTTGTCAGCTGACTTACTATCCTCTTTTTACCTGTCCTCCCTTTGATTCACAGACAATAATGTTTAGAAGCAGGTAACCTTGTGCGTGTCCTTAAATTATCGATTTGCCATTGACATGCATGTGAATTCTTAATGAATGTGGAACGCCACGAATGATAGAAAGTAAATAGAAATAAGCTTCAATTCAAAAGAGTATAAAAAAATATATACCTTTAAGGGGTTTTCTACTCTAGAATTTTGAAAAATTCGATTTTTTTCATATATTTAAAGTTTAGACCTTTAAGAACATATCCTCCAAAGGATTTTTAAAAATTAAAATTATTTTAAGAGCTACAGTTACTTTAGTGACGCAGTGCCTAGCCCGGTTCGGTTTGACTCACTTTTTTAAACGCGTTTTTCTTCCACACGGTACCGGCATTATCTCAACCGATTTACTTGAAAAAAAAAATGATTTTTATTTTCAGGCAGTCGCCATTTTTCAAAAAAATTTCATGTTCTCTGAGGTGGGGACTATAACAGCGTTCTTAGTGATTAAGAATTTTTTTTGATTTTTTTTTTCAGACCACCAGGAGAGTCGGGATCAATGTCACCGGGATGCGTCATTTTTTTACACCTTCCTCTTCCCCCTCTAATTATTTTAATTTTTAATGTTTTTTTTGTAAATTTTTATTTTCTGTATTCTTAAGATATCAATAAAAACACCATAAAAAATGGATGATAAAAATATTTTTTGGTTTTTTTTAAATAAACTTCAAAAAACTGCCCAAAATTTATTTCTAGACTAGAATACCCCCTTAACGTTATTATTTTTGTTAAGTGACACTATTATTACTGTTTTCATTATGTACTGGCTCACAAAATGTCACTACAATTTCAATGAGAAGGTCGCACACGAAAGCTATTAGCTTATATGTATAAATATTTAAAAATAGAGAGTTGAGCTTCGTGTCAACCCGGATGTTATATGTTTGTTATATGGTGGCTAGGTCAAGTTTTCATCCAATTTAAGCACAAAAATACACTGTTGGCAGTAAACCAGGTTCTCTCATTTTAATGGTGATAAGTCACATGTTGGCCGATATATAGTACCCGTATGCGGTATAAAGCCACTTGGAAATTAGAACATCTTTTTATTAAGTATATAAATATTAGCCCCATTTTTAACACACAGACATACTGTCGGCGGGAAAGGATTACCCCTAAATTCTCATGAATTTGCAGACCGTTTCCTACGGATTTGAAGTATTGATCACTTTTGGTTGAATTTGAAAAATTGCTCATCATAAGGTGGAAGTATGCCATTATTCGCGCAAAGTTTTATCCTGTTATAACTGTGATCTAAGTGGAGGTAATTTCTTGACAGATCCTGTTTTGACAAATCACGTGTGAGTCTAGCAAAGCTGTCAGGTTATTTTTATTCATTATTGTTTGGCACTTGGAAAGATTTACACAACGTTTACAAATAATTCAAATTTATCAAGAAAATTCACTTTCATGTGCTTCACGTACAACTTATGGTCAACATATTGGGCTAGTGAGCATACTATGCGCACCTCAACACCCATCTTGAGACTCAGCGCTTCTACTCACACTTCGCATCAATCAAGGTATTTATTGAGAGGTCTCTTCGGGTGAGCAGATAATTTCATGTTTTGGGACGGTCGATGGGCCATCAAGATCGTGTGATATCATACCGTTAGACTTTTTCCTGTGGGGATATGTAAAATCTAAAATCTATTTGCACAATCCTGCTTCGATTCAGGGGTTGGTCCAAATATCATGCTTGGCATTCGCAAGCTACCAGTCGAAATCTTCGAACGAAGCTTTGAAAATTGGACTCTGCGGATGAACCATCTGAGACGTAGCCGCGAAAACATTTGAAGGATATAATTTCTAGGGAACTTCGAAATGGATCACCCTTTCATTGAATTTTTGAACTTTAAATGCGAATATCTCCAAAACCATATATACATATATGTATATTTGCCTGATCTAGAGGACCTACTCTATCCGTATTTTAACCCCAAATTCGAGGGATGCTACTATACAATTTGCAGCAAATAACAATTTTGTTCTCATCGTGACATTAGTTATAGCAGTTTATTCTGTAAACTCTATTTTTTGATACATTATTAAGGGTCTCTGACTATATTCGCGATTGATTTGATCCTTATTCACTAGGATGATTCAAAAAAAAATTATTTTTTTTTGTTTGGTACTCTGAAAAATAGGTTCCTAGACACCGCTAAGAAAGCCTCCCCAAAAACCTACCAGTTTCATCATTCATAATTATTTCTTTATTGAGTTATAAAATTCATAAGGAATAAAAAATTTTCCCAAAAATAATCAAACTTCAACCGTTAATATCTTTTAAACGGTTGGGTTTACGAAAAAATCGTGGAGTCCTTTTTTGTAGAGCATTAAATTTTCTACAAAATCTAAGGAACAAGATATTTTTTCAAGTAGTTGGAAGGGAGATAGAAATTTTTCTATCTGATAATAAGAAAAAATAGAAAACTGTATGTAGGAGGACCTTCCCATTGCAATTAAGAACTCATGCTTGGAGAGGTTTTCTAGGAACCTATTTTTTCGAGTACCAAACGAAAAAAAAAATTTTTGAATCACCTTATTACTCACCTTATAAACTCATTTAAATGTTTACGCTGGACTATTATAACTCCTAATCGTAAATTTTGTAAATGTCTAATTGTAGCTCCGAGATGGCGTGTTGCACCTTACTGAAGGAAAAAATATTTAAAAAGACTGTGTCTTTAATTTTTGAACAAAAAAATGTCTCTATACATTGACAAATCTTGCATTTCTTGTAGCTAAATGTGGGTTAATAATAACACGGTGCTCTAATCTACCGTAGACTACCAAACGCGAAGTAAAGGTGAAAATTAAGAATCGAAAATCACACAAGATCGTAATTAATTTTTCGATCACTACAAATAATTTTCTTTGTTCGAATTGAAATTTGAAGCAAAAAATTCATTAAAAAAATTACCAATAAAAAACCATAAAACTAACACTTTCTGGAGAAATAATTTCTTATAAAAACCACTTATGGAGCCCAGTTTTAAGGTGTTTACATTTTAAGGGGTTAAGGGTAGTCAGAATTTTCAAATTTTTTTTTTGCATTTTCGTTAAGTGTAATATTTTAAAAATATTCTCTGAAAATTTCACGTTGATCCGATAATTAGTTTTTGAGTTATTCGACAAATAACAAAGAGAGCTCGGGCACTTCAAGGCGCTAGTGTGAAACCTTAAACGCGTTTTTCTCAAAACTTTTTTTTTTGAATTGGTGACAACTTTTAGAGTACATAATAAACTCGAGCCTGATCGAAGGATTTTTTTTTTCAAAAATTTCGATTTTTTAAGACCAATTAACGTTGACTTTTTCCCAAAAATTTAGAAAAAATTTTCTGAGGTCGCCATTTTGTTAATTTGTTTAAGAAAAATAAAATCCCTTGATCAGGCCCAGGATTATCTATTTATAAAACTAACTTTTTTTTCGATGGAAAGACCAATTATCTGTTGATTTTTTCCCAAAAATTAAAAAAAAAAAATTTATGAGGCCGCCATTTTGTTAATTTGTTTAAAAAAATAAAATCCTTTGATCAGGCCCAGGACCGTCTATTTATAAAACTAATTTTTTTCCGATTGATTTTAGGTGAGTCTCCAAGGACTTATGGTTATCACCGCAAGTACCTTTTTTGGAACTGGGTCAACACAAACAACTATAATTTTGGAAATTCAATTTTTTTTTTGAAATTTTTGTGACTTCAAGTTAATACATATATTATATAATAATGCCATGTTACTACTTTTGTAAAATAACACTTAATAGCAAAACAAAAAAAATTTAAAATTCTCATTCTTTCATGCCTCTGACTACCCCTAACCCCTTCATTGACAAAGTTTAGCTTTTTATAAAAAAGTTAGAAGAAGACATTGTCTTTAGAGAAAAACCCTTTGCCCCTTTCAAGCAACTCTTTGGCTTAAACATACTATAAAATTATTAAGTCAAAAATGGCTGTAAGTTTTTAATTTCAATGCAATCGATTAACCTTGTTTTCACTAACGACTTATACTTTTTTTCTATGTCTTCATTTGGTCAGGCATAGGAATATACTTGTATGGTAGCATACATTTCAGCGCATTGTCGACAAAGTTTACCGAAGTCACACACCTATGTAGGTACTTGTACAATTAATTAAAAGCATCGGTATATTAAATAATAATCCCACAATTTTATTTAAATAAACTACTTTATTTATCAAAATATTTAATTTGTATTTTTTTATTTATTTTAACTGCATTACACGTACACCGATACATTGCCCTTTTACCACCGATTAAGTGTAACATCTCTGCTACTTTAAACGCGTACACACTCATATAGAAAGTCAAAAGCCAGAATTAATGACATTTGCTGCTCTGCAGTTGATGAAGCTGTCATATAAATATGTCATAATTGTCATTATTTACACACATACGCCCGCATGCAGTTACATATATTGACTTTGTTACCCCAATGCTTGTCCTTTCTGCCCAACTCTGTTCTGCTCTCTTTTCAACATATTGTATTCCCTGCTGTGTGTGCCCACATTTTTCCTGTCGTCGGTTTTTATTAATATGGTCGCTGTCAATGTTGGCATTTATGTTGATTAACTGACACATTTAAATGTGGTAACAACAGTCACGAAAAATGCTCACCATTTGCATACGGCTGCCGAGCATACAAAACGCCATGCTTCTAAGCGTTTGTGTATAAGCGTATGTATGTGTTTGTGTGTAATTACGTGCCGCGCAGGCACTCGATTGTGTGTGAATGATAAATGTTCTGGAGACGCATTTATAAACTAATAGCTATTATAAACCTTAATATGCGCTGGGGAAAAGTATATTTAATGTGGCGCAAATATTTTCTTTTCATTTACCCAGAAATGGGTAATGAGGACATACTTATGGCTGCTGGAAATTGGAAAATGGGAGATATTGCTAAGGTGTGATTGAAAATTAAGTAAATTATGGCATAAGGCGTTTGCTAAATTTATATTAAAATGTGTATATTTTTCATGACCTATTTATTTATTTATTGAGAAAAAGCCTGGCGTATCAACTGTCTGTGAAAATATTTAGGATTTCTCCGAACACTTTGTCTTAAGCATGAACTTCAAGTGATAAGTTGCTAAGGAGATGCCCGTCGACATAGTTATCTTTTTGAAGGAGTGTATCATATTCAGTTATAAATTTAGATATATTTTCAGTTATTAATTCAGTTATTTACCCAGTCACTCTTATTCAGTTGAATTCATACGTCGAAAGCACTGTGCAGTTTTTCTATAAATATAAAGTACTAGAGTTAAGTTGTGAGCAATTCACTTCAAGTTTACAGTTAGAAACTGTTATTAGCTAATTCGAAATTTTTAAAAATAGATCTTGAGTATCAATCTGTAATCGAATTTTTATAGATACCTTTGACCAGGTTGACATGTACTCAACACCACAGCAGTCTATCGATTTCAATCGGGTAAATTGACATGGAAAATTGATTTCTATTGCGCCGACAACTAACAATCAAGCAAATAAAGCAAAATAATAAACGAAAAGTAAAAGCAACAAAGTCAGCAAGCCAAAGCTTTAGCAAAGGAAAGTTAACGAAAACTAAAAACACAAAGCCAACACAGTGGGGAAAGCAAAACTCACTAAACAAGCAAACAAAAAACCAAACAAAACAAAACAGAAAAGGTATAATAAAAATAAGAAGCAACAACAAAACCAAAATACGAAAGTTTAATGTAAACCATAATCAACGAAAGCGAGTTGGCAATGAAATATTGAAATTCACCGCGGTAAATATGACTGAGGCATGGAAATAAATGAGAGCGAAGAGCATAAAGCGGTAGTCGTATCAGTTATAATGCATGAAAGCATAATCGACAATTTTTATTGTGTCGGCAAAAAGTAGAGTAAAGGCACATGCGGCTTTGCTTAGCGCAAAGACGGAAGCTCAAACGGAAACGACTTCGCGACTGCTTGTGAGCGTACGCGTCAAGCACTAAAATTGAAATTAATATTCGGAGGATGGTGGGATTATGAGTTAATGTAATAAGGAAGCTATATAAACAGAAGCAAACACATATTTACGATAATGTTGGGGACCTGGTAGACATTTTTAAAGATTTTTTTATAGCCATAAATTCTAACGTTATTGTGTCAGAAGGCTGCCAAGATGCAAGTAATTTCTTATAAGCATCTTGAGACAGTAAGAGCTTGAAGATGTTACCTGATGAAAATCAAAGAATTTGAAGTGATTTTTTCTGGTAAAGTTTGGTATAATCTGGTATATTCTGCTTAAGGGCCACATAAAGGACAAAGCTATCAAATTATCCGTGAGCAAGAAACCCTTTAAAGTTTCTAAGAGAGTAAGCTCACTTCACAGAAAAAGATTTAGACTTGATTAGTGAGCAGTAAGTAATGGCGAACCATAAGTGAAGATATTTTTTCAAAACTAATTTTGTTCAGCTAAATAATTTCAGCAGGTAAAGAGCTTACTTAGCATAGGCTATTATTGAAGAAATGTTTCTTAACTATCCAATTATGAACTGAGGAGTAAGTTACTTAATTAATATTATATCCACATATAAACGGAGGTTCAAAGGGGAGGTTCAACTGGGCGTATGAGTAACATGAGTTGACTTAATTTTATTCAGCTAAATAGTTTCAGCACGTAAAGAGCTGACTTAGCATAGGCTATTATTGAAGAAATCTTTCCTAATTATCCAATTATTAAATGAATAGTAAGTTAGTATTATTTCCACATTTGAATTGGAGGTGCAACTAGGCGTATGAGTAACGTGAGTTGACTTAAGGGGGTATTCTAGTCTAGAAATTTAAAAAATCGAATTTTTTTTTATATTTTCAAAGTTTAACTATTCAAGAATATGTGTACAAGAGGATTTTTCAAAATTCAAATTATTTTTGGAGGTATAGACATTTTTCTGACCCGGCATCCAAATTGGTTCGGCCGGAACGAGAAACTTTAAACGCGTTTTTCTCAAAACTGACTTTTTCGGAACGATGCCCACGATTTCTCAGGACCGATTTACTTTAATTTTTTACAAAGTCTTCTCTATGGTTGGAACTAGCCCTATACTAAAATTTTTATTTTTATTATTTTTAAAAAATTCGAAATAATCAGAAAAACTGGTAAAAAAAAAAATTTCAGGCAGTCGCCATTTTGTGAAAAAAATGTTTCCCACTTTTCCGTCGTTCCGACCATTGCGGCATTATTCTAGATTAATAATCTTTTTTTTGGTTTCAGATAGCTAGGAGGGTTGAAATCATGGGCATGGTCACATGGAAATTTTTAAAGACCCCCCACTTCGTCAGCTCATAATTTTTGAATTTTTTTACTTTATTTAGTTTTTAATTTTTTTCTGTACTCTTCAAAAATTAATAAATAACTAATAAAAAAATGAATAGTAAAAATAATAATTGCCTTTTTTTACGACATTTTAAAAATTACCTGAAATTCATGCTTCTAGACTAGAATACCTCCTTAAGACAATTTTCTCAATATCTTGTTAGCAGCCCTCTGTCAGTTAAGCTCTGTTTAACTTAATCAACACTCTTTATTTCGTTAAATAACCATTTTTATAACCAGAACTTAACTGGTATATGTATGGCTTCTATCCAGACATTGAAAACCCGGCCTTTAGGCTGAAAACTAACTGAAAAAAGATTCAATATGTAAACAAATAGAAATTATTTTCAAATACTATTTACATTGTTTAACTAAACTGCTGATTTTCACAATAGTACATTTACGAGTTTTATTTAAATTTTTTGTTTGGCAATTATAGTAAATAAATCAATTCTCTCTATCCTAAAAATGCTACGATCAGTAATGGGTTACACTTTTAATATCTTTTATCTAATAAAGCCTAAAAACATAATTATACATAAAAATAATTAAATAATAAGGCTACTCATTTTATTTTCTCTCAAGTATATGCGTAAGCTCCAATTCAACTCCATACGCATATGTAATCAAAGAATAAACAAAATTATTATCTATTTAACCCCAATCCCGCAAATCCACAAAGCACATACATGAGTGTCATGAATTTTGTGTAATTAATTAAATCATAAAAGAAGAAATCTCAATTTTATGCAAGCATAAGAATGTATAAGGGTGTAACGGAACTTAACTCCTTCAGCAAACATTGTCAAAAGCAAAAAAAAAAAACATTGTGTAGTATATCATATTTTGCGGAAACGCCTGAGGCCATTCCACAATTAACAACAGAGAGGGAAGAGCAAAGAAAGCAAACTTATACAACTTACATGCTATTAAGTGTTGATCTCCCCAAACTACAATTTTGGATAGCGTGATGTACGCATTTATACATATATTTATGTGTAAGCTCTTAGCTTGCGACTCAACCATAAAATTACTGTCTCGCCTCTTCACTAAATTGAGTTAGCGTATAACGCCACAGCAAATGCCGTTATATAGCCATACATACATATATTACACATGCATACATATATTAAACATACATACATATATATAGCACATGCATACATATATATCAAAAGCATATACACAAATAACTATATAAAGGACACACAATTGCTTATGCTGCTATGTTCTCTACAAGTGCCACATACACTCATACACACACAGCAAGTAGCAGCTACTTTATTAAATCTAAACCGAACTTGTAGTGGCATCAAAAGTTACACAGCTTCCTACAAAAGCTCGTTTTTCAACGAAATCCGCTAGTTGACACTTCACTTGTATTGTCAGTTCATTATCAACCAAAAATATTTCACATACACACAAACACAAGCATGTCAGTGTAGCTGTACGAAGTAAGTTTTAAACTTGGTTGGCCAAAAATAACCGGGGTGCCGTCATTAATGTTACATTGGGGTTCTTCTCGTGAGTTTAACTCGTGCTTAACATTTTGTAGTAAAGATACAAAATGTAATGCGAACTTAATTATATTTCAATGAGGGCATTTTATGAAGGCTACATCGTTAGAGGAGGGGTTGCTAGCCCTAACTAATCAATTGCTTTACTACATAACTAAATTAAATGTTAGTTTGCCAGTAACCCTCTTAAATTTAATTGAATTTGAATAAAATTTTAGTGTTAAGCTTGTTCGCACGTATAACCTAGCTAAGCAAGGTTTATTTTTATTTCGACCAGTTTTTTGAAATAAATTGAGCAGCAATGCAATCAATGCAATATGAGTAAACCGCTAATATTTTCTAAATTAATTTAGTTTTCTACGATTTCAAATATTTAAAACATTTTGTTTCTATGTATGTATATTAGAAACCAAAAAATCCCTTATGTGATATACAAGGTGCGTTCCAAAGTAAACAGGACTTTAAAAAACAGAACAAATAGTTTTTTCGGAAAAATAAATTTGTTTTATTCAAAATAGTCTCCTTCTGCTTCAATACTCGTACAGCTTTTGCACGGTCCTGCAAATCATGTCGAAAGAGTGTTTTAGTTCGTTGGCCGGTAAGGCCGCCAGTATGCCGGTGCAAGCCTCTACGTCTGCATAACGCTTTCTTTTCATGGGCAAATGCATTTTTCCGAAATGGAGGAAGTCGCTCGGTACAATGTCAGGTGAATACGGGGACTGGTTAATGGTTAAAATGTGATTTTTGGTCAAATAATCGGTCACAAGCGTCGATTGCTGAGACGGATTCTGAGAAATTTTTGGTCGTCAGTCAATTTGTGCTAAACAAACCTTGCACACAGCTTTCGTAAGCCCAAATGTTCGGTCAAAATGTGATAAATTGTATGTTATATGGATTTCCTGAACAATTTTGCTTAATGGACTATAAATTTAAACCCGTTTTGGAGCCAATGATTTTTAAGGAGAAGTTTTTAAGGCTTACAAACATCGTTTTCGTCAGTTTTTGACACATCCCAATGAAATTTAAAACGTAGGTGTATTATTAACGGGTGATCCAAGTAGAGGTACTTTTTTCAATAGCCTTTTTTGACAAATCAAGCGTGAGTCGTATCAAGCAGTCATGTTATATCTGTTCAGTATTGTTTGGCATTTCATCGTGGAAAGACTTACGCCTGAATAACGTTTACAAATCTTTCACCTTTACTATGAAAATTCACCTTCTGTAAAGAATGTGTTTTGCTCAAATTATGGTCAACATAATCGATCCACTGAGCGTATTATTCGCAACACCATAACCTATCTAGAGACCGAGCATTCATTATTGGATAATATTCGACCGAATAGACCGCGTCCAGCACGCAGTGAATAAAATATAGAAGCCATAGCTGAGGGTGTACTCAAAGACCGTGGAGCGTCGATTCGGCGCGGTTCGCAGCAACTCGGACTGACATATATGTAGAACGACTTGGCATATTTTACGCTGAGATCTTAAATTGAAAGCATACAAAATTCAGCTCGTGCACGAACTGAAGCCGCTCGACCTTCCCAAACGACATCGCTTCGCTCTACGGGCTTTTGGAAGGTTCCAAGAAGACGTTTCGAGCCAAATTTTGTTCAGCATGGAGGCCCATTTCTGGCTCAATATCTATGTAAACAAGCGAAAGCCATATTTGTGACAAAGAGAAACCTGAAGTGAGAAAAAGAGAAAAAACAACCGTTTTGTAAAATCATCGGTCCACATTTCTTCAAAAATGATGCCGGTGAGAACGTAACCGTCAATGTCGACCGTTATCGCGCCGTGATAACCGACTATTTATTTATTTTTATTTTTGGTTCAAATATGTTTTATTTGCAATCTATTTTAAAAATAATAAGCAAATGAGATAACAACATCATAATTTGAACTATATTATTGAAATCAGACTATTAGATGCTTGAAATTAAAGCTCGTTATCTTTGCGATATTTTTTGTTAAACAAAAGGCGCCACTTCTCAAACGTCGCATCAATCAATAATATTACGTTTCGAAATTTCGCTTCGATTCAGGCTTTAAAGCAAAACAACACACATGTCATTCGTCGTCGGTTACCAGTCGAATTGCTCGAATCAGTCATCGATTATTGGACTCAACGGATGGACGATCTGACACGTTATCGTGGCCAACTTTTCAAAGAGATAATCTTCAACAACTGCCAAAATATGTTCTTTCAACTGATAATAAACAAGAAAGTTCTGTATTTTTTTCTTCAAAATAAAAATTACTATTTGGCATATAATGAAGTTAGGGAAGGCTCAAGACATATTGCATTAACTTTTAACATTATTCAAGTATATTCTGAAACGTCATTTTGTAAAGATAATATATTCGGCATAATAAGAACCGAATGTTTAAAATACCTATATTAAGCATAGGGGGCTAGGAGAAGTACTCACCGGATTTGATATAGTTTTGACACAAGAATACACTTTCTGAGTTTCATTAAGACAACCCTCATACATTACATACAGTATACTTGTAGACCATTAAATACGGTACTAAGTTAACCTGTAATTCAAACAGCTTTGTAAGAACCATATCAGCGCTTTACATATATTTTTATTTAAATATCAGTTGCAAAGCAATTATAAGCACTTAGATCAACAAATACAGTTGTTGGGTACTTGGAAAGTTATGGTTCAACTTTAACAGTTTTTAGATGTAACACGCCATGCTCCAAAGAGCTTTTTGTACAAAGTTTTATTCCAATATCCTATTTGGCACTGGCAAAGTGAAAGAATCGGATGGAATTTAAAATTATGTACAAGAAAATCAACGATTTTTATTTCTTCATATACAAACGTTTCGCAAAAACATTCTTTTCCTTCGCCTTCTTTATATTCATGACTATCTTCAGCCGCTATAAACTGCCCAAAAATAGTTTTAAAGGGTTTTGTAGAAAGGTAAATAACGCTTGAAGCGAAACATCCACTCTTTGATTCTTTCATACACATGCCTAAGCACTTTTTATTGGAGTAAAATTGATTGGTTTTTCTCACTTTATCCATATTTTGTCACCATCAAACAAATATGCGTGGGCGTATACGTAACTTACGCGTGAATAGGGTTTGACGAAACAGCGAAAACATTTCCGAAATCCCACCAAAAATATACCATATATTTGCGTTTAAAGCTTGTGTATTCATTTTGTCAACATGCATTATACTGTAAAAAATATCCATATATAGGGAGGCATGTATAAAATTGGCATTTGCGTCTATCACGCACTGCCAACGTTGCAGTAAATGCGGTTGGGAGTAAAAATATGCAAATTCGCTCAATATTACCGATACTCGTGACATCCACAAGCGTAAATCAAATTATTGTCAATATGTCATGACAGCACATGAACATTAGCATTTCTCTGGCAAAAAAAAAATTGCGAACGCGCAGAAATGAAAACAAAACCAAATAAATTTACACACACACAAAATTGTATGCACTTAAATTGATGCCGTTAGAGCGTTATTTCCCATGGCGCCGAAATGAAATGTTCCATTTTTGATGTTCTACAGCTATTTTAGTGATATCTCAATAAGTCATATACAATGTAGCTATTCTTATTGAAATGAAGATTATTGCAATAATTTTTAAATACCTTAGATCAGATTTAAATTTTCTTCTAGATTTTATACCAGCCAACGCATGTTTAGCATTTTTAGATAAAGGAATGCTATTGCATTAAGATGAAGATTATTGTCATAATTTTTAAATACCTTAGACCAGATTTAATTTTTCTAACAGATTTTATACCAGTTCAAAAATGCATGTTTAGATTCAGTAACAATTATTTATTTAAAAAATTAACAACATTATTATAGTTTTAAAGGATTTAGACCAGATTCAAATTTTTAACCAGATTTTACACCAGTCTAAAAATGCATGTTTAGCATTTTTAGATACAGTAATAATAATTTATTTTAAAAACAAATAATATTACCAATTGCATGTTTAGCATTTTTAGATACACTAATAATATATTATTTTAAAAACAAATAATATTGCCATCATTTTTAAAGAATTTAGACCATATTTATATATGCTACCAAATTTTATACCAGTTTTAACACTCATGTTTAGCATATTTATATACAGCAACGCTATTCATATTAAATGACGGTTATTGCCACAATTTTTAAATACCTTAGACCAGATTTAAATTTCATACAGATTTTATACCAATTTAAGCACTCGGCTTTCACATGCTTATATTCAGTAACAATAACTTATTTCAAGAATGAGTAGTATTACCATAATTTTAAGGAACTTAGACCAGATTAAAACTTCCAACCAAATTTTATACCAGTTATCTTTAGCATTTTTAGATACAATAATGCTATTTATTTAAAAAATTAATAATATATGTATATACCGTTTTTAATGAATTTAAACCAGATTTAATTATGCATAATTTTCCGAAAAAAATGTTTCGACTTTATCAAACTTTATTCTTTTGCTTCCAAAAGGAAAAACTAAATATTTTGTACAATTTTATATGATTCAAATATTATATAAAAAATATTAAAGAAAGTGTCAGCGTTTACAGTGAAAAATATATAAATTATATAATTATAAAATTATATAAAGTCTCCATTTTTTTCTAAGATAAAATACTGAAAATATAGGAATTCTGGACTGGTTTACTACTTTTAGAAACGTTTCAAGATATTTAACATTTCGACCAGTTTCGACCAGTTTTATACCAGCCCAGAACTACTATATTTTCAGTATTTCTACTGAAAAAACAAAATACTTATTAGTTATCCTTATTGTTTTGGTAAATTAAAATATTTCGGCCAGTTTTATGCCAGTCCAGAAAATATTGATATTTCTCCTTCTACTTCTTAAACGAATACACAAATGTTTCTAGGCTTTCATGACTTTAAGACTTGCTTAGTAATATACCAACGCAATCATATTCCTTGTAGGATAACGAATTCCAAAGCCTTTGCAAAATGCGTCTCGGAGAGCTACAGATTTTAGCATTAGTATTGCTAAATATAGCAAGCATTAACACCTGCGGCTAAACGCAATAAAATTTATGAATGGCGAAAAATTAGCAGACAACGGTACAAACGGAATAAGAGGAAGAATGAAAGAAAGAAGTGTAAATAAACTTGCGTGTGTACTTATGTATGTGCATGGATATTTACTTATATGAGCAAGTGTGTACACTACCATAAACATTACGCTGCTGAATGTATTCGGCACCCATAGATTATAAATAAATCCGTATGTAGCTAAATTTAGATGTATAAGATGCCTAAGCTCGAATAAATATGCGTTATAAATATCAACTACGCACATAAATATGGGCATATCTAAGCTGTTATACCAGTTGGTTCCATTACATAAATATGACGGACAAACATAGTTTTTTTTATTAAATCACCAAGAGACTCTGACACATTCAGTTGTGCCAGACCCTTAGGTGTCTCATTGCAACGAAGAAAGAAACTAACTCTTTGTTGCACTAACAACAAATTGCAGTCAAAAGTGTCTCTTACATACGTATTTGTTCAGACTAAGTGTAGTCACTTTTTAGGCACAAAAACCAAACAATAGCTCAACGGTGTCAGGTGGAAACAAGCAGTACTTGCCGTGTCACCGAAGCATTATATTCGTCTCATAGCCGCGGTGTCAGTGGCAAGTAGCTCAGGCATGCAATAGAAGCGTGACTGACGACATTTGACGCATTGTTGCTGGCGCCTGAATTTTGGCGTATTAGTGTTAGAATAGCACAAGTATGTATTTCTAATGTAACGTTGAAAACTGCTGAGTGTTGAAGGCGTTCGATTAAGCACAAAACAAGAAAACTAACGAAGTAGAGATTTTCACAATAATTGTTAAATTAATATATGTATTTTACTCTCAATTGTAAGTGATTTCTCAGTTTAAATTTTATTTTTAGTTAAGGGGGTATTCTAGTCTAGAAGCATGAATTTCAGGTAATTTTTAAAGTGTCGTAAAAAAATTAATATTTTTACTATCCATTTTTTATTAGTTATTTGTTAATTTTAGAAGAGTAGAGAAAAAAAGTAAAAACTAAAAAAAAGTAAAAAATTTCAAAAATTATGAGCTTACGTAGTGGGGGGTCTCTAAAAATTTCCACGTGACCATACCCATGATTTCAACCCTCCTAGTCCGGAACTACGGAAAAGTGGGAAAAAAATTTTTCACAAAATGGCGACTGCCTAAAAAAAATGTTTTTTTAGATCACTTTTTCTGACTATTTTGAATTTTTTAAAAATAATAATAATAAAAATTTGGGGATGGGCCGGAGGATTCTTTAAAAATTTCAAGTAAATCGGTCCAGTGGAACCTGAGAAATCGTGGGTATCGTTCCGAAAAAGTCAGTTTTGAGAAAAACGCGTTTAATCGAGACCAACGGGTCTGGCCAGGCATATTTTGTTTTTAAATGTTATTTAAATATATTTAGAGTATAGCAAACGACTTGCGCTTCCAGTTAGCTTCCTAGAATTTTATTTTCTGTAGAATTCAGAAAAAAAAAATTAAGGCTATTGTATCGAAATGGACGAAAAAAAGAATATTATAATAGTATACCTTAGTCGAGACCAATGGTGCTTGGCTAGTATGAATCCATTTCAAGATTACCTACTCTTTTAAAGTTTCGCATTCCGGCCGCACCAGTTTGGATGCCGGAGCAGAAAAATGCCTACATCTCCGAAAATAATTTGAATTTTGAAAAATCCTCTTGTACACATATTCTTGAATAGTTAAACTTTGAAAATAAAAAAAAAAATTTTGGATTTTTTTAAATTTCTAGACTAGAATACCCCCTTAATTAAAGTAGATGGATGGATATTTTGAGTTTGAAACGCGTTCTTGTTCGACTCGAGACTAACCTAAACAGGTCTCTTAGGACATGCTTTATTGTGCAAATTCCGATCCCTCATTCATGAAGAGCATTATAACTGTTGATGCGACATGGATTTATGAATTTGACATGCAAACAAGTCAACAATCATCGGGATGGAGGGGAAAAACGAACTAAAACAAAAAAACTACGCCATAACCGCTCAAAAATCAAGGTGATGCTCATTGTTTTTTCGATATTTGTGAATTTGTCCGGAGAGACAGACGGCCAAAAAGGAGTTCAATTTGTGTTGCGCTGTGGCGTTTGCGTGAGAGCATTCGTCGAAAACGGCCGGAAGTGTAGAAGAAAAATTCATAGATTTTACACGCTGATAATACACCGTCACATCTAGCTATGATTGTGACCGAAATTAAATGCAATGAATACCATCAATCATTCACCGTATTCACCACATTTGGCTTCGGGTGGTTTTTTTTTGGTCCCCAAACTAAAATGGCCACTTCCTGGAATCTATTTTCAGTCGATCGAAGAGATAACAAAAAAAATTTGCTGAAGTAGCTGAAGGCTCCTCCAAAAAGTGCTTATGAAAAGTGTTTTGAGACTTGAAAAATCGTTGGCATAAATGCCAACTTTGGGTATTAATTTGAGGGTGACAAAATAAATATTGATGAATAATTAAATATTTTGCGTTTTATTTACAATTCCAGGTACTTTCGGATATTTTTGTCAAAATGTATTACACAGTTTCTATATAATTCTCGACCAGTTTCCTCAATATTATTAAAGCAGAAATTAGTTTTTATATTTTACTTTTATAATTCATTTGTTTTCGAAATATTTTCGAGTTTCGACTGGATTTAAGAAGAATATTAATAAAAATGATCATAAACAAACTAAGTCTCAGCCGGTAAAAATATGCGCAACACATTATTATGCTTACAGATCACAACTACTTCAGTAAAGCATGAATATTTACGTACTTATTTACATAATTCCAACGGATCACATGCCCAAATATTCAACATAAGCATTGCAACACTTCGGAATTCATTGCACATCACGTCTAACAGATGCCCCTAAATTGAGCAGAAACAATGACGATGGCGATGCGCTACATTTCACACTAATTAGACAGGCGAACATTGCAAAACACAAAACACTTTAGTGCACTGAATTAGATGTCTGCTTGTTCCTAAGTATATCCAATGTATGTATATATATTTGTAAATTAGAAGATCATAATTATTGCTTAATTTGTGCACCATTGCAAGGTAAGTCACTACAGCAGTAGCCAAGCACGTGTATACTTCGCTAAAAATATATATGAAGCATGTCTGCGTACTTATATATAATTATATACCTTTTATTGGTTAGATCAGTAGTAAATTCACATCACCTTATACCTCATATCTTAGCGAATATTTTTAATACATTTTACGTATTAAAATCCGGCAATTTTTCTTTGAAGTTCATGTCTGATCGCTTAACCACTCATTAATGTATACACGGCCACATGAGTATGTTTATTTAAGGCTTGATAAACACTAAAAAAGCAATTATAGACTTAGAAAGCGTAAATTAATAAACAATTATGGAAATTTTTCACATTTCATACTCAGCGTGTGGCTTTGAAATCCCCAACTTATACAAAGTGAAATACGTGTGATACCCATCAGCACCGGTAATATGAAAATATGTGTCTAATGAGTACATAAGTGCTATCACTTGCGGTGTGGTATTTTTATACTTTCGCAACATGTTGAAAGAGAGACTATAATGATTTCGTTCATCTTATGACTGCTTGCCATACCTACATATGGTGCAGAGAATAATATACTTAACAATTTGAAAGATTAAGTCATGTCTAGAAGTACGCAAGTGAGAAAAGTTCTCCACTGCCAATGCATTAAGGATTACGATTTAAGGGCATGCACTTGGAATGCCCAGTTTCTTAATTGGGAAGGTGCCGCTGCCCAACTGGCTGACGTCCTCATAAGCGTAAGGGCTGACATCACTGCTGTCCAAAAAGTGCGCTGGATGGCACAAGGACTGAGACGAAGGTTTCAATACTGGAGCGTACTCTTGTAGAAGCCCCAGAGGTGCTCTGATGTCTGATCCCCAGAGCATACTGAAATTATGGAGGGAACGATTCTCCAATCTGTTGAATGGCAGTGAAAACATAACACCTGGAAATGGTGAACCCTTAGAATATAGTCGGCCAAAACATACCTTACGATTGGAATTTAAGTGAACTTTGCCGAATCCATATAAAGAAAGACGCCGCAATCTGCGCCAACTACCTTGAAATAAGCCTCCACAACATCGCATTAAAATTCAGTCGAGCGTATTGTAAGAAAGATTAAAGCCCACCGTCAACAAACTGATTGTTGCTTATCAGTGTGGCTTTAGGCCTGGAAAATCAACAACTGACCACCATGACACAAATCTTGAAGAATATCCATAAAAAAGGATGGCCACATATCACCTTTACGTTGATTTCAAAGTTGCTTTTGACAGCACGAAAATCAGCCGCCTTTATGCTGCTATGTCTGAGTTCGATTTCCCCGCAAAACTAACACGGTTGTTTAAACTGACGTTGAGCAATAACAAAAGCTGCGTCAAGATCGCGAAGGAGCTCTCCGATCCGTTCGATACCAAAGAGATTTCAAACAAATCGACTCGCTATCGTGCGACTTTTTCATCCGCTTCTGAAGGAAATAATTCGAGCTGAAGTGCTGAATAGAGGAAGTACAACTTTCTATAAGAGTGTACTGCTACTGACGTTCGACGATGATATTGATATCATTGGCCTCAACAACCGTACCGTTAGTTCGGCTTTCTCCAGACTGGATAAGGAAGCGAAGCAAATAGGTCTGGTAGGCAAGACGGAATATCTCCTGTCATCAAACAAACAGTCATCGCATTCGTGACTAGGCTCCCATGTCACTGTGGACTGTCATTACTTTGAAGTCTTAGATAATTTCGTCTATCTTGGAACCAGCATTAACAATGTTCGCCTCGAAATCCAAAATAACTCTTGCCAACAGGTGCTACTTCGGACTGGGTAGGCAATTGAGAAGTAAAGTCCTCTCTCGACGAACAAAAGCCAAACTCTACAAGTCACTCTTCATCACCGTCCTACTATATGGTGTACAGGCATGAACGATGACAACATCTGATGAGTCGACGTTACGAGTTTTCGAGAGAAAGGTTTTGCGAAAGATTTAGATACTTTGTGATGAGCTATATGAGATATATGATGACATTGACATAGTTTAGCGAATTGAGAGACAGCGGCTAGGCAGGCTAGATCATGTTGTCCGTATGGATGAAAAAACTCCAACTCCAACAGTATTCGACGCAGTACCCGCCTGAGTAAACAGAAGAAGAGGAAGACCTCTACACAGTTGGAAAGACCAAGTGGAGAAGGACCTTAGATTTTACATGGAATTTTCTTGCTATAAATGAGCTTGACAGGGTTTTGCAACTTTTAAATATATTCCCTTAATTATCCTATCTGTTCAAGAAATATGTAGCCAGCTCTATTTGAAATCGCTGA
This sequence comes from Bactrocera correcta, assembly GCA_027475135.1. Lineage (NCBI taxonomy): Eukaryota > Metazoa > Arthropoda > Insecta > Diptera > Tephritidae > Bactrocera > Bactrocera correcta. Next base: position 41,494,316 of record CM050327.1, read on the forward strand.
TTTCCACAAACGGTGACAAGCTTTTTGTTTATCCACGATAAAAGACATAAAAGAAATACAAATAGTAAACACAGCTTATATTTTTATACCCTGAACAGGGTATATTAAGTTTGTCACGATGTTTGTAACACCCAGAAGTAAGCGTCGGAGACCCTATAAAGTATATATATAAATGATCAGTATGTTGAGCTAAGTCGATTTAGCCATGTCCGTCTGTCTGTCCGTCTGTCCGTCTGTCTGTATATATACGAACTAGTCCCTCAGTTTTTAAGATATCCTTTTGAAATTTTGCAAACGTCATTTTCTCTTCATGAAGCTACTCATTTGTCGGAATGGCCGATATCGGACCACTATAAGATATAGCTGCCATACAAACTGAACGATCTGAATCAAGTTCTTGTATGGACAACTTTCACATTTGACAAGATATATTCACGAAATTTGGTATAGATTATTTTTTAAGGAAACAATGTAATCTCTAAAAAACTTGTTCAGAACAATAAGCTATAGCATATAGCTTCCATACAAACATATAGCTGCCATACAAACTGGACACATAGTTACTAACAGAAATGCACCTGTGAAGGGTATTTAGCTTCGGTGCGACCGAAGTTAACGTTTTTTCTTGTTTTATTTTGATAATAATTTGAGATATGAATTGAACTTATGTATACAATGAAGAAGTGATGATGCTTTATTCTTAACTGAGGTCATATAAGTATTACCACCCTAGATAAATAACTTAAAAATTTGGAAAATTTGGCTAAGCTTATGCTTGAATTTATGATATTCTCCTAGTCCAAGTTCTCTCCTATTCAGAGAGAGAAAACGGATTTTTATGAACTTTTTCGCGCGTTTTAGAAAATACTTGAACTATGAACGCGTTCTGGTATAACCAAGGAGTATTTGGCATCTATGCGCCACAAAATGAAATAACTGACAGATATATTAACATCAGTATAAACTAGATATACATTATTTAAACATATAGTTTTTCATTCCTGTTATATTCTGTTCACCCTTTAGTGAGTAAGTGCACAAATTCCTTTAATCGCCCATTAAATGTCATGAATGCCTTATGAATTCTACAAATACCCCCAGACACTCTCACGCGCATAATGATTTACGCACTCACATGCCACATACGTAGGTATTTATCACCAACTCGACGGGCAACGCAGTCATCGCCGTTGTGATGGAATTTCTCGTTAAAAGCAAGTACAGCAGCTGACTGCAAGTTTTTATCGCCTTGCAATTAACACTTCAAACATATTTGGCATATTTCAACTGTGAGTATATTTTAATAAATTTTTTTCACCCAAATAATGTTTATGTTCATATATAAACTGTGTTAAGTGTAAGTAATTGGTTTTAAAAATATTACTTTGAACTGATTTATTACTCCAAGAAAACAATTTAATTTTTCATGATATTCTAGCATTCTGGATATTTCAAAGTAAACTATTTTACCACTCTAAATATGACGAATTTATTAAATTTCCTTATTTTCCTTTGAATTTGAGATTTACGAACTCCATGTGTTTTGCGGTCATTTTTATAAATAATTCCAAACGTAATAACTTACACATTTTATACAGCGAAAATGTAATAAATTTATAACGTCTATTAAGTTGAAAATTTATGTGGCGCTTCTTTACTGCGGTCTAATTTATTATCCTGCCTTGAATGCTATAATTCATTGGTTTGTCTAATGGCTGATGTTTTGGTTTCTAATAAGCTTCTTCAAACCATTTTCGCGAATGATATACTATATATAAGTGAGTCAACATAGCAATTTGATGAACAGGAAGTGGAATTAATACTTATCTATGCTTTTTTATATACAAAATTTCTTCCTTTATGCAAAATACCTAATTTTTCTGAGAATGTGATCTAAATTTTTTTAATCGCGATTCTATAGGGTGGCCCATATAAAATTTTAAATTTCAAAAGTCAATAAAAACAACGGCTTGATATTTTTCAAAGGTCTAACATTTATTTAAAAGGCTGTTTTATCAAATTTATTTGTGGAAAACAGTTTCGGACAAATGAGCACCACGGCTGAGTTTACTAGCAATTTTGGTGTACTTTCTCAATGGTTTCAGGCCTTATGGCAGCTACAGCAGCTTGAATCTCGTACTTTAGATCTTGAATTGTTTCTGGATGGTTGGTGTAACATTCATCTTTAACAGCTCCCCACAGAAAATAGTCCAACAGAGTTAAATCGCAGCTTCTGGGAGGCCAATTCACATCGAAGATAGTGCGTGAAAGATTGAGTGTAGCGTTTGCTGTATGGCACGTAGCGCCGTCCTGCTGGAACCAAATGTTGTCAAAGTCTTCCTCTTTAATTTGCTTGAAGAAAAATCCGGTTAACATTGCGCGATATCGCTCACCATTGATGGTTACGGCGGTTCCTTCTTCATTTTCGAAGAAAAATGGGCCGATGATTCCATCAGACTAAAATCCGCACCATGCAGTGATTCGTGCTGGGTGCATTGGCTTCTCGACGATTACGTGCGGGTTTTCTGTGCCGACAATTTGGCTTGTTAACGTAACCATCGAGGTGGAAATGAGCCTCGTCCGAAATGATGATTTTTCGGTAAAATTGACCATCCACTTGACTCACCACTTTGGAAAAAAGTTTTCAATATTTCCCAGTTTTCTTCTAGTGAATAGCGACCCATTTCGTAAATTTTAGACTTTTTACTGAATATCTGTCACTTTCCGAATGGTATTTGATGTTTCCAATGTCGAAATATAGATAATTCAAATTTCAAACGTTATATGGCCCACCCGTTACTTTTTGCACGATAATTTCGGAATTTTATATACATACATATGTACATAGTATATCTTAAAAACTTGGTATAGTTACTCAGTAATATTAAGTTAGTTGAATAATCTAGTGCAGAAAAAAACACTGTCCATAACAAATATTTTTTCAGATATTTTACCCTTTATTTTCGACTCACTTGTTTACTAATGACCAACAATTATTCATAGTAAAAGTGGAAGAAACTTTTTACACTTTGGAACAATTGAATGAGTTAAGGTTGATTTTAAAGACCCTGGGAATCCTAAACTGCTGCGGAACTGTGAAACTTTGGATCATGTTCGAGGCAAGTGATGCATCATAGATTTATACAAAAGCTATTAAGGCACGAAACACTTCCAAGCAAATGGTGGCCCGTTTCTTTTTTTTTTTTTTTTGATCAGAATTGATCATCCTGAGTGGTTCACAATTATTTGTTTGATAGTTATCATTAAAAAAAATACAGTAAAACTAACCATCAGTTGTTGCCGGTTGTCTTTCAACAACAAGACGGATCACTCTTCACAACGATAATGCGAGCTTTTACACATCAACTGAAATAAGTGCATTTTCGAGCACCTAAAACATGAGTCAACCAACGTATAGTCCTGTGAGGTGGGACCAAGCTACTTCTTTTTATTCCCGTAAATAAACTAATAACTCAACGTTTTTCGACACCTAAAGAGGCGGTTAATGCCTTCAGCATGCATATTTTGAAGATACCTTAGGCTGAGTGGCAAAAGTGGTGCGACAATTGGTTCAAACACATGCAAAAGTGTATGCCATGGATCTTAATAGAGAGTATTTTGAAAAACAATTAAGCAATTTTCGATGAAATATTTGTTTTTGTACTCTAAGTCCGAAGTATAAAAAGCTACATACGTGTAACTGCTTCTAGCCCTATTTGATTATGTCAGTCTAAGTGATTTATACCTGTTGTATGTTCGATTCTTCACTCTCCAACATTTGGTCAATCAAAGACAGCTGCTATATATATTTTAATCGATAAGTAACAATAAGTTTTCATTTCGAAGATTTCGAACAAGATAATCTTTCCTTTTAGGGGTTATATACAGTTAGAAAAAAACAAAAAAAAAACTTTTATGTACATATATTCAAGAATACACACAGATATCGCATCGTTGCGGTGAATGTTTTCGAAATTACGCGCGAATTTGTAAAGGCATTTCAGAATGCTTGGAAGTGCATTCCAAACTTTGAACGCGTTTTTCTCAAAATGGTGTTTTCAAAATCGGTTATCAACATTACTCGAAAACGACTAAACCGATTAGTCTCAATTTTGAACACGACAACAATTCTTAAATATATTTTTTAGTAATTAAACGAAGAGTTTTTCCCACTGATAAACAACTTTTTTTTTATAAATAATTTAAATCCGAAATTTTGGTAAAAAATCGATTTTTTTTTTTTTTTGAGAAACCGCAATTTTGCAAACAAGAAAAAATTTTTCTCATTCTTTCGACTAACTACCAGATTTAATATTATTTTAACGAAATCTGTTTGATTTTTATTTTCAAAGGATGCAGCTCAGAGATATAGTGGTCACCGCAAAACGTCTTTTTTGAGAGGAGCTCCCGGAGATCAGCTTTTTTCCAAATAAATATTTTAACTAAAACTAAGTCTTAAAGTACAGTTAGAGGTACCATAATATGCGCACAGATTTTAGTATCAATATCATTGACTTTCTTAATCACGTATATATGGAAAATTTCATATTTCTTCACTATATTATATTGCTAATTGATTACTGATTACTCATACACATAGCATACGTATGTAAGCCATTCATGCTTCTATTACAAATTGGAAAAACACGAGCGCTGATATTTCACGCTTAATGCCTACGTAAGTGGGAAAATCTTAATTCATTATAAAGTGGTATGAATTTCGCGCAGAACGTAAAGAAATCTTTTCCACTACTTAATATATTTCTTTTTACACAGTATTTTGCAATAATAATCGCGTATTTGTAAATGAGTATAAACAGGAAATTCCACTGTGACGTTTAATGAGCCGCATCAAATTTATGCAAACATGCTTATGCACCTTACAAGCATACAAATATAATATGTATGTATGTATGTATGAATATATAACTGAAATTATTAAAACAAATTTTTATTTCGATTAAGCAAATGAAAAGCAGGAAATTATAAACTCAATGCTTTGATTGAAAAAAAAAACGAATTTTAATTTAAATAAAAGAACAAACAAAGCGCATAAAACCAATTAGCTGCTAATTTCTTGCGTTGCGGTCTCGGTTAGAAGCAATAAAAAATGTTGTGGTTAGCGTTGCCAAAGGCTTTATACTTCTCATGAATGAAAGCGAACTATATGTATGTATATATTATTACATTTCAGAAGCAAAAATATTTAATTTAAACAAGCAGTTGATTGGAAGTGTTACATTATATTAACCCTCATCGAGACCAACAGGTCTGGCCAGGCATATTTTGTTTTTAAATGTTATTTAAATATATTTAGAGTGTAGCAAACGACTTGCACTTCCAGGTAGCTTCCTAGAATTTTATTGTTTATAAAATTCAGAAAAAAAAATTCAAGGATATCGTATCGAAAAGGACGAAAAAGGGATATTATAATATTATACCTTAGTCGAGACCAATGGTGCTTGGCACCCACACATGGAAGCGTTAATCGTGTTGAGGGTTAATTCAATTATGAGCTACATACGATACGCCACAACTTGAATAGTGGCGAATAGAACAAACTACTAGTTATGTATATTACATAACTGCCATAATCCAGTAGAGACCGAACAATAAGCAATTGCACCATATTAATAAGTTATCTACTAATGGGGATCCAAGTGGAGATACCTTTTTCCAAAGCCTTTGACAGATCATGAAAATACTTACGCCTGGACAACGTTTACAAAACGTTAAACTTTATTATGAAAATTTACGTTCTGTAAATAATGTGTTTCGTTTGCTTCGCTCAACTTATGGTCAACATAAGCGGCCTACTGAGCCTACTATTCGCAACATTTTTTTGAGACCCAGCATTAATTTTTGTATAATATTCGACCTAATAGATAACGTCGACGCCGTTCGCAGCAACCTGGACTGACGTATAGAACGACTTAAATTATTAAATTAAATTGAAAGCTTAACAAATATATCGCGTGTAAGAAGTGTAGCCGCTCGATCTTTTATGGGTTCTTGTGAGGTTCCAAGAAAATCCGACGTTTCCGGGACAAATTTCTAAATTTCTGCAAAAACTACGCCAGTGAGACGTATTTCATGCCTGAAAGTGAAGCTCGTGATCTCGACGACATTTGGTTTCAAGAAGACAGCACTATTTTCCACACATCGAATCAATTAATGAATTAATTGAGAGAACACTTCGTTAAACATACATATATTTCACGTTTGGGGCCAGTCGATTGTCCACCAAGATCATGTGAGGTCACTCCGTTAAACTTTTTCCTGTGAGAATGTGTAAAGTTTAAAGTCTATGCGGACAATGCCGCTTCGATTCAGGCCTTGGAGAAAAACATCACGCGAGTCATTCGCCAGTTACTAGTCGAAATACTTGAAGGAGTCATCGAAAATTGGATGGATCATCTGAGATGCAGCCAACATTTGAAAGATATAATTTTCAATAGATAAAAATGATAATAAACATTCCACTTAAATTTGAAGTTCTGTGTTTTCTTTAAAAATGTAGGAAAGCTCGAAATGGATCACCCTTTATATATACTCTTTTATATTGAATTAAAAATGACAGTTTTTTGTTGACTTTTTCAGCAGGATAGTGTAACTCAAACATAACGAGTAGAGATGTGACGAATCAACAACGGGTATAGTTATTTTGATTAACCACTTCCGATTCATTACAACAAAAATATTTCAAAATTTCGGCAGTCGGCAGATGAAAATCTTAGTTTAACTCAAAGTTTGTAATTTCAATGTAAATATTTTTAGTAATCAGTGGAAACAATTTAAATAAGGTATAGTTAATGATATCCAACTTAGGCCTTATTAATTGAGTAAGCAAACTTTTGGTCACAAATCTCTTCAGTCTTAACTCAAGTTTAATGTTATTCTTGTGAAAGCATAGACAAGTATTGCACCCATAGTTGTAATAGATATGCAAAACTATAGTTATAAATGTGGTATGAAATGCACAGATTCTTTTTAATTTTCCCCAGTGAAGGGACACTTTCAACGCCTTAATCAGGTTACCAAATAAAGTGAAAATATTTTTCTCAACTCAATCTATATCTACTTTATGCCGATTTGGCTTAATTGTTTATGCAACATAAATTTATTTCTACACTGAACACTCATACCAAGCTATTCTGAACTAATAAAGTCCCCATTTTATTTGTCTGCGCCAACACGTTAATTTTCGGTGTTTGTTTTTCCTGGCAAATAATAATTCTCTTTAAATTCATTTGCACTCTGATTCAGTGCTTTATTCATGTTAATATCTTGTTTAGAAATGAATTAAAACGTTTAATAATGAACTTGTGCGTTGAATGAAGGATTCTGCTGAATTTATGTCTTCTTCAAATGACTTTTTTTCATCTAAAAGCAGTGGGAAGAAATATCCGCTTTGCTGGTCCGATCTTACTCAATTATTTGACATGTGCATATGTGTATATTAGGGTGTTTTTTTTAACTATTAATTTTTTTCAATCACGTCACGAAATTTCCTTGGAAACCCCCTAAAATAAATTCCCTGAAAGTTTTTGCCCTTAATTTAACATTAACAACTGGATCAAGGCCTGTAAAAATTGTTTATTAGAAAATACACTACAATCGTGAGTTTTTATCTTTAAATTCCTGCAGATCAGAGGTATTTTATGGCATCGCTTTGACTTTAGACGCATATTTCTCAGAATCGTTCACTCTACAAAAGTGCCCAGTGCAACAAAGTCATAACTCACACCGGCGAGGTGGTACGGGACTCTAAACTCTCTTTCTCCATGAAAATCGCTGCTTTTTTTTTGTATATATCTCGTAAATGACAGGAGCTATAGAAAAAATGTACATGACAAATTTGTAGGAAATTTTATTTGCTATAGAAAAGGTTCGAGATCAAACCCGCTGTCATTAATACTTCTCGAGATATTCGGCTTTTTAAGTAAAGCTTTATAGAATTTTTATAGATGGTAGGTATTAAAAAATCTATGAAAATTGCAAAATCTTCAAAATATATTTCCTAGTTGTTTTCTTTTTTTAAAACCCTTTCCTTTATCTGGATTTACTGCTGATCAAAAACGTCGAATGTATTTTGTTACTAAAATCAAATAAATAGTTAATCAGTGACAAATTCAGAGGAGGGAAATGGGGGAAAGTTCAATAGGGCTAAATGGCTTATTAGTAATTTTCAATTTATAATTGGGATCAGCGTGATTTTTCAGAGAGAATCAATCGATCTGGCAAGGCATCCAATATGATAGATACGCTGCTTGTAATGTTCCGAAATCAAAGACAAAAAGCTCAGGAACATTTTCGATCAATTTATTCAGTCACAAAAAAAATTGTGGCAGAAGTGAAAGATGACGAAGAAAAACCAATAATCTGCTACCGACAAACATAATGCGAAAATTTCTGCGTGATAAGTAGCTTGAGAAGAATACTACAGGGTCTCAGTGTACATTCCTCTGTTGGATGCAATCGGCGAAGATTGCTAAGACGCGCTTTTCTAGAGAAGTATTGGATTTATTTCAACTGAGTTTGCTGCTTCCAGAAAAAGTATGTGCTTTGAAAATCAAATAAATGAAAAACCATATTGACTGCCTGATAGATAGATTCAAAGACCTTTTGGATAATGATAACGTCGTGCGACGTTTGAAGCTCAAAGGTGAACAAAAATCAAAAGACAACAAGTTACCGACTACTGCATGGGAAATGTTGAAGAACTGCAATGTTGACCTATACCATAATTTGTAGTTTCGTCACATGAAAACGTGGCTGAGGACAAATGTGTTTCAATATAGACTCATCGTTCTGGGGTTGCTGCACTCATCATGACATTGAAGTCAGTGGATAAGAAGTTCTGGAAATATTCTAAAAACTTGCCCCACATCGTTTTGTTTTGTGAAAGTATTCTAGTCAATACATGAACTGACTACAGTATTATACATTGCAATAAAGTATGACACCCACACGATAGAAGGTCGGCTTAAAATTTTTCCACTATAATATTACACTTTGAAGAAAATACCACTACGCAAAGAGTAAACTGAAGCAGCTTTGTAGTAGGTTTTGCTGTGTGCTCAAGTTATTCATTCTAAAGTCAATTGCTTGGAAATAATTAAAATATACCGTTTTATTTTATTACTTCTTTGGCTGACTGACTTTTTTATATGCCGCTCTCAGCTTGAATACACGGCCAAAAGACAGCTCTACTAACAATTGATGGATATGCATTGCAAAAACCTTTTTATTGCCTTCCTAATAGCGAATTATGTTACAAGTTAATATTTTAATAGCTTTAGACGCAGAAAGAAGAAATAATTTATGTGGGTTTCACGACTACAGTAATCACATTCCCTAAACTTGCATAGTATTGCTGTAAAGTATGCAAGTTTAAATACCATAGCTATTAGCCTTGCCTTCGTATATAATTAAAAAGCTTTGAGGAAATATTTGCTTAATTTCAAAGAGTCAAACCTTTTTTTTTTTTGTTTAAACTGGAGTTTCTTTCTTTCGATTAAACCATAACTAAAACAAGTTTGTATTAAAAAATTCAATTCGAACATGTGTTTTTGTGATCTATATTATGAAATATGTTTTAACGGCTTACATTGGTTTAGGGGTTTCAAAAAAAATCGTCTTATTAAATTTTACAACACCTCTAGATTATTGTCCATAATCTTCAAAGTGATCTGATTAATAATTTATGAGATACAGCCTTGAGAACTTGCGCGCTTGAAGCTAGCTAGGCTAAGTACGCCGCCTATAAACGTGTTTTTATCGAAACTATGTTTTTTAAGTCGGTTGGCAAGATTTCTCGAAAACTATTTAATCGATTTTCATGAATCTTTTCAAAGGTCTTTGAGCTACAATTATTAAAAACTTGGAGGAAGGATTATTTTTCAATCACAATTATTTGAAAAAAAAGAAATCGCGAAATTTTCACTGAAATTTTCATTTTTTTGTAAACATGTCTGCCAAAAATAAAATTTTAATTTTTTTTCTTTCGTTCAAGTTCTAAGTTAAGGTTTAACTAAAACACGTATTTTTTCACTCTCGATGATCTGGCAAGGAGTTATTTTGCCTACGCGGAGGCATCTTTTTTTCGAGCGGTCACCGGAAATGGCGTCGCAATGGCCGAGTTTAAAATATTTTTATCCAAAAATTACAAAATTTTTTTGTTTATGTAAGAAAAAAATTGTAGTAAAAATTCATTTTTTACCCGAGAAAACCTATGTAACCCTTTAAAGCATTTATTATTTATAGATCACGTCAATCACCACAAGTTTGGCAAAAGTAGGCGGAAGTCGTTTTCATTTTCTTTACAGCATTCTCAATACTGTGAGCAATGACTTCATTTTATAATCATAAAAATATAATAAATATTAATTTAAAAAGTGAAATTTTTTAGTCTTATTTAAATTGAAAAATTAGCTGCTGTTACAAAAGCAAACAAATTGATTTAAAATTTGAAAAAGAAAAGCGGAAAAGCGCTTTTGCAATACTTAAAAAAATAAATATTTAATAAAATATTTTATGGAAAGCATAATTTTTGCAAAATAAGTACTTATAAATTTACAATAATCAAAAACTTATGAACAAAATATCTCACAGACAGCATCTGAACATGAAAAAAAACTAAAATTTTTCAGTGAGGCAATTTTTAAGTTACGCATACGACCCGGTGCACAACGGCTTGCACTATTTCCCATATTTCGTGATACAAATTATTTAAAACTGCCTTGCATAGTTGTGTTTATATTCATAATTTTATATAAAATTTATACTTTAATTTTCATAAACAACGCAATAATTTTATCTCAAAATAATAACTAAAATAAATATCAAGAAAAATATCAGACAGTTGGCTTATTCATCAACGCTACGCACAAACAACAAAGTTTAAACGACAATGGGTTAAAAATAAATAAAACACCCTCAGTGGTCGTAAAATGTATACAAAGATAAATACGCAAGAAATATTGAAATAAAATGTACCCGTGAATTGGAGAGCAGTTGTTGCGTTTCCTGCTTAACTATTCGTCTGCTGGCCGTTGGCTTGTGTGTTGGCGTGCACTTCCGCTGAAACTTTGCTCACACCACTTAATTGCAGATAAAATTTACTTGGTAAATGTAACAAAATTTTTTTTACACAATTTGCTTTCCAAATATTTTTTTTTTTTTGCACGCGGAAAAAAGTATACTTAAATTTTATTTTTCAAAATTTAGTTTTTAATTTGGGTGTTTTTTTTTCAAAAACTATGCTTATTACCACTTTCTTAGAATTTGCTACACAAGATTTTCAAGAGCGCGTCGCTACTAGCGTTCAAATATACTGAAACGTTTGCTTTGAGAATCCTTTGCAGACTGTTTGGTTTATGACCAGAAGCAGGGTTTTTGCTTAAAAAATTCCACTATCGGCTGATGTTGCAACGGCGTAAATATGTGCGCTATGTTGGCCAACAGCAATTCACCACAGCCAAAGCAACAGCACAATTGGCCAAGAGAGCTTTTCCGTGTGGAAGCGTGTACCTTTTTCTTTTCTTTTATTACGTTTTTTTTTCCTTTTTTGTATTTCGAATACCGTGAGTGTGTTGTGCGCTAAAAAATATTCCTGGGCCTTCGTCGTGTGTGCAACGGGGTACAAGCAAATAACAATAAATAAAAGACAAATACCGCGCAGCTATGAATGAAAATGTGATTTTTGAGCGGCAACATGTTGTTGCAACAAATGCTGCTGTGTCCAGGTGGGTGGTTGTAAGGTATACTGAGTTAAGAACCCTATTAATTATGGTTGAGAATCATGTGACAACGAAGATCGTAAAAGTATAATAATACTACCTCGAAAGCACCAATAGGTCTTTCTGAGCCTGGTATTTCTATTGAGACCTTCATTTTTCCATTTTGTTCGTAGTTCAGTTTTTGTTTCTAGACAATTTGTATTTTTGTGTATACAAGATCTAAAGCCTCTTTATGCGTTTAAGTGGCCGGAATAACAAGATCCAAAACTGTAAAAAGCTGGTGTGTAACGTCCTGTATAACTCACTCTAACGAAATGTTGTAGAAATTAAATAATAACTTCAATTATTGAATGGCAGAATTTCTTACATCAAAATCTCACATCATCGATTCAGAAGTCTCAGGAGTCATCTCAAAAAGACCAACACATTTTGAGGTTGTTTATATTATTTTCTTGAGGATTAAATCATAGGTTATTTCTAAGTAATCAACTCCATCTATTTTTGGGTTTAACAGTGTTTTGAACTATTTGAACTTTCTTTCCAACATATGTATAATGAACTGATATACAATAAATTCAGAAATTGAGTTAAAAAATTCCTTCTATACTTTTTCAGTATTTCTTCAATGTCCGTCTTTGCTTTAACAATAATGCATATCTTACCCTTGCAAAGCCAAACTATGGAAATATCGAACTAGTTTTATTAGATTTTGAAACGCGATATCTCTGAATTATCCAAAATTTGTCTATTATTACTTTATGCTTTCAACACACTGTTCCTCTAGTTCACCACACTGCCATCTAGACTCCAACCACGTCCTTCCAAACCAAAATTGTTGGTGCCCTGACGAAATTATGCTCAGCACTCATGCGCACTAAAGACGCACCTTTGCCAGTAAATTAAAAAAAAAGCTTTTTAGCTCTCTTTCTCTTGTTCTGATGCTCTCTGGCATGCTTTATTTCACAACAAACTGTTGGACGCGGCTAACAAAACAACGGAAAAAACAAAATAGCCAAAAATACACACAATAACGATACAAACAAAACAAAAATGATATGTGAAGAGTACGAAAGCTAGTGGCTAGTCATAGACGAATGACAAGCTTAAAACAAAAAAAGAGGCAAGACACGTTAATTAAGTAAAGACGTATATTCAAAGCGTTGGTAGTGATTGAGAAGATAGAGGCTGCTCGAAGCTGTTATTCAGTTAATGTGGAAAAAGCGTATTTGGTTGTTTAGACTTTGAAACGAGATGTTTAAGGTGTTAGATGGATTTCCTAGGGTAAAAAACAGCCTTTTTTCAATAGTTTTTTTTTTTTTTAATTTGAAAGACAAATTGGGCTTGAGAAGAGTAATCAAGGTCATGTTGACAGTTTTCTTCGATTATCTTGGTGTGGTGCTTTATGAATTTTTTCCGCCGAGCCAAACTGTCAACAATAAATATTATTTGAGCGTTATGCAGTTCACCTTAAGAGGCTAGAATTGTTGGTCGAAAACTCTTAGTTTTTGCACCACGATAATGCACCATCTCATACCGCATTGATTATTCGTGATCATTTCGCCAATTCAATTCAACAAAGATCTTTCCGCAACCACCATATTCACCTGATTTGGCCTCGTGTGACTTCTGGCTGTACAGCGAACTCAAAAGACCACTCCGAAGACACCGTGTTGACTCAATTGAGGATATAAAAGCTGAATAGAAGAACGGAGGAGGAACGACGGAGGATTTTTCCAAGTTCTATGATGACTGGAAAATTTGTTGGCATAAGAATTAATAAACATTTTAAAAATATAACAAAATTTACCTTTCAATTTGATCACAGGGCCTATAAAAATTTTCATAAAGACCGTTTGGATACCTCTCGAGCAATCTTGCCAACTGCCTTCAAAAACATAGTTTCGAGAAAAACGCGTTTAAAGACGGCGTACTTAGCCTAGCTAGCTTTGAGCGCGCAAGTTCTCAAGGCTGTATTTCCGAAACTGTTACTCATATCAGTTTGAAAATTTAGGAAAATATTCTAGAGGTATTGTAAAATTTAATAACCCAATAAACAAAATCGATTTTTTTAAACCCGTGAACCCATGAAACCCTCTACAGTAGCGGATGGGGAATTTTTTATGTATTCCCTTAGAATATTTGTTGAAATAACTATAACATAAAGTATAATAAACCTTCAAAGCACCAAATAAGCAAAATAAATAATGTAAATAATGTCGTTAAGAATTCTCTTTCAATTAGTGAATTATTTGATAATGGCAGAAAAAAGCCGATTCCGCCGTTTGTTCGTTGACGCAACTCATTTCTCTTGATCTTTCAATAGCGTAAATTGGCAATAACAGAAAAAAATGTGTGCCATTTAAATACTTTCGATGGAGTGGAAAATATTTTTCAATTAGTTTTGGATAAATGCTGTCAGTTTGACTAACAGTTAAAAATCCTGTCCCCTTTTTAGCTACGTAGAACTCTCGTGATATCAGAAACTGCGGTCGTAGTACTGCATATCATTTGCGTCCATCTCTCACCACCGCACACTTGGGACAGGCATATACTTGTAAATTTATTGCTCCATATTTGTAAAATGATTTAGTCGAAAATTACACTGCTCTACAAAATAAATATTACATATTTTTCTTTGCCCTAGATGTATTAGCCAATTTGGATGTCTTGGAGTGATTTTACGAATATATATATTTTTAATGAGTGGTCCTCAAATATGGCCATTGATGAATTGGCTATGTCTGTTCCGGAAAGTGAAGCTTGGAATAGTTTGAATTATTTTTTGCGAAAATTTCCCAGGTAAATATAATACACTAACTTATAAAGAAATTGAGAAAAATATGCTCGCAAAGTTTGCATGCAATTATTATAACGAGATATACGGGTTTTGTTAAAAAATAATGGGAATTTTCTTTTTTTTTTTTAATTAAAAAAAACGCGGCTGCCTTAGCAAAACCAAACAAGAAATGTAAGCCGCTTGGTCTCAGAAACATCAATAATACAGAAAAGTTTTTAAATGAAAAAAAGGCGTATTAAACGAGAATGGCAAATATATTGCTCCCCTCCACTCAACTTCAATTGAAATCTACTGTACGTAGTTTAAAACAAGCGCATAAACGCGAACAAGAATTCTACATTGAAATGTATATAAAAAAGCTGTCGCAGATTATTCTGATAGATAAACTTAGGAAAGACTTAACACAGCCGTCTTCATGCAGACCAATCAGTCATCTACCTTGTCTTTCAAAAATATTTGAAAAAGTGTTACTGTCAAAGACGTCTCCTTTCCTCCACGAAAATCATATAATATCAACACACCAATTCGGCTTTCGGGCAGAAAGTAGCAAGATAGAGGAAGTAAATAGAATTACTAACGAAATAAGAAAGCATTTAAGCATATAGACGTAGCTCAGGCGTTTGATAAGGTGTGACATGAAAGTCTTTTGCATAAGATTTAAAAAATTCTAACGTTAGAATTATATAAAACATTGGTGTCTTATTTAAATAATAGACAATTTAGAAGAGTTAATATCTGTTGAAAGACAGATAAGGGCTGGTGTACCACAGGGCAGTGATTTGGGCCCAACTCTATACATTATATATACAGCAGATCTTCCAACAGCTAATAGTGTATTGACATCCACTTTTACAGATGACACAGCTTTTGTGAGCCGGAACTAATGTCACATTATAGCACCAAGAATATTGGCGGAACACTCAAGTTCTGTCGAATGGCTTCCCAACTGGCTTATAACGGGTGATTTTTTTGAGGTTAGGATTTTCATGCAGTAGTATTTGACAGATCACGTGGGATGTCAGACATGGTGTCAAAGAGAAAGATGCTCAGTATGCTTTGACATTTCATCATGAATAGACTTACTAACGAGCAACGCTTGCAAATCATTGAATTTTATTACCAAAATCAGTGTTCGGTTCGAAATGTGTTTCGCGTCCGTGTCCGATGAGCGATGAGGCTCATTTCTGGTTGAATGGCTACGTAAATAAGCAAAATTGCCGCATTTGGGGTGAAGAGCAACCAGAAGCCGTTCAAGAACTGCCCATGCATCCCGAAAAATGCACTGTTTGGTGTGGTTTGTACGCTGGTGGAATCATTGGACCGTATTTTTTCAAAGATGCTGTTGGACGCAACGTTACGGTGAATGGCGATCGCTATCGTTCGATGCTAACAAACTTTTTGTTGCCAAAAATGGAAGAACTGAACTTGGTTGACATGTGGTTTCAACAAGATGGCGCTACATGCCACACAGCTCGCGATTCTATGGCCATTTTGAGGGAAAACTTCGGACAACAATTCATCTCAAGAAATGGACCCGTAAGTTGGCCACCAAGATCATGCGATTTAACGCCTTTAGACTATTTTTTGTGGGGCTACGTCAAGTCTAAAGTCTACAGAAATAAGCCAGCAACTATTCCAGCTTTGGAAGACAACATTTCCGAAGAAATTCGGGCTATTCCGGCCGAAATGCTCGAAAAAGTTGCCCAAAATTGGACTTTCCGAATGGACCACCTAAGACGCAGCCGCGGTCAACATTTAAATGAAATTATCTTCAAAAAGTAAATGTCATGAACCAATCTAACGTTTCAAATAAAGAACCGATGAGATTTTGCAAATTTTATGCGTTTTTTTTTTTAAAAAAGTTATCAAGCTCTTAAAAAATCACCCGTTATTTATTCATATGCATTGTGAAACCAGGGTGTCGTAACTCACTTATTAGAACTCAAGAATAATTGCCAAAAATCATTTCGCGCAAACTCTCAATTAATATGTTGAACAACTACTACCTACCTACCACACATGGAGTTTAACCGATATATAAAAAGTGTATATAAATAATATTATAATAAAAGATTAATATATTTATACTAAGGGCACCCCTAACATACTATTTTTATATCTCTATATAAATCTAGTATATGTCTATATAAATTAACTTGTTTGAAAGAATTGGTCCTCATAAATATATATATATATTTTTTTTTATTATTTTTTTTTTATTATTATTATTATTTTTTTTATTGAGAACACCCCTAATAGTTTAAATGTAGGTACTTTTTTAAAGCTCAAGTTAAATATTAGGATTGCTGGTAACTGCAAAACATGCTCTCAGCTATTATTCAGAGTGAATTCCCACTGAATCATAACAAAAACAACAAACACACTTATTACAAAAATTTCCTTTAGCGATAAGAGCGCATTCCGCATTCACGAGACGCATATGCTTAAACTTAATGTACTAAAGCTGGTTTGATAAGTCAGTGCCTCGGCGATTAAACTAAAAAATCTTACTTTTCCCACTCAAAATTATATTTTGAATTTCCAGGAATTCGCAACATAATCAACAAATTTTGCCATTTCAGCTTCTCACGTATGCTTTGCATATACTTTTCGCTTTTCAAGACCAGCGAGTTGGCCCTAGCGAACAGCACCTCATCGCTCTACTTTGTTGATTGTATTCAGATGTGATTTGTTCACACGTTCACATTTTTTTTTACTTTTTTTCATCTAACATTTGTAGACTTTATAGTGTATGTACGACCTTTTTTGGTTGACTTGATCTTCTCCTACACCGACATGCATCTAATGACGCATATAGTAACTGATGAATGAGTTATTTTAGTATTTACTAAGTTCGGCTTTAGTGTTAATTTTTGAAAAGCAAGACTTTTGCCAATCCGTCTACACTTTAAAGCAAGGTTTTTCGAAATACCCTCGTAAATTTATAAAAGGAATGAAGAAACCAATTTAAGAATGACGAATCTCAACTATTATATACCCAGCGCACCATATTGAGTTGCAGATATTTGCAACTTACACGAGATGATTCCTATCTGCACATCTGAAAAGTTATATGAGTTTCATAGAGAGTTTTAAACACGTAAATTCAGCTGACAAAAATATTGCGCAATATTATTTCATGCAACTGGTGTCTGAAAACAATAGGGGTATTCAGACCAGCTTTGTTAATTCGTTAGTCGTTATTCGGTAGTTTTTTACTCGTATTTTGTTTTTTAAAATTAACAGACTATCGTTCTACCGAGTAACGAACTATCCAACTGTTTCGTTACTCGGTAATATCACATCAGCTGTTCTCCTGCTCCTCTGTACATCAATTTAAAGTACTTACCAATAATAAATTTGATCTGCTTCACATAATTTTCAATTAAATGACTGACAATTTTTGATTTAGCACTTTGTCGAGGCATTTTTACTCTTTAATAAAATTGAATGAGCTGTTTCGGAATAAAATTTCCCATACTACAGAGGTAGAACAAAAAGTATCTTCACAGTTAAGCCTTTTAACGAAGTATCAACTAACGAATTACCAAATTAACAGGCTCCGGTCTGAATACCCCTAATATATTTTCTCGCTTGAGTTCTCACAGTCGGAAGTCGCATGAAATTGTTTTGATGTTGGTCTCTACGTGTTTCAAATATTCTCCAATCAACAAATTTTATTTTTAAGACCATAAAAATAAGAATAAAAAATAAACAGCTTACAAAAATCTCCTTTTCCTCCTTCAAATGCGGTTTGAGCCCTCCATCAACAAAGCACACAATTAGGCGCACAGCACCATAATACTAACGTTGCCTGGTTGTATTTGGTATAAAAACGGCATGCTGAGTACCCGTCTCTTTAATCATGCGCTCTCAAGCGAGTAAGCCAAGCACTATATATAAGTAAGTAAGTAAGACTTGAATTGAATTTTGATTTGCTTAGACGCTATTCTATCATTTCAGTTTGAGCTGTGTCAGCGACTAGAGCACTGCAGCAGTGTTAGCTTAAAACTCACAATGACGGACCAAACGATTAATCGCTTTTAGTAAGTA
This sequence comes from Bactrocera correcta, assembly GCA_027475135.1. Classification (NCBI taxonomy): domain Eukaryota; kingdom Metazoa; phylum Arthropoda; class Insecta; order Diptera; family Tephritidae; genus Bactrocera; species Bactrocera correcta. Next base: position 41,512,907 of record CM050327.1, read on the forward strand.
GTAATTAGAATTATATTAGCAACAACAAAATGCTATAAACTTATTGAAGTTATTTTGTTATAAAATTAATTATCTTTCTTTTAATTCGCAAAGTTTGACGCTGATATTAATGCTGCAAATATTACTGCTCACCAATGCTGTCGATAATGAGCAGATTATTTTCGAAAACGAACTTAAAGATGTAACTTGCCGATCGCCAAATGGCTCGCCTGGACTATGTCTACTTTATACAGAATGTGCAAATCTAACAAATTGGAGAATACAAAATAATATACAAAATCCGAGTGAAGTGAAGAAAATGTTTTGCAAAAATGATGTAAGTACTTAATAAATTTCAATACATATACATTTATATAGGGTGATACATTTCGAGGTTCCCTACTTTTTTTTAAGAAAAAAGAAAAACACAGAAACTTCAAATTTAATAGAGATGTTTATTATCATTCGAAAGAACATGCTTTGGCATTTATTTTTTTAAGATTATCTCTTTTAAATGTTGCCAGCGGCTACGTCTCAGTTGTTTCATCCGTTGAGTACAATTTTCGAAGACTAGATCGAGCATTTCGACTGGTAACTGACGACGGGCAAGCGTAATGTTTTGTTCCCAGGCCTGAATCGAAGCGATATTGTCCACATAAACTTCAGACTTTACATATCCCCACAGGAAAGAGTCTAACGCTGTGATATCTCACGTTCTTGGTGGCCATTCGACCGGCCCAAGACGTGTCATTACCTGCTCATTGAAGTGTTCCCTCAACAAATCCATTGTTTGATGAGATGTGTGAGAATTTTTGCCGTCTTGTTGAAACCAAATGTCTCCGAGATCACGAGCTTCAATTTCAGGTATCAAATAGTCGGTCGCCACTGACGGTTACGTTCTCATCGGCATCATTTTTAAAGCAATATGGAACGATGATTCCACCAGCCCACAAGTCACACCAAACCGTTATTTTTCTGCATGAGATGCCAGCTCTTGAATCTCTTCAGCTTGCTCTTCGTCCCAATGCGGCAAATTCGCTTGTTTACTTGCCCGTTGAGCCAAAAATGGGCTTCATCGCTGAAAAATATTTTGCACGAAAACATCGGATCTTCTTGGAACATTTCAAGAGACCACAAAGTGAAGTGATATCGCTTGTGAAGGTCAAGCGGCGTTTTTATCGAACGTTAACGTTGACGTCGAAAGTGCGGCAACACCTATTTATCACAAAACTGTTTTCATAGTAATGAACTCGACCACTTTCGTTCGGTTGGAGAGCAGATCAGGGAAGAAATCTACTTTTATCGATTACTACTACATTTCAATACAATCGTGTTAATAAAACAAACATAATACATAAAATTCCTACTAAAAACTTAAAAAATTCACTTTATTTTATTATAGCAAGTCCACCTTTGCTGTAATCGAACCAATTATTACTTCCCCGCCACCAATTACATATCACAATTAAATCCTAAAGGCTTGGCAATACTCGAGGAAGTAAAATGTAATCGTCTATCTGGGGATCGTGTTTCCAATGGAAAAACAGTACGACTAGGACAATATCCATTTATGGCACTATTGAAATACAACGTTAGAGGTCGCCAATTTTTATGTGGTGGTAGCTTGATAACCTCCAGATTCGTGTTGACGGCTGCCCATTGTAAAACAGATCAATTGTAAGTCGCAAATACCTTGCAGTTTCATATTTATGTTGTTAATATGAAATTCTTATAAAATCGTTTAGAATTAGTGTGCGCTTGGGAGAACATGATCTCTCCACAGATGTGGACTGTATTAGCTCTTCGATACGCCTATGTTTGCCGCCACCGGAAGATTATGAAATCGAGGAAATCTTCGAACATCCTCAATATATGATTCCCCGCCTTACGCATGATGTGGCCTTACTAAAACTGAAGCGTGAGGTGAAAACTGAAGGTAGATTCGATATAGATTTATATTTTATTTTTATTTCTAAAATAACAATGTAATTTATTTGCTAATTTCAGTACATATTAGACCCATTTGTTTGCCAATTTCGCAAGTCGTCTACGACAATAGCGATGCAATACAACATTTTAACATTGCCGGCTGGGGACATACCGAAAATGGTAAATATATATTTTTTCGAATTCAAATACCTATAAATATTTAATTTATAAATTAAATAATAAATTGTTTTTTTTTTTTTTTTTTTTTTTTCAAAGGTCATAACACAAATGTTTTGCAGCATGCAGAAATTCCCCATCAACCACGTGAGGTTTGTCAGAGGTTATTCGCTGCAGCTGGCGTAAATATTACCCACGATCACATTTGTGCTGGTGGTGAGAATAAAATCGATACCTGTAAGGGCGATTCTGGTGGCCCTCTGTTTGCAACTGTACCGTTTAAGACATTCAATTCCGTGACAATAAAGCGTCAAGTGCAATTTGGTGTTGTTTCGTTCGGTTTGGCCGGTTGCGGCGGTGAAAATGTAGATGCGGCTGCTTATGCAAATTTATTTCAATACATGCCATGGATCACAGAAATCATAGGGAACAATACATAAAGATCTGTAATGCTGTATTTAACATATATACATATATTTTAAAAATATAATATAAAATTCCTCTACCTCATAACTACCTATGCAAACACCACAATTTATAACAAAGTTTAAGAATCGCTACATCATAGTTCTATATCGTTCTTAAAGTTAGCAATCTGAACAAAAACAAAAAATTATTTAGAATGCATTCGATAAGAAACATTTGTAGATTCACAAACCAATTTTGCTTCACATAAAAAGCTTACGAGGCTAAGCGAAGCAAAATGTTTGGCATTTGACAAGAGTCGTAATTTTTATTACTTATTCCTTTATTTTTATTATTTATATGTAATTTATTTCAAACACACATTTTTAAAAATATGTGTGTGTGTTTAGTTTACCGAATCGGTTAAGATGAAAAAACAGAGCGACGCGTAGAGAGCAAAGCGGTCATTCTGATACACCCTATGTTTGCTTCGCTTCGATTTTAAGCAGAGAACTGTCAAGCAAAGCGAAAAAAGTTTTATGTAAATCAGGCATTTGGATCTGATCAGAACACGAGTGCAAAATCTATATATATATAAGCAGATGTGAGGTAAATGTAGTACATAATTTTTATTTAAGTACTTAAAGATATGCATAACAAGCGTATAAAAAAGAAATAAGACGATAATATTATTTGAGGTAAAAATACAAATTTCTCAACAATTATAAATAAAAAACTTTAAATATTGCCAAAAAACTATAATTTATCATAATATTCTAATATGTGACAAATAAAAAATTAATAAAATTAGTTCTTTACTTATTTTACTGATAGAAAATTATATGAGAATACTCAAGTAGTCTGAAAGTCAATACCCAATTGTAAACAAAATTAAAAATCAGACTCACCTTGTATTATTTACTTCACACATTGCTGCCTTTAAAAAAAATCAAGTCAATAAAATCACAGATGACAGCACTGACAGCAGTCGTGAAACAGCAGCAGTAGGAAAGAAAAATTAAATTTATAAAAGTTAAAATTACTAATTGCCAACAATGTAATGTCAATTATAATTAAAACAATAATTTATAATATACCCTAAAACATCGTGTGTGTAAGGAGCAAAGTGTTTAAGCCGACAGAAAATAAGTAACTTAGAATCGACAACAACGACGGTGAAGAAGAAGACCTCAGTTCAAGGAGGAAGCGAAGTCCAACAATCCAAGGTGTCGCTAAATTTTCAATTCACAGTCACTTAAATTATTATCACCATATGTAGATGTGCACTCTAGTGTAGTAACTTTAGTGTTTCTTAAAAAAAAAAAAAAAACAAATTTTGTTTTTCAATACAAAATTATGGCCGGCAGAATGCGTAACACAACAAAAGTTGAGGCACTTATTGAGAGCTGCCGAAGTGAAGGCAAATGGCAACGAGTTATCGAGCTGACGGAGGAGCTCAAAACAGGTTCGCCAAATAATGGTAAGTGTGAAGAAAATGTGTCAGCAAACTGTTTAATTGAATTAAACTAATTATATTCATTGTAATAGTTGTATGTGCAAATACGCTAACAAAAACAAAGCTGATATGAATGTGAGTAAATCACATAGCTAAAGTAGGGAAATAGTGTTAATGACAAAGTTATTATGTCATCAAACGCAACACAACAACAGCAACAAAACACGGTTTACAAACAATAAAAAATAGCAACAGCAATCATATGTGGTTAGTGTTATCCGCGTAAAAAGGGGGGGCAATATTGGACATACTTATATATATGGGGCAAATAGCGCAAATTAACGCCGAAAGTAATTATAAAATATATAACAAAAGTGGCCTTTTTATAATGAAAAGGTGATTCATATTATTGTGTCATTTTCATATTAAATTGTGGTTATTTTTTCTATAATAATAAAAAATAAAAATTGAGCAAGAACATTTGAATTAATGTAATTAATCTAATTTAGAATGCCTTGCGAATTTCCTAATTGGTGAGGCGAAACTTGAAAACTACCTCGAAGAAAATGCTCCCATCGAAAGTAATTTTGCCAAAGCCAAGAGTGGTCTGCAGGACGCACGCCGCTGTTTACATCTAGTGACTGGCGAAAGTGGCCAGAAAGCAGGAATAGCTTTGGATGCATATTTGCTGTTGGCAAAGCTCTGCTACGCTTGTGGTGAATATGAGAAAAGTTTAGAAAACTTTGTTAAAGCCGAGCTAAATACTTTAGCTGAAAAAGAATTGACGCTGTAAGTTAAAAATAAAAAATATATTTTTTGCAATAATGTTTATGTATATAAAATTATTACAGACGTAGCCTGAAAATATTAGCTGAATCATATGCCATTAAAGGGTTGTGCTTGGAAAACCAAACCAGTAAACCCACGTCGAAATTCAAAAAAGGGCCCAAAAGGAAGCCGAAATGGTAGATATATAAATTTTTGTAAAAAAAATTTCAATTAATATTTTTTAAAAAATAATAGAGTTGCTTCAATTACAATCTACTTTCTTCCATCAGATTACTTGTTTCGAGCGTGCCACAGACTTAGGTCTACTATATCTCCAAGAGCAGGATATTGCGTCCTATTCATCTGCGAACAATAGCGCAGCCAATACCGGATCAATGCTAGCAATAAATTCCACTAGTAATATGGGTGGACTGCAATCCTCACTAGGAGGTAGTAGCTTAACTATAAGCACCACTATACCTGCCAATCCATTGGAACTAAAACGGCACATGGGCGCCATTCTCGAAACTGCATTGCAACGCGCTCCAATTGTACTTATCAAGGCGGGCAAATTGCAGGAGGCAATCGAACGTTACCGCACCATGTTGAATGCCATTGAAACGAAAACGACGCAGTCCTTGCGCCTAACATTAGCGCGACAATTGGCCGAGGTGCTGCTTCGGGGTGTCTCGGGCACCATTTATACAGCACCCTTCACGAAAAAGCCCACTGGGCAGGCACTTCGTTCGACCACAACGAAACGTTTGTGGAAACCGCGCAAATATGCAGCACGTAATCAGTTTACACCACGTAACCATCACGAGGAAACACTATTACTACTACTCATATCAGAAGCATTAGCGGTGCGTGACACAGTGCTCTCACAGAGTCCTGAATTTCGTGTGGCGCGTCAACATGCTATGGGTAATGCTTCGGCAGTCTACGATCTGCTTACACTCGCAACCGTGCGCTGGGGTTTGGTGAATATGTTGCAAGAATCCTTTGAGAAGGCATTAAAATTTTCATTTGGCGAACAGCATGTATGGCGGCAATATGGTATAAGTCTAATGGCCGCCGGGAAGCATGCGCACGCACTACGTGTGCTACAAGAATCCATCAAATTGACGCCAAGTGACCCATTACCCTGCTTGATGGCAGCGCGTTTGTGCTACGAATCTTTAGCGTTAATCAAAGAGGGGCTTGACTTTGCGCATCAGGCGCTTAAGCGCGAAACCAAAGGTGCGTACTGGCTAATACTTAAAAGCCAAAAATCAAATTTAAATAAAAAATAAATTTTATTTCAGGCATACGACCAACGCGGAGTCAACTTTTCGTCGGTATTGGTTACCAGCAATTGGCCATACTGACAACGCTTAAATCAGAGCGTGATTCCTACAATAAGCTGGCATTGGAGTCACTTGAGAAGGCTGTACAAAACGATGACAACGATCATCTATGCGAATACTATCTTTCATTGCAGTATGCATTACTTGGTAATATCGCGGAGGCGCTCACACATGTACGCTTTGCGTTAGCATTGCGCACTGAACATGCACCCAGTTTGCATTTATTCGCTTTATTGTTGACCGCATCGCGTCGGCCACGTGAAGCGCTGGCTGTTGTGGAGGATGCGCTGGACGAATTTCCAGATAACTTGAATTTACTGCATGTAAAAGCCCACCTGCAATTGCATTTACAAGACGCCGAATTATCGCTGGTATCGGTGCAAAAGATGCTGGCCATTTGGCGTGAATTGTACGAGGGACAAGTGAGTGTGGAGGAGGAGAAGCATTCCGATACCAGAAGTATTGTGGTGCACATGAATCCAACAGCAGTGTCGTCGCAAATGTCGGATAAGGATTCAAGTAAGTTGTGGACAGCATGCGTGTTACGCTTTATTTATTTGCCATATTTGAAATAGAATGACATATTAGACAATTGCCACAGGGATACTCATAACTTTTCTTTTAAATTGTGTCCAAATTACTTTATTATGGGCCAATTTTTTAGACATATTTCAAAATTATTATTCAAATTAAAAGGCAGTTAAAAAGTAAATATTTAATAGTACTACTGAATTTTAAATATCAAAATTTAAAAATAAAAAAGTAATCGAAAAAAATTTTGAATGATTAATTTATAGTATCGCTAATATACTATGAATTTTATAATCATTTACATTGCTCTCACATTTAAATAAAACATCACAATTCATAAAACTATCTTGTATAAAACTTAGTTGATAATTTTTACTAATTTTTGTTTACTATACTTCAATATGTGTTACCAAAAACTATCTAATAATTTTTACTGTTGGCCACTTTTGCGCAACAACTTATTTGAAATTGTAAGTGTAACTAGTTACTTAACAGTTTTTATAAAAAAAAACAACAACAAAACACTCGGCTATGCTTGCTAAACACACACAACACGATTTCTGCTCCAGTTGTTTTAAAATAATTTTGTTATATTCTGAAAAAGTTAACAAATGTGCTCATTCACTTAAGCCTAACTAACCTATTACTGCTATTTATAAAAAAAAAAATAATTTTTTGGTTATTCAAGCCTTTACTTGCCTTTCACTAAGCTCTTTCAAGTTCGGGTTGCGTTTCTCTTTTTAATTTTTTTGTATTTGAAACACAAAAAAAAAAATTATAACAAATAAACAAAAAATGCTCCACTTGCCAACAGATTCTGTGTATGCTGCTTCTTTGGCGGCAGTTTCGCGTGTTGAACAAGCTTTAAGTGAAGCAGCCAGCTCACTGAGTTCTTTTACACCACGTCCGGGACCGCAGCGGCCATGGATGATACAGATTAAGGTGAGTTATGCGTGACTTAATAGCTCAAACACTTCGTTTAATATTTACACTTCTTTCCAATTCCATAGATTTGGCTGCTGCTCGCCGATGCGTATTTGAACATCGAACAGCCGCATGAGGCATTGAATTGCATACAAGAGGCATCGCAAATCTATCCGCTCTCACATCAAATCATGTTTATGGTAAGATGCACTTTTAACTTAACCTCAAATAAATTTAATTTTTTTTTGCACAGCTGGTTTACTATTGATAAAAAACAGATTTGTGACAGTGCATACTTTGCACAATTTTCAATTATTATTTTGGCAAAATATTCTAACTTTGAAATCTTCCAATTGTTTTTATTTTATATTATTATAAAAGAAATACTAATTTAAACTCATCCATTTTTTTTGCAGCGCGGTCAAATTTACTTATATCTAGAGCAGTGGAACGATGCGAAACAGTGTTTCCTTAACGCCGTTTCGGCCAATCCAAATCACACCGAGGCATTACGCGCGCTCGGCGAAACACATCACGTGCTTGGCGAACCACGCCTGGCGGAGAAGATGCTGAAGGATGCCGCACGCTTAGATCCCAACTGCCCAAAAATATGGTATAATGTCTAATTTTCTTAAATATTTTTAACTATATAATTTTCAACACTTTGTTTACTCTACTAGGTTCAGCTTGGGCAAAGTTATGGAGACACTGGGAGATTACACTGCCTCTGCTGATTGTATGGCGACTGCATTGCAGTTGGAGCCTACATGTCCCGTACTTCCATTTACCTCAATACCATTGACCTTCGATTGAGTGCGACAAATGATGCAATGTATGCGATTTATATTATTTATAATGTTGGCAAATTGTGCAGTGATTTAGCGGCACCCTATATTCATTAGTAATTAAATCGTACATATAACAATGCAGTTCATTAAGCACTTGCGTAGTATGTATAATGTAAACGTAACTATTTACTTTAACTTACTTACTAAAAAAAAGGAGTTTATTGATGTGTTGTATTATTAGCCAATGTTACACTAGTTAATTGTTATTTATATGGTACACCGTTAAATTTTTTTATTTATTCATTACAAATTGTATATCGTAGACATTGTAAATGTATGTATATTTGTAATTAACTTAAAATTCTACATAATGTATATTTGAATGAAGTTATAAATGGTGGTTAGAAAAATCAGTTGATTTCTTTTTCAACCACAGCAGAGTTTGCCTTTGGTGATTGCAATATTTATTCGATAAAAATTTATGAAAATACTGTTATTGATGCTGATAGTAATAAATGTGTGTTTCAGGTATTTATAGTTATACATTTATCTACATATATATACATATTTAGTATATTAATTATATATACATACCTCCTTCGTAAACATATGCACATATAATAACTAACTGAATATTATTATATTGAAAATTAAAAGTCGTAATAAAAACCAGATTTACAAATATATAACCATCATTCCTTTACACCTTGCAGTAACTAGCAACAATATGTGCTCTACATACATATGTTATATATAAAAAACATAATCAATAGTTATGCTACTATTACAAAATTAATAATTTATTATTATTAAAATGTTGGAATTAACATTTCAAATCACCAGCAAAATATTCAAAAAAGTACATTCCTAAAAAATTAGGTTTGAAATAGTTGGTATGCAACTCTGTATGTTTGAGTTCTTAATTAAAACTATTCAGTTCAAAATGTGTGTTTGAAAAACAACTAAATCAATTTTATTTAACTTGCTAATTGATATTGTATATATTATTTCAAAATTCCTTACCTAAAAAATTAATTACCGGCGCTTTAATTTCTATAAGAATAAAATTATTGCTTTTATTTTTGTGAAAAATAAATCGATGGTCCAAACATACAATTACTATTTGGTAAGTCATATTTTTTTAGCTCAGTTTGTTGAAAATGCAAAAAATTTTACAAAAATTTCATGAATTAAGGTATTAAGTAGAAAATGAATTTTTAATTGTCAAATGGTTCACCCTAATTTATTTATGTGGTAAAACATATTGAGAGTGTATAAGATATATTACTAAGCCATTATTAAATCGAAGTATGCGTTTGTACTAACGATTTAACAAATAAATATATAGAATTTTGTGCATCACAATGTAGCTAATTATTTCTACATAAATCAAAATTAGTAACTACTCACCAGTCTGGAAAATTCACACAATAAGCAGTATAATTGATCGTTTAAAGGCATATTTTCTATTTTCTTAACATTCAGCATTAAATATAGATGTAAACAATTTAAATAAATTTAACAAAGCGGTTAAAAATTCTTTGCTGCCTCCAATGCTTTTTCCTCCTGCAGCTTTTCCTCCGCTAATTGTTCTAAATGCTGCATTTTTAAATGTAAGCGCCAATTTTGCATCTGTTCTTTGTAGGTCATATACATAGCCACAACTGCTTGTCCAGCTAACGCTGCTCCCAGTATCGGCAATATAGGTCGCGTCATGCCCTGCCATAATTTAAGCACTTCTAATGGCTCCTTCGTTACGGATGGCAAACGATATGTGTAATGACGTGTGGCAAACATGAAAGCTGCGAAAGGTGCCAATAAAGTTGGATAGCAAACCCCTAGACCACCTTGTAAGGTACCAGCACGTAATTGCAAGCAAAGTGGACACTCGTTATTTTGACCCAATATTACATATCTTTGCACCATAAATTTGTGTGACAGCACTGAAAACATGGCTGGTATGACTACGATTGGCAGGTATGTGGATGCCTTGCCATAATTGCCTAGTTTCAATTTCCGGCGATAATGATTGTTAACGTAAATGCCTGTAGCCGCTGCCATAGCTCCTAGTATGCCGGGTCCATAACGTAAGCTCCACACATCCCACCGATTTTCCCATCCCGAAATAACACTCCACTGATAAGCTAGTGCTTGCTCCTCACTAATAATTACAGCATCTTTAGGAATCTCCTCTTTCCGTGCATGTGAAAGGGCCATTTCTATGAAATGCAACGGTTACGTATGTCTATGGTAATGTGTTTTAGGTTGAGCTTATAGAACTAGAACAGCTGTTTATAGAGGGTGGTGGGAGGTGTTGTTTATTTTTAAATATTTGTACTAGTGAGAGGTGCCACTTTTTTAAGTTTTGTGATAAGAAAAATTGTATATATTTTATGAAAACAATACTTAACAAAATAATAACTTATGAAAATTTGGATTTTTATACTTAATCTCATACAAATGCATACTCATACTGTTACTTGTATAAATATCAACGTAACTCACCAAAATTTATAACTTTTCTTATATATTTGGGTGTTCCTGTGTGTCAGCTGTCTATTAACTGTTTTCATCTGACAGCTATTATCGTTTGATAGTTTGCCGAATTTTATTTGTCTCGTGTGTTTTGCATTTTTTCGGTTGTAATGTGGATTTTTACAAATTGTGCCAAAAAGCGCCAATAAAAAAATAAGTGCACAATTTAAAGAATAAAGGTGAAGAATATAAAGTGCGTTGTATAAACAAAGTGTTAGAGGTGTGTGACAAACAGCTGAGGTGTTCAACCTTTAAGGTAAATCCAGTGTAAAATTAAGGTTATATAAGTAAGGAATTATTAAATTAATGTGTTGTTTGAGCATAAATTGTTATATTGTGCATTACTAATAATATTACTAAAACACAGGTTGCTATGCTTAAGTATTTGATTAGAAGACGCAGATTTTCCCATTCATACCATCTACCTTTATCGCAACCACCTGATGACTTAATTCAACAGAATTAGAAAGCTAGGCACTGTATTATTGACATAAATATTAATTTGATAAACAAAATATCCTTTTCATCTCATAGTAAAGCTCCTAGTTTCTCATAAAGAATCAATTTATTAACCAAGGTCGCTAGAAAAAAGAATGATGTCATAAGACTAGCAGCATTTAAAATTTGAATGTTGCCTCATACTTACATACTTACACATAATTTGGTTTATGACTTATGAAACAAAAAATATTTGTATTTTTCATGTAAAGTTTATTTTTGACCATGGCTTATATGTGAAAATGATGTGATAGTAACTGAAATACCTCATTTATGAAATACCTAGTGATACTACTATTTTATCATATATTCTTTCTATTTGACATATTATTTATTTCAAGTCGCGTTTTAATAAAATAAATATATGTCTTTAATAAAAAAAATTCTAAAGTATGCAGATTCGATTTCGTTATTTGAAAGGCATATATACATATTATGAGAGGGTTTCTTTGTTTGAGAGGTTTTTTATTTCATTTTACATTATAATAAATAAGGATCGGGTTGGTTGTCATCGAAGTCGTCTAACGGTAGGCGCAAGAAACGGTTGTTTCGACGGGGTCGGATCAAAGGGAGGGTGATAATAGATGAATTTTTTTACTTGAATGACGGTTTTTACAATTAGTGGAGGCTTTTTTATAAAGAATTTTTCTATCAAAATTTGGGCCTGAAAATTAAATACACTCATAGGATGTGACAATTCAAAATAACTTCGGGTAATGTAGGAATTTTTTATTATTCTAACGATATGAACGAGAGTTTCAGAAATCCGTTCCCACGACAGCCGAGTCTAAGTACCCGAATAGATCCGCATTTTTATGCGGCAAAGGATTGTCAACTGTATTCCTCGAAATTACTTCTGGAATGTTTTGTACCGCTTCAACAATACAATTTCGGAATGGGTTGTTGACTTTTGGCTTGAAAATATTTCTGCATCAGTTTCGTCGATTTTACTACAACCCTAAAAAAATATTATTCTTTAATTATCCTTTTCGCTATACTGAACATAAACCTTCTTAGAAACCAAAAATTGTATTTTTTTTCTTAAATTTTTCTTTTATTTACTTCGGTTTACTTATTTTAATTTTTAATTACATAATTTTAATTCAGAATCTGCAGACAGTAGCTGTCCTTCACGATTTTGTTCCATTCAGTTGCTTCTGAGCAAAACTTTTTTGGAAATGTGTACTTGCAAGCTTATCCTAATTGGAATATTCACATTTATTTAAAATTCGCTCGTTTAAAATTGAAAGTAGTATTCTATGATATAGCGATTCTAGATATTTATTTCTATTAATTTATTGATAATTGGAGATTTGCACTTTCATTTTATTTTTAATGTTTTATCCTACATAAACAATTAATTATACAATAATATCGATATTCATTTATTTTTATAATTATTTCAAATAAATATTACATTTGATTTTGCAATAATTATACTTTTACATGGTAAACAATTTTAACTGTGAATTTTCTTCTTCTTTTGCACAAAAATAATTACTTTCACAAATATATTTTTATTAGATGTAAACTTAAAAAATATCCATATGCATAGGTAATTAGTAGTTATGTGTGTACTTTAAGCAATACTCATGTAATATGTATTACGCTCCCCGCTTATTGCTATTTAATGCTCGCTTAAAATTACCCAAAAGCCAGCGCAACTGGCCGGCCACAGCCCTTTAGTCCAGCGAACGTCGCCGCAACTGACGGACTCTATTGTTGCTAGTTGTACGGTCGAGTATTTCGTTGGAGAGACGTGCTAACAATGGCAATTCACGCATCGAAACATTCACCGTTGGCAAGGGACCCAATTTCTGCTGTAATTTCTTCAACGGTTGTACAGTGTGTTCGGGCGTAGCTGGATAGCTGACCACCCCAGCATCAATTTGTGGTTCTGCTTGCTTGGCATGTATGATTTGTACGAGCGGTCCTGCCTTGCCCGTCACCACAACTACATCAACATCATCTTCGTCGATTTCCTCAACCACTGCTGCCGGTTTGGCGTGCACAATATCGTACATTTGTGCTGGTGCCTCCGCGCCCAAAGACACGGGACGTACACCGGCGCCAGTCACTTGTCGTTCAGGTTGTTTTTGTTGTTGCTGCTGCTGTGTTGTTTCATTTTAAGCTGTTTCTGTTGCTTCAACGCACATTCATTCATTAGCATTAATTGATCTAACTTATTTACGGTGGCGGTTAATTCATGCTCCCACATATCATTGCGCTGTTGTTCACCATCGCCACCCTCGATCGGGCGTACTGCGAGTATTTTCACCTTTTGACGCAGTTCTTCGAGATCACGTTCATCTACGACGCCATTCAATTCAGCACTGTCCGCATAGTCGGCTTCACACTCTTCGGTTTCGGATTCATCACCACCAACACTGTGGCTCATGGAGGCAGGTTGAGTGCTGACACTCGCCAAATCGCTGGAACGATGCGAATTGCCACTCAGCGATATTTGGCTGCCGGCAATTGAAGGATAATCACACTTCTCCAACTCCAATTGGAAGTCGGGCAATGGTGGCAGCGTGGTCGTTGTAGGCGAATTTAGTTCGGCGCCGACGCCCGGTTCACGTGGACCCGGTGGTGGTGCGCCCATTTGTTGAAAATCACCACGCTGACGGTGTATGTCTTCGCTGATGCGTTCCAGATTGCGTAGCGCTGTGGCGTAGGTGTTCTTTGCTGTTTGTACCTGCTGCTGTAGTTCGTGTATGCGATTCTTTTGTGTTAGCAGCTGATCATTGCAAATTTGTTTCTCTTCGAAATACGGGCGTGATTTATTTATGCTACGACGGAAACGTTCTTCAAGTTGTTGAACCTGAGGGTAGTAGAGTTAATTTTGTAATTTTTTTTTTCTTGTACACAACTTAAGCATATAGTTTGTTTACCGTTTGTTCGGCTGTGCTGAAGACCATAGCGCGTTGTTGATGTTCCTCATGACACTCTGCCTTTTGCTTTTCCGCATCCATTACCTTTTGTGTGGCATGATTTAACATTTCCTGCCAGGCATTGTCGAATTGCCATTCGTGTGAATTGGACATAAAACGCTGTTCGGCTAAAGCCACGGTTTCCTTAGCGGCAGCATGAATTTCTGTGAAAATTACAGATTGTAGTTATTGTACAGCATTTATTATTGAGAAAAAGTGATTTATGTTATTATTATTTTTAATATGTGTAACCATTTATGCAAAAAAATTCAAAAAAATCTTGTATTGCTCTTTTAATTTTTTTTCTTTTTACTCTACTTTGTTTTTTAATTTATCAGCTTTCATCGTTTAACTAACCATTGGCGCGTTGAAATTTCACTGCCGCCTTCTGGCACTCAATTTGCGCCTCACGCGCTTTTTCCAATGCCTTCATAGTAGGGTCGTGCCTTTTCAATGCAGCTGCCCAACTTTTTTGATGATACTTTTAGTCGTCTTGTAGATTCATTTAAGAGTATACGGAATGTGGAATTAGCTTCCTGAAATAATATGAATGAAAATTTATTATTTTCTCCAGTACACTATGAACATTGTGTCTCCGAAATTCGTCATTCCTTTCTATTTACCTCTAATTCAATTTCGAGTTTATTAATTTCATCTGTTGCGCTATTGAGATTCTCCAATTCGATCTGCAATTGGAAAAGCAAATTTTTAGAATTTCAAGTAAATTTTAGGAATTCAAAATGCTTTTAATACAGGTGTGGTTGTAAAAATATCTGACAAATATTTATTTATTAGGTTTTGCGAATTTATTCAACCTTCCACGTCTTAAAGTGCTGCCATATAATTTAAATTTTTTTATTACTATTTCAAACATTTAGAGTTAAATTTTATTTTTAATTATTTTGTCTGCTTTTATTGAATGTGTAACGATTTTTTCTTAAATTATTAAATTAATTAATAAAAAAATAAAAATTATTTTTATTAAAATTATAAATTTAATTTAAAATTAATATTTGTTTACTAAAATATAAATTCAATATACTATTTTTTTAATAAATATAATTTTTTTGCAGTCATCGCATTTATTACAACTACAACAATCAATCAGCCTTTAAGTGTAAATAAATCAGCAGCAAAATGCCGAGACCCACGCGTACTGTGAAAGAGCAGGCAAAGGTGGATTTATCCAAAATACCAGTGAGTAATTACGTTATGAAATATGCCTGTATTGTGTAAACCTAATTAACACTGTCACGCACGTCAGGCTCACGTGGAACGTGTAAATGTCAGCGGTTTGCTGCGCACACACAATGACTACGTTATGAAGGCAGCCGAAGGACTGTTTAAAGCGCGCAATTTTCAAGACCTCATGATTGAGTCAATGAAGTAATTGCTTATCCAATTATGAAGTCTTTAATTTTTTCATTAATAATTATTTTGAAAAATTATTTACAGCGCCAAGTCCTACCTCCATGAATTGGGCATTTTCAAAGACGTACAGGTGCGCGTTGACGTGAGCAAGGGCGAGAACGCCTCACCCAATGGCTATGAGATTACGCTGAAGGGTCAAGAATTATCGCGTCTCGTTGGCTCGGTGGGCACTGAAGTGGGCCAAAATGAAGGTTCACTGCGCACCGAATTAAGCATACCGAATTTGTTTGGACGCGGTGAAAGTGTTTCACTGCAAGGCTCCTATGCGACAACACGCGCCAATGAATTGCAACTGCGTTTCTGGAAGTCATTCTTTCATACGCGCTTCGTGGAGAATCGACCAGAGTGAGTTTAAAATTAATCGATAAATTTTGCAAAACCGTTAAAATAAAATTATTTTAATGCCACACAGAGTCTCCCTTTCACTCTTCCGGCACGTGGATCGCATGGATATTAGCTCGTTTCAAAATGCCAATTTGGGTTTCTTGACAGATTTCTCAATTAACACGCTCTATCCCCTTGAGGTAAGTGTGCAACTATTTAAAATATTTCACACACTAATTTGTGCCTTTAATTTTTTCAACAGCTCACCCACTCCATACAGTATGAGGCGTCTATACGCGAAACGTCTTTGCTGGCGAAACAAGTTCCATTTGCCATACGTGAACATTGTGGCCCCAAATTGGCATCACTGGTGCGTTATTCTGTAATTTATGATCAGCGTGATAATCCCGTATTTCCCACACAAGGCCTAATGTTGAAATCGGTCAACGAATATTGTGGTTTGGGTGGCAATGTTGCCTACATGAGCAGCACAACGCATGGTGAAATAAGTATGCCATTGATTGCCGGACTTGTGGCACAAGTTTGTGGTCGCATTGGTGTGATTAAGGAGACTAAAAACACAACAGTACTACCAATCAGTAGTCTATTCTACTGTGGTGGTCCACTGACGCTTCGAGGATTCAAGTATGGCGGCGCTGGTCCGGTGGTGGATGGCACATCTATCGGAGCGCAGGTGAGATTTTCATTAGTTGCAATTTATGCTTTTGTATTTGTAATAATTTTTCTATTTCTTCCAGACTCACTGGTGCACTGGTCTTCACTTGTGGGGCCCCTTGCCGTTCAACCACGTATTCAAGGGATTGGCTAACAATTTCCGTACACATTTATTCTACAATTGTGGAGGCTTCAACTCATTTTCAGCAGGTAAGATACAAACAAGTTTTTCTGGAATTTTACTTTGGTTTACTTGTGCGTTATCTGAAGCTAAGAAAACCTTCCGATATATTTTACTAAAAAACAGTGAAAACATTTCTACCGGGCTTTTAAAGGTTGTTTTAACATTATTTTCTAATTTGTTAATTTTGCACCCATATATATTTACTAAATACGACAATATAAATATATCTTCCAATAAAATGTTAATATGTCTGTTTTTTATTTCTTCACTTTTCTAGAAAACATGCGCAGCGCTTTTGGTGTTGGCCTAGCATTTAAATTAGCCGAACGTGCACGCATTGAAATGAATTATTGCATACCGGTACGAAAATATGCGAGCGACAAACCAGTGAATGGTTTTCAATTTGGCATTGGCTATGAATTTGTCTAAATTGGTTTGGTGTGGATGGATGATGCGACACGCTAGCGTTGGAAGAACTGTCGGGGAGGTGATTAGACTAGCAGCAAACGCTACTGTAATTGCTACAAATACTACCATCACAAACACACACACACACATGCAGCAACTCTTTCGTCGTTCATTCATTTGTCTGTTGTTTGTCGTTTAATATTATTATTATCACTTTTTTGTTCGCTCGCCCAAAGACATTAATTGTTTAATGTTTGTTATTATTGTAGTAATTTTAAGTTAAATATTAAATAAGCCAGACACAAGTCACGTTTACACACCAACATATACAAAGCATGTACATGAAGAAGAAGACGGAATTGGTAGTGTGAAGAGGGCAAAGCAATGAGAGCTACTAAAAAAAAAACTTGTTAAACAAAATATGTGCAAAAATACTTAAACGAATACAAATACATTTAAATTATATACGATAAAGATAAATACATAAGTTTATGTTAAATATTTAATAAATTGAGAAATTAAAATGTATCAAATACATACTATACACAACTAAAATAATCTGCATGTTTACATTTCAAAAATATCATCACATAACGGGTATGGGACAACAGTAGCAAGGGTGTATGCAATGTGACTAACAGCTCTGTGGGTTTATGCAAAGTGGCACAATCTCGCATTATAGAACTGACATTTGACCTGCAATTTAAAACAGTGTTTTTTATTGACATTGATTAAGAATTTGAAAGAAAACTGCGGAAACTGCTCAGATCTAGAATCTACATTTTTTTATAGAAAATTTAAAATGCCAAAAACGTAGCGAAGGAAATCAGTAAAAGTTTAGTTCAATGTCGATTACACCAAAAACAATCAACAAAAACGCACCTTCCCCCTTAATCACCCTAAACGAATCGAAACGAACGAAAAAACGTGTGTACAATGAAAAAAGAACCAGCCCATAAAACGCCTTCGATCTTAATAAGCCACAAAAAAAAAATACATTTAATTTAACATAAAGAACAGGATGAGTAAAAATAAACTGACCGACTCCCGCTAAGCGCAGCAATAGTTGATGCTATGCATTCAATAAAAGTAGGTCAGCGCTTTTTTCATGATTTATTTGGAGAACAATTTAAACAATTCCGCGGGAGTTTATTTAAATAAACGTGATCGCAACAAAAAGCAAAATTCAAATTAGTAGTGTTGTTAGTGTTGTAGCTGCACAAAGGCAACGTGTAATTTAATAGACCAAGTGGCACGCACAACAAACGAAACAAATTCATTGTTAGGAAAAAAAATAAAAAAAAAATTCATTCTAAACGATTATATCCAAAAGTTCTCAGCATTGTTTCAGTTTAAAAATGAATTAACGCGTTTAAGTAGACAAACTTATTTAACAAAACTTTACAATTGCTGGTTTCGACATATCAATTGAAATTTTCACAAAAATAAAAAAATGAGAAAAAACATGCGAGTTTTCAAAATATATTAGTTGTTGAATCAACCTTTTTTATTTTTGTAATTCTTTTAATTTGTAGGAATTATTTTTTAATTATTTAGTAATGTTTATATTAGTAACGTATTATTACAATTTTCTGTAGTTAGTATTTTTTACAACTAATTACTTTTTTTACTATTGATTTCTCTATTTCGCATTATATTACATTTCGCTTATTTACTCGAAGAGAGAGATAATAAATTTGCTTTAGTTTTTAATTGCACTAAACAAAAAATTAAATAACTTTAAGCGAATTTATTACACCAAATGTACTTAGTAATTTACACATCACCGCCTGATTTTTTATATCAATTCAAAATAACTACTTATAACAGGATAAAACAAGCATAACAGCACCATTTAACATTTGAATTGAATTTGAATTCAGTTATACTTCGTAATTGTTGTTATTTGTTATTTTGTGCAATATGTCAATCATACTCTCCAAACATACGAGTATACCAGGGTTGCAAATTTTTTATTTCAAATTTTTTTAACATCATCTTGAAAATTAAACACTCAAATTTTAGTTCTGATTTTGGAATTAAATTTTTATTTATAAATATGAGAAAATATTTTTAATTTAAAAATTTGGAGACATTTTTTATTAGGTATTTTATAAATTAAAAGCGTAATTACACATATCTAACTGAATTATAATTAAAAGCAATTAAATAATTTATATTTTACATTTATTTTTATTTTATTTAAAATAAAAAAAGCCAAACTATGTTCATAATCTATTAAGAGCCTTCCTTTCAAAAGATAATCAAATGTTAAATACGAATATTACGTAAAAACAAAAAATGAATGAATTATTAAACAATTTCTTGTTCTTTCTTAATTTTAAATTGTAAGCTTGAGCTTATACTTTTTTTACTTTTCAATTTTGTATTTGGGATTAAAAATTAAAAAAGAAAATATTTTAAATACTATTTTCGTGATTACAAACAAAAAGAAATTTTAATTAAAATACGAACAATTATTTAGTTAACGCATTATTTGCAAGCCTGACATACACATGTACGTTAATTAATCACTTTCATTTATCATGTATTAATAACGAAAGTGCATACTGAAGAATTGGAAAAAAATCGACTGCCTCTTTATTGCCTTTTTAGCGTATTAGATTTTAGAAAATTTATTATTAGATATTAAAATTTTTCTTTAATTTTAAGTGCCACTGTAGCAATTAATATTTTTCACGCAATAATTCACAAAATAAATTTTAAGTATTTTTGTCAACTTATTTTTAATATTTTAGTTCAGTTTTATTTGTTGTTAGTTCTAAGAAATAAAAATTAATATAATAAAAATGGAATATTAATTGTTTTACTTTAAAATTAAAGTTTCTCATTTAACATCTGCTGTAGCATTATTTTTACAAATCCAAAAAAAAAAATAAATTAAATAAGAAAGTGTTAATAAAAAAATTGTCATACGGTGATTTGTTTTTAGTAGGATCTTAAGCGTGGTAAATTCGCAGCGACCCCGTGGAAGTTGTATTTTTCTATAGCCCCCGTCGCATAATGGAAACGCATTTGAACCAGCAACTTTCCGTTGATACAAACAAGGGCATACACTGAACAGAAGAAGAAAGAGATACTAGAAATTCCTATATTTATTAGCACAGACGCTCGCAGTGGAATTCGAACATGCGGCCGCCACACTGTAAAAGCGGCCACACGAAACAGACTTCTGCTAAACGAACTCGACTAACGAAAGTTTACCGTTGATGTGTCAAATGCTTCATTTGATCACCACACTTGCACATTCACAATAGTTGCTTAGGGAAATAGTGGTATTGAACGAACGAAATCTTGATTTGAAAAAGTGACTGGAAATAACATGCTGCAATAAATATATTAATTTTATATGTAAAAAATTACAAATAAAATAATTTTACGGCAAAATAGAATAGAAGAAGGGACTAATAAAAAATAAAATATACCCAATATAAAAAAAAAAATAAAAAAAAACAAATATATAAAAAAATTAAAAAAAAAAAATAAAAAAAAAATATAAAAAAAATATAAAAAAATAAATAAAAAGCAAATAATTAAAGATAAAATAATAAAAACATTACTCATAACTCGCCCTTCTCTTATTATTATAAAAGTAATCAAGTCTTTAAGAATATTTTAATTTTTGCAAATATAATCTATATTTTACTAATCCAAAAATGTGTTAACTTTCACACTTTTTTCAGAAAAAAATTGTTTGCTAATATGAAAAACATTATCATAAAGTCAACCTCTAATTTGGGCAATATTTCTCCCAAATATAATTATTCGAGCTATTAAAAAAACCTTTCTATTTAAAATATAAACGGCTGAATCGAGTTTTCATTAGCATTATAATAATTGAGTATGTACATATCTTTTCAGTCGATGTTATAAAACACGTATACACTTTACTATATCTATTATTATTACTTTGAAACTTAAGCTTACTTTATTAAATGCAAAAATTACGATACAATCATCAATATGTAGGTGATGTTTACATAATTTATCATTATACACACTTTCGTTGTATGTTTCACTACATTTTGCAGTTTCACATGCTGTGCGTAACTACACGAATGATATATATTTAAGTGTGTATGATATGTATACTCGTGTATGCATGCACTTCAAGGATATTCTCATAGATTCATAAATTCAATAATCCATCCATCAAATACTCAGGCAATTTATTTGCATTCGCCACATAGCAATAATGTTACAGACACTATGCTATTTAGCAGCAAATATGAAAAGGGGCAAACAGAGAAAGACTGGCATGAGATAAATTTAATTAATTGCTGCGAGTGTGAAAAAAGAGAGTCATGCAATTGTGTATATCCGTTATATGAATGAAGTATTGTTATTGCGCATAATGATGACAGGTAGGCAGCAAATGATTGCCGGTGCGGCAGGAAAAAATAGACAGTGAAAATGTATGGGAGTTTCCCAAACAACCATGCATTTTTAATTTTATTTTAATTAAAGTGTTTACCAGATGCAATAAAAATTGCAGATGTGTATTGAAGATAAAAAATTATAAAACGAATAAAATAGAATAAAACTAGATTAATAAAGTAAAAAAATTAAAAATGTAACTTAATAGACAGAAAAATGAAAACATAAGAATAATCTGTCAAAATATTAACTAGCAACAAATAAATAAATATTCGCTCAGAAACAAGATATTTGTGTAAAATTTTATACACTCGATTGAAAAATTAACTATTGGAAGTTAAGAGTGAGTGGGCAAAAATACAAAAAATATCAAGAGAAAACGTTAAGGGACACACCTATATTTGCATAGCATATACTTAACCTACTAAAATTTCAAGTCGGCAGGCTACAAACGGAAGGTTGGTGGAGTGGTTTACTATCAGGAGCTCTCTATCAACTCCAGTTCCAGACTTCCTGACTATTGCAGTGTCTTCCAGGCCAAGCTTACAGCCTTTAAGGTAGCAGTAGATACTGCTCCGCAGTGCAGCCTCCTTCATAGAAGTGACCATGCACTCATTAAACGTAACAAGCAGGCAAACGTGGTATGAATGGAGCAAGGGCCGAATTTTAATGTAAGAACTATAGTAGGGGTGCTAACAAACACTGTCACTCTCTAATTGGCAGACAAGCCAGCAGACTAGATGCATCATACAATGACTATAACAGAAGCTACCAGATGAGTAAAATATCTTCTATGTGAACGCAGGGCTCTGTACAGAAAATGAATCGCAACTATCGGTCGAGGGTTTCTGGATGACGTTTCAGAGGTTGCAAATATAAAACTACATGTACTGATTGAACTCCAACAGAAGCACGGGGTGGTTAGAGAGGAGAGAATATAATGATGTAATATCAGTCCCGGTAGTATCAGAATGGACCTAGGTGCGTTGTCAAACAGCCACTCTACCACTCTACCTATCAACGTACCATACTCTGTCCAGGTTATAAAAATAAACAAAACCTCTTAACATTTCACTTGTAGCGCACCAAACTTCAAAATTGAATGCACTTTACCGCGTGGAGTGCATTTCGTTATACTTTTCATCGAACAACTTTTACGTGCATTGTTGCTTGTTATGGTGCCACCCAACAGCTCACCGTCACACAGTTCACGCCGGGAAGCCAATGAACTTTGCACAAAAGCGTAGTTCGAAATGAAGTGATAGTAATTGTTGCTGTTCCTTTTTTGTTGTTGTTGCCGTTGCAACTACGAATAGTAATACTTTACCACGGTTGTTGCAACTATCCAGCAACTGCAACTAAACTCAAGCGAGGGTAAACATCTGTATAAAATTATGTTACTGCATAAAGGGTGTTGCAAAATATGTGAAAATACTCCAACATTCTTCATCAACGAGTCAAAATTATAAAAATTTGCACCAGAAGTTCGTTTGGCGAACGTCTGTCTCCCGAAATGGCCCAGTAAATTGGCCGCCTCGGTCTCGGTAGACTATTTCCTGTGAGGTTACGTCAAGTCTATGGTCTATACTAATAAGCCAGTGGCGATTGATGAACTTCGTACGAATACCGTTAATTTTAAATCAGAACGTATTCATACACCCTTTATAATGCAATGTACCAAGCGCACAATAAGCTGGAAAAGATCGTAAAACTCTCATGGAATTGTGTATTGCGAACAGCAACGGATGCCAAGCGCGGATATGGCAAACTTTTCGGCGTTGCACAAAAAATGGCTGAATTCACAGTGGATGTGCCGGTGGAGCTGCTGCAAAAGCCATAACGAAAGCAACAAAACTCGAATAATGGCATTCAATTCAATTGAAGTAAATCAAATTCACTCTGCCGCTTACAGTTTCCGCCCAAAACATTCGCTCAGTGGAGAATGTAGCTAAAATTTTAACTCGACGTATGAGCTGATACCAGGAAACTCTATCTATGAATATGTAAATTTTCATCTTGCATGCATTTGCACATAAGAAATTTATTGACTTTGCATTAAATGAATAAATGCATTAACTAATGGATAAATAATTTAATATATAATAATTTAATTTAAGAGTATCGAAATTCTTTGAATAGAGAAACTAAAATAAATAACTTTGATTTGTTATTGCTCATTGTTACAGAATTGAATTAATTTTTCTATTTCTAATGTGTGCCAATGCTTTTCCGGTTCGATCAGTGACTAAAATATTTGCATAAATGCACTTTTCAACATATTTATGCTTACAAACATACATATCATCAGCTAAAATGCAAAGCAAAGTATCTTCAAAAAACTCGAAAATGTTTGTCAGTTATACTAACCAATATTTAACCGTTTTTGATTCAATATGAGTGGGTCATAACCACTATATAACCATTTTATAACCAAAACTCAAGTTTTGTTTCAATATGAGTGGTTTCTATTACAACGTTTTTCCTTCGCCTGTAAACTTATGAAATTGAAGTTACTTTATTTTACGTTTTAGTTGACGATATGTGCCTAAGTATGAATAATTTTGTATATTTCTAAACAAAACTCATCTTAAAATGGCTTGGCATCAAACACACACTTAGTTAAGTGTTTCGAAACGCAGCTGCATGCGTTAACCGCGTACAATGAAGTTTTATTGTTTTCGCCAGCACTGACATTCCAATTGATTTAACATGCCATGCTCGCACATAAAAATCAATTGATTTCATTTATGCACGAAATTCTCGAAGTCTTTATAAATACATATGTACAGGGTGGGCCATTAAAATTTTAAATTTAAAAAGTCAATAAAAAAACGGCTTGATATTTTTCAAAGGTCTAACATTTTGTAAATATTAAGTTAATTATAAGTTATCTGAACCACCCATTGTATAATAGAAATGAATTGTATGTATATGAAGTACCTGGTGACCTGTCAAAAAGAGCCGGTAACCATTTTGTCAATGAAACATCCGACATTCATTTTTTCGCAAGTCAGAAAAACCAAACGTGTTCTTATTAAAATTTATTTAAAAGGTTGTTTTATGAAATTTATTTGTGGAAAACAATTTCGGACAAATGACCACCATGGCTGAGTTTACAGTAGCTTATCCGATTCACCCAATTTTGGAGTACTTTCTCCATGGTTTCAGGCCTTATGGCAGCTACAGCAGCTTGAATCTCGTACTTTAGATCTTGAATTGTTTCTGGATGGTTGGCGTAACATTTATATTTAACAGCTACCCACAGAAAATAACAATTCACATCACCTCTTTTGCTGATTATGCGATTTTCGAAGATAGTGCGTGAAAGATTGAGTGTAGCGTTTGCTGTATGGCACGTAGCGCCGTCCTGCTGGAACGAAATGTTGTCCAAGTCTTCCTCTTCAATTTGCTTGAAGAAAAATCCGGTTAAAATTGCACGATATCGCTCACCATTGATGGTTACGGCGGTTCCTTCTTTATCTTCGAAGAAAAATGGGGCGATGATTCCACCAGACCGAAATTCGCACCATACAGTGATTTGTGCTGGGTGCATTGGCTTCTAGACGATTACGTGCGGGTTTTCTGTGCCCCAAATGCGACAATTCTGCTTATTAACGTAACCATCGAGGTGGAAATGAGCCTCGTCCGAAAAGATGATTTTTCGGTAAAATTAACCATCCACTTAACTCACCACTTTGGAAAAAAGTTTTCAATATTTGCCAGTTTTCTTCTAGTGAATAGCGACCCATTTCGTAAATTTTAGACTTTTTACTGAATATCTGTCACTTTCCCAATGGTATTTGACGCTTCCAATGTCGAAATAATTCAAATTTAAAACGTTACCCACCCGTTACATATAATGTATGTACGCAGCTCCACTGTTACTGAGGAAGCAATAAAATAAACTTGCAAGTGCATACTATGCATATATTATTGTTTTTGTTTGAACAAATTAAGTACGAAAATCTCAGGAAGTGGCAATCCCATAATGTAAAAGGCAAAAAGGTCACTTGAACAAAGCGAAATAATCGTCGCATGCTGTAAGAAGTAGTTGAAAATATGTCTCGGAACGTTAAGTGGGTATGTGCGAACAACAATTCACAGAATATAAAATTTAGAATCGTCAAAATTTCATTTAAGTACTTTAAATTTGTGTTTGAGAAAGATTTTTCAAGAAGAAACAAAACGAAATTAATAAAGATAAGGATTATTGAAAGGATTTAAAAATGATGGCAGACAACTGACCACCTATCGAATAAATTCCAGTCGACAGGACCAAGTTTCAACAACCTTTTACAGTAATTGGGGCGTATGTTAGTAATAATGCTCCGAATATTTTCTTCTAAAGCGTCAATCGCCTCGGGCTAATCTGCTTAGACAAGCGATTTCATAAAACTCTATAAAAAATAGTCTAGTGGTGTTAAATACCCAGATCTTGGGCGCCGCGATACAAGATCACAACGCGAGATACTGCGCTCACCAAACGTTTCGTTCAATAAATTGATTGTTTCGTTGGCTATAAGAGGTTACATGGGTTTACAAACTCGTTTTTTATTGTCTTATTAAATTTTACAACACTTCTGGAATATTGTCCTAAATTTTCAAGTTCTTCCGAGTAATAGTTTCAGAGATACAGCCTTGAGAACTTGTGCACTCGTGGCTATCTAGGCTTAGTGCGTCGTCTTTAAACGCGTTTTTTTCGAAACTGTGTGTTTTTAAGTCAGTTGGCAAGTTTTCTCGAGAACTACTCAACCGATTTTCATGTAATTTTACACAGAACTTTGAGATACAATTCTTAAGGGGCTATTCCAGTGTGACACTTTCAAAAAAAAAATTTTTTATTTGCTCTTTCGATAGCTTATATTTCCATAAATATCCTGTGAAATCGGGAAGGTCGTAGCTTGAATCGTATCTTTTTGAATGGCAAAGAGCGAACGCTCAGAGGTGCAAGCATATGTAAGTGACTCTTTAAAGGCATTTTTTTCGAAACGACATTTTTCAAAAATGCTGCCGTCATAACTCAACGACAAATTGACCGATCGAGTTCAAATTAAAACTGAGTATTTTTGAATACATCTTTTTGATTAGTTGAAAATTGTCAATTTGGCATTAAAAAAAAAGGTCATTTTTTACCTAAAAAAACTTTTTTTTGTCAAAATTACGCCATTTTGTTAATTTTTGATATTTTTCAAAGATCGTAGGTATTGTTTAGGAAATATCTTTAAGTTAAAAAAAAACTTTTCAAGTTTGGCCTGAATCACGCCTGCAGTTGGGCACTTTATTTTTTGCCACCTCCTAAGGCAGCCCATAACTCCGTTATTTTTCAACATTTTTGTAAAAAAAAAATCTTAAAATATAACTGAAAATATACCTTATTACGATCAAAGAAGTTTGAAATATTCAATCGCGTACTTTCTCTTAAAAAAATTCACAAAAATTGCCTAATTTTTCATGCGTCACACTGGTAAGTATAGCCCCTTAAGTGAAACTATTTAACGGTTATAACTTGAAACTATGAAGAAATATCACTGCCTGTGATTAACCTCTTTTAAGTAGAAAGCAAGCATTTTTCCAAAATTACTAAAATAAGTTGCTCTTAGTTATAGTTAAAAAAATGGCATAAAACTAGTAATTATATAAACTGTTTTATGCAGAACTTTCGTAAATTTTACAGCTGTTTCGTATATTAAAAAAGGGGACTAGTTTAGCACTTCAAAAATTTTCACAGCGCTCAGCCAGTTTTGACAACAAAAGCAGCAATTTCCTGCATGTTTTTGGCTTAATTAGTACTTAAGAAGATACGTGGTCGCTTTATTCTGGTACACATAAGATTATCGCTGTACGAGTTGGTTATTATTCTGAATTTTGCAAAAGTTGGCAATTTCACAATTTGGACAAGTTTTTACTACAGCACTGAAATGTAATTACGTACATACATATGTATACATATACAGATAAATCTTTAAATTATTTAAAGTATCTTTATATAGTCACTTAAACACATATGACCATATTAATAAGTACGTGAAAGCTGTCTCTATGCATTTTCGACAGAAAATATAAATAAAAAATACAAAGATATAAACTCAAAAATTTTTCAATTATATTTAAACGCGAAATATAATGTAATCTACATAAGAAAAGAACAAGGAAAAAAGCAGGGCGGAGGAAGTCGGCCTTACTAAAGCAACTTTAAAAAATTAACTACAAAATACAAGAATAAAACATAGCCTAAGAGGGAACACGCCATGGTGAATAATACTCTGTGTTAAAAATAAAGGATTCTATGTTTTGGAAAGTAGATCGGAATTGATACATTCCCACGCCCACAAAGTGCCGTTAAGTGAAAACCTATGAAGGGCTATACAGAAAACTGTGGCCGTGGCTACTTCTTAGATGGTCTATACGTTGAATTCAATTCTCAATGGCTCGTTCGAGCATTTCAATTGGAAACTGCCGAATGACACGCGTGATGTTTTGCTCCAAGGCCTGACTTTACATATCACAAGAGGAAGTCTAACGGTATGATATCACACGATCTTGGTGGCCAATCGACCAACCCAAAACGTGAAATTATCTGAACTGATTTTTCAATAAATCAATTGATTGATCTGAGGTGTGGGAAGTGACGCCGAGACCAAAAGTCGCCGAGATCACAAGCTTTAATTTTAGGCATCAAATACATGGTTATCATTTGAAGAAATATGGACTGACGATTCCACCGCACCACAAACCACATTAACCCGTTCTTTTTTCTTTATGAAATGGCGGCTATTGCATCTCTTCAGATTACCCTTCATTCCAAAACGACAATTTTGCTTGTTGTGTTGGCTTGTCGGATCTTCTTCGAAATTTTCAAGAGCCAGCGAAGCGGTGTCGCTTTGAAAGGTCGAGCGGCTTTAGTACTTGCACAAGCTATATTTTGTACGCTTTCAACGTAAAATTCGCCGTTGTCGTTTTATTCGTCAGTCCGAGTTGCTGTGAACGTGGTCGAATATTATCCAATAATGGAGGCTGGGTCTTAAGATGGGTGATGGTGTTGCGAATAGTACGCTCAGTAGGCCGATTATGTCAACTCAATAAGTTGAGCGAAGCACATTCTTTACAGATTGATTTATTGCGTAAGTCTTTTTATGATGAAATGCCAAACAATACTGAACAAAACGAACATAACAACTTGACAGCTTGACAGGACCCGCGCGTGATCTGTCCAAAAAGGCCATTGAAAAAGTATTTCCACTTGGATCACCTGTTATAACGATTTCCTCATATACCCAATCTATTCAATTTTGCCTTTTTGGCTAAGTTTTTATAACACATTATATTTGTCTTTTGAATTTACGTGGTCAATATTTAATAAAAGATCTCAGACGAAGCAAAATATAATAATGATACTAAGTGAGTCCACGACATAAATTAATACGATACTAAATACTATTGTAATCTTTACATCCTTTTGTCGAATAATGATTGTTGAATTTTTTAATATAAAGTATTTCCTCGATATTAATGTTTGCGAGGGTGTAAAATATTCAGGTACACTCGAACTTGCCCTTTCTTACTTATTTTAGTATGAATCTTAACAAGAATCTGTAATCAAGTGTGCACTTATTCTTTTGAACGCATGTGTATATGCACAGGTTTGCAAGAATACAGGTATTTCTCACATGTGCCACCGTCAATTTCAAATTAATGCATGCTAAACGTTGACGGCATGGTAATAACAACTTGCGATTATTAATATTTTTTTATTGCATATTTTTAATGTCTTTTTTCTACTAAATTATCGCGACTGCCTGCTTTCCATGCCGTTGAGTTATGATCAGCAACTTTGGCGCAAAGAAAATTTCGAAGCAGAAAAAACAAGAAAAACTGGTAACTGTACACTTGAATGCGACGCATATCGCTTACTTGGCGACCCCAGAGCGTGCGGCTATATTTCAGTTTTTTACTTACAAACTTTTTTTTTTTTTTTTAGATTTGTTTTGCGCATTTTAAATGGACCCGCTTCAATGACCAAGCAAAGCGGACGCGAAATTAAATAATAAAAAGCAACAACAAAGCCAATACAATACAAAATCCACCTCAGGTTTTGATCTTCAAGAGTTTTTACTGATTGAGCATTTCCTTTGTTGTTTTAGTTTTTTGCCATTTTTGCATTTCTATTTGTTTTTATTTTTCATGCATATGCGCAAATGCGATGTAGTATATTATTCGAGCGGCGTCGCGGCGTTTCGACCGGTTTATTATTTACCTTTTTTCGGCAGATCTTGCAAACTGGCTTTGTACTTTGAATGCAGAAGTAGTGTTCGCAGTGGTTTGTGCTGGAGAAGGAACAGCGTCACTTAGCGTGCGCAGTTAGTGGATCGTCGGTGGTGCAATCAGGCATGTGAGTATACCTGTTCACAGCGCCGCTTTACGGTTTTTAAAGTATGAAATCGTGTACAGCCAGACGTGCATACATACATATGTACAAATGTGCAGTGGCGGCGTTGATGACGACCACGCCAAGCTCCGTACCACGTCACGCCGAGTACCAATAGTTCAAGCCATTGTTGTGCTGTGTGCGGTAACCAGTTTGTGATGAGCTTTTTTCACCTGGCCTTTCGTGTGTACATTGCTTTACTTTCTTGTTTGTGCATTGTTTTCTTGTGTTTTTTTTGTTTGACTTTTGTTTTCTTTTTCATTTTGTTTTGAACATATTTCGTTGTTTGTTTGTTTGTTTTGAACTTTCCTGGAATTCATTGCTATCCAGAGTGAACCACGCTGTTGCTGAATATATTTTCTGAGTTTTTGGTTGTTTATCAATGCCATAAAAGTTGTTGAGCGAGCACTTTTTTGGGGTAAGCTTGACTTAAAAGGAATACCAAGCATTAAACAGAGCGTGGTATGTTCTTTTTCCACATAATTCTTGAAAAGAGTAACAATTTAAGTAGTATACACATTTAAATTATGCAAAATGGTGTAAGCGACACATTTAACTAATTGAGTTGAATGCCAAAAGTGTTTAAATGGCACTGGATGAGCTCTATATTTATTTAAGATCTGTTTTTAATGTTGGATGTAAAATTCAGCGCAATAAAAATAATATTCAGCGCAATGAAAATAACATTCAGCGCGTTTAAAGTACAAATGAATGCATTTCAGTGTTTAAATGGCTCTGGATAAGCTCTATATTTACTTATTAACTATTCTCAATGTTGGATGTAAAATTCAGCGCAATAAAAATAATATTCAGCGCAATGAAAGTAACATTCAGCGCGTTTAAAGTACAAATTAATGCATTTCAGTGTTTAAATGGCTCTGGATAAGCTCTATATTTACTTATGAACTATTCTAAATGTTGGATGTAAAATTCAGCGCGATAAAAATAATATTCAGCACAATGAAAATAACATTCAGCGCGTTTAAAGTACAAATTAATGCATTTCATAAGCAATTCAGTGTTTAATGGCTTTAGATAAGCTCTATGGACTATTCTGAATTTTGAATGTAAAATTCAGCGCAATAAAAATAATATTCAGCGCATTGAAAGTAAAAATTAACACATTTCAAGCAATTCACCCCATAAAATTAGAACTGTATACGATTTTGAACTACGCAGCGCGTTTTATATAAAATTCAGCGCTTGAAAACAAGATTCAGCAAGAACCAAAAACAATTAACTTTGCTGACAACAGTTGCTAAAAATTATAAGGCGACAGTTTTGAGCTATTCAGCAAATTCTAACTGAATGTCAGCGTTTTGAAAAAGGTTAAACGCATTTGAGTATAAATTAATGCTTGTGTGCGAAGATCATAAACATTTTCTTTACACTTCAATAGTATTTTAAAATATTCAGCATTAAAAAAACAAAACATAAAAATAAAATTCAACTGTGTAGCACAAATCCGGTCGTCTTTGTTGTGAACTGCTCATTAAAAAAGAACAAAATAAACATTGAGCCTTTCAGCTCTAGATTTATGCAATTGAGTTCACAAATATTTGTAATTTACAATGTTTAAAGCAATTCAGCTGATTCCTAAACTGATAAGAAGTTTGAACATTGCTTAGGTAATGACGTAACATGGTTTCAACAAAATCGACTTATTTCAAAAACGAGTTATTATGAATAACGGCAACTTATTATAATTGCAAAGTTCTTAAATCTAGTCTAATAAATATGGGTTTCTCGCATTTCGCAACTTTATTGACCAAAATACTGGGAATATCTAGGCTACTATGTATGCCAATATTATTATAGAATAATATATTGCATAAAACTCATATTCAGCTCATTTTTTGCTATTCAGCAAATATAAATTTTGTAATGTTGTAAATATATCTATAACTGGGCTACTATATATGCCCCGATTATTAAAGAAGAAGAATATGTTGCAGAAAGTTCACATTCAGCTAATTTTTTGCTATTCAGCCAATACAAATATCCTACAGAACAAAACAAGTGTTACGTTGCACCTTTTACGCGTGTTTTAAATTTCATTGTATGTGTGTTTTTGAAATTCAGCTAAGCCTTAAAGTATTCAGCAACATAAGTATATCAATAACTAGACTAATATATATGCCAATATTATTAAAGAAGAATATGTGGCATAAAGTTTATATTCAGCTAATTTTTTGCGATTCAGCAAATACAAATGTTGTAATGTTGTAAATACATCTATAACTGGGCTACTATATATGCTAGTATTACTAAAGCAAAAGAATATATTGCAGAAAGTTTATATTCAGCTCATTTTTAACTATTCAGCCAATTGCAATACTATACGAAACGGAATAAAATAGTATTTAACACTTTTTACGCTTCTTCGAAATTTCATAGTATGCGTGCTTACAAAATTCAACCCAGTTTTGAAGTATTCAGCAACATACTGATTAATATTCGTCATCATTCCAATATTTTAAAAGTGCTAAAAGCCACTTTCCCACTAATATTTATGCAATTTAAGTCACACTGTTGCTGTAAAGCACTTTAACTTATTACTTTTTGGAAATTTCTCATTGTGAAAGTGATTCAGCGAATGCTGCAATAAACACATTATCGGAGAATTTCATAATTTACCGAAAACGCTTAAACAATTAACGCAGAACATTTGTGAAAGTTTTGAAAGACAGCCATGAAAACGCCATTAGCATTGTGTTTAGCGCATTCAAACCACAAAATTATTAAAGAAAAAAATATTACAAGTCATTAAATTTCACGCCGGTTGAGTTCGCACATTTAAATGCCATTAAAATCAATTTTCAAGTGTTGTTAATTATTTTGCGAATAACATGAAGATTAGTTTGTGTTAGTGACGTAAAATCAGCAGAATTCAAATTAAGGCGAATAGTTTAAACAAAATTTTACAATTTGCCAAAGGCGAACTAAGTTCGTAGTGTCTATTTTTGAGTGGCTTCTGAGTTGAATTGAGTTGTTTCTCTGAAGAGTGGGGCTACATAAGAATTTGTGGAATTTTCAAACGTGATCGCAACAACAATGTGTAAAGCACATTGTGTGCTTGTGTAATATGAATGTAAATGAAATAACGGGTGATTTTTTTGAGGTTAGGATTTTCATGCATTAGTATTTGACAGATTACGTGGGATTTCAGACATGGTGTCAAAGAGAAAGATGCTCAGTATGCTTTGACATTTCATCATGAATAGACTTACTAACGAGCAACGCTTGCAAATCATTGAATTTTATTACCAAAATCAGTGTTCGGTTCGAAATGTGTTTCGCGCTTTACGTCCGATTTATGGTCTACATAATCGACCAAGTGAGCAAACAATTAATGCGATTGTGACCAAGTTTCGCACTCAGTTTACTTTATTGGACATTAAACCAACCACACGAATGCGTACAGTGCGTACAGAAGAGAATATTGCGTCTGTTTCTGAGAGTGTGGCTGAAGACCGTGAAATGTCGATTCGTCGCCGTTCGCAGCAATTGGGTTTGTGTTATTCGACCACATGGAAGATTTTACGCAAAGATCTTGGTGTAAAACCGTATAAAATACAGCTCGTGCAAGAACTGAAGCCGAACGATCTGCCACAACGTCGAATTTTCAGTGAATGGGCCCTAGAAAAGTTGGCAGAAAATCCGCTTTTTTATCGACAAATTTTGTTCAGCGATGAGGCTCATTTCTGGTTGAATGGCTACGTAAATAAGCAAAATTGCCGCATTTGGGGTGAAGAGCAACCAGAAGCCGTTCAAGAACTGCCCATGCATCCCGAAAAATGCACTGTTTGGTGTGGTTTGTACGCTGGTGGAATCATTGGACCGTATTTTTTCAAAGATGCTGTTGGACGCAACGTTACGGTGAATGGCGATCGCTATCGTTCGATGCTAACAAACTTTTTGTTGCCAAAAATGGAAGAACTGAACTTGGTTGACATGTGGTTTCAACAAGATGGCGCTACATGCCACACAGCTCGCGATTCTATTGCCATTTTGAGGGAAAACTTCGGACAACAATTCATCTCAAGAAATGGACCCGTAAGTTGGCCACCAAGATCATGCGATTTAACGCCTTTAGACTATTTTTTGTGGGGCTACGTCAAGTCTAAAGTCTACAGAAATAAGCCAGCAACTATTCCAGCTTTGGAAGACAACATTTCCGAAGAAATTCGGGCTATTCCGGCCGAAATGCTCGAAAAAGTTGCCCAAAATTGGACTTTCCGAATGGACCACCTAAGACGCAGCCGCGGTCAACATTTAAATGAAATTATCTTCAAAAAGTAAATGTCATGAACCAATCTAACGTTTCAAATAAAGAACCGATGAGATTTTGCAAATTTTATGCGTTTTTTTTTTAAAAAAAGTTATCAAGCTCTTAAAAAATCACCCTTTATAAAGAACCAATTGTGGGCGTCAACAATGGACTGTATGTGTAAACTCGCTTCTATTCACATGGGGCAAGTTGGCGTTTTAGAATTTTAATAAACAAAACACAGGAAAAGTTAGTTGGTGTGAGTGCCATTATTTTCAATTTAAAACACGAATTGAATCCGACAAGATGTGTGAGATACGAGGTAGAACACTGCATATTTTTGAGTAATTATAGAATTTAAGTGGAACCAATATCATATAACATAGTTTTAAATACATGAATACATAACGCTGGCTAATTCAGCAAGATACGAATGTATTTACCGAGTGCAAAATTGTTTTGATAATTATTAATTGCAATTCAGCCTTTACGAATACTAACAGAAGTGCATTAAAATTATTTAAAATTATTAAAAATGCATTAGAAGGGTTTATCAAGTATTAAAGCCCATATTCAGCTGAGCTGAATTGAGTTGAAATATTATCAATTCATATTTCAGCTTATGTTACATATTATTCAGCTTATTTTTTTATTCGCACATGCATTCAACAATATAGAAATGTATTTACTGAGTGAAAAAATTGTTTTTTCAGTTAGTAATTGCAATTCAGCCTATATGAATACTGCCAGAAATGCATTAAAATTATTTAGAATTATTAAAAATGCACTAGAAGGGGGTATGAAGTATTTAAAATCATATTCAGCTGAGCTGAATTGAGTTAAAATATTAACAATTAAAATTTGAGCTTGTTATGCATATATTATTCAGTTATTCAGCATAAATTTATATTATATTTTATATATTTAAAATTACTTTATACTGAAATAGCAAGATGGTACAATAAATGAAAAAGTTTTTTTTTGTAATTCAGCTAATTCTAACATAATTTCATTCAGCAACATGTTTTCAACATGCTGCCAGAGCTTAAAAAGGCCCCTACGGCAAAGCTTGAAAATTGCGAAAAAAAATATTTGCAGCACAATACCGCAGGCTTGCTTCAAAGCATCCACATGATGTAATTTTCCACGACATTGTTTGCAAAAAATTAAAACCACAAAGGTAATGCAGTGTTACCGGGAAACCAGGGAAAATTTCATAAGCAAACACAAATGCTGCGCCTCCAGGTATAAAAATAAAGTAGGAATAAAAATATGAAAAACACAAGGAATGTATACGCCTGCACGCCTAGAAATATGCTATGATTAGCAGTTAGTATTTTACACCTGCAGGATAGGCAAAAGGCCAAAGTGGTGAAAGGAAAGGCTACCTTCTATTACCAGCACGCTTGAACATGCACCATCATGCACGCAACTGGGAATTTTCCACTTTCGCCAGAGACTCTTAACCTTATGTCAAGCTCGTTGGAAAGTTACATAGTGAAACCATATTGATACAGTTACAAACTTATAAATATCGTTGTTGTTACACTGGAGCTGCTTACGTGCTTAGGAGCTCAGCTGACTGCTTACGACTTTGCTGTCAAAGGACACAAATGCAATTTACTGTGCAGGTTTCATTGTGTTTACATAGATATGTATGTGTGTATGTAGGACCCGTTATTTACGTAAAGCAATGGCGCAGTGAAGATTGCGTTACAAATATGAAAAATGGAATGGTTTGTTGATACACTGAGTGACTATCAGCTAGAAATATAGCAAACTGACATCCTTGACAGCAGCATAAAGCAAATTTCAAGGTGTGCAGATAAAATACTCAACTTAATGCAACGCAGAGTAGAATAGCGAGCAATAATATTGAGTTTAATCGCATAAGTGCTGGTATTGATGTACCCCGTTTGGGTGGTAAGGCGGCTCGGTTCAGTTCATTTGTATGTTGTTAATCTTCGCTCAAAGTTCCCAAGGCAAACTTATCACAGCAGACAAAATATTTACGTAATAAATTGGCTTCAATCAGCCGTGAAATTAAATATTTGTCTTTGGAGTATACAGCAGCCAGCAGCGCGATTAATTACATTTCCAATTTCCTCTAACTGCATTACGAAAACCAGAGCGTAATAAATGCCACGAGCAGGATATTCATACTTATATATATTATATATACATAATACTGCGCCAATCCGGCAATTATGTCGATGTTACATGCTAAAATAGCACATATTTTGCTGTGTTCGAAATGCAATTGAGAAAATCGTGCCGCAATCAGTTCCTTGAGAAAACTGGAATGCTCAAAGCGAGCTTGGTGTGTTTGGCTTGCAAAAAATCAGGCAGTAATTATAATTAAATCGTCACTTTCTTTTCGACATTTCACTTTACGTTGTCCGTTCATTTTATTACATTTAATTTCATCGGTATTCACTTCATTACAAAAAAAATTCCATTACTCGCTTCAATCACTTCGGTCAAAAATTTAATTAGAATTCTTTGCTGCTGAATGACCTTTGAATGCGGTAGCGACAAGAATTTCGTTGTAAATATGTGAAGCTGTAGTTAGAGGTCAGAAGTCAAACTATGTGAGATACCTAAAATCAAGCTGAATACAAGAAAGGCAATTAGTTATGCCAAACTTAAAAATTGACAAAAATTTAAATAAAAATCGCATTCATTTAATTCCAAAATCAAGAATAAATTTTTAAAACCACTATGTATATTCTCTAGGACAATTCAGCTCATTTCCATAAAAAATAATCTAAATAGAAAGGAAAAAAATAAAATTTTAACGAAATTTTAGTAGAAACATCAATTATTTTTAATATTTTCGTCGGTATAAATGTTTGTATGTTATTCAGCGGAATTCAGCTATTACAAAATACAATTTCATAATTATGCCAAGCATTTAGCGGATTCATTAAAAAGAAAATGCTCATAAAGTGTCAATTCAGCGCATTGAATAATAATACAATAGACAAATAAAGTCAATTGAAATTATTCAATATATTTCCTGTGTTTTTGCTTACGTAAAAAGCATTCAGCACGGCTTAAAATAAGTAATAAAAATTATTGAAATTACTGTGAAGCTCAACCAATTCGTAAAAAAATAATATATTTCAAAAACGAAGTCATAATCGAATTCAGCTGAGCTGAATAAGAGTTTTTAATATACAATTACAAAAATTATTGAAATAGTCAATACTGGAATCAATTCAGCTATGCTGAATAAAGAATTTCAGTTATTTTCACAAAAATATAATGAATCATGTTTTACAAAACACTGTAAGGATAAAGCTTAAACAAGTAGGTTCAGCTGAATTTGCAAGCAACTGCTAACGAACTGTTCCTTAAGCAAGAGCAGCAATTCAGCAAAGTTCAAAACAATTCAGCAAAGCTGATTTGACGAATATCAAAGTAAAGCATTTGTTTGTATACATTATCGCACCATAAAAGCAAAAATATATGCTAACAAAGACGGGACTCCACGAAGAACTGCTAGCGAATACTTTCTCAAGGATTGTCCGCCTACATTTAATTTTTCTACTTTTATTACAACATTTCCATAAGAGTTTGGTAAAAGCAATTAAATGCTGTATATTTTAAAGAGCCCAGCGAGCTGAACGACCTAGTTTTCTTTATGACGTTCATGACGATTAATGTCCGTTATTCGTATTTCTTTAATCACTCATTTGCCTAAGTTGACGCGTTGGAAGTATGAACTGGTACGTAGTACACTCTTTTATATAATATAATACATAAGTATATATGTATGTACATATTGTACAAGCGACGTCATAGCTTTATGACCATTTAGTATAAAGCTTTATGGTCTT
Source organism: Bactrocera correcta (assembly GCA_027475135.1). Taxonomy (NCBI): domain Eukaryota; kingdom Metazoa; phylum Arthropoda; class Insecta; order Diptera; family Tephritidae; genus Bactrocera; species Bactrocera correcta. Next base: position 41,551,133 of record CM050327.1, read on the forward strand.
CATTTAAGTTAAGCAAAGCAAACAGCGAAGGCTATTTTTGTCAGGACGAAAACTTCTGTGCGCAGTGCGATAACACACGCTTTTGGAATGTACATGTTGGTGCGGGCAGGGTAGTTATCAAGTGCTCGTTTTCACAGCATTTTGAGGTGACTTTTAAGGTGTGACCAAACTATGAATGTCGCTTAGGTAATTTGGAAAAGTTACCCACACGTCTATGTATGTATTTTCCAACATGTGTTCATGGGCATGTTTAAGTGTGGTAAGTGGTGCGTGCACAAGTGCATACTCGTTTGTGCTCACCCAAGTCTTGCTCTAGTTCTAATTATAAAGTATTTTTGTCTTTAAGTCACACTTTACCGCATTGCCGGTGACAAGAGCAATTGGAATTTATTTTGGACTGTGGCCAAATGATGAAGTTTTATTTATAATAATGCGTAGATATAAAAATTAATAATTTGAAGCAAAGGTCAAACTAAACTTAATTTGCTTTATCAACAATTTAACACAAATATAAAGGAGCTGAATAATACCAAAGGAGGTAAAAACTACTGCGAATTCTTTTGTAATTACAATTTTTCTTAATTCAGCTAAGCTGAATGTAAATTAAATGTGCAGAAAATGTATTTAACTAAAAATTAAGCTATTCATTAGCTTATTTATTGAAACATTTGTGATTCAGCTAAGCTTCATATATCAACTACAGAGTTAATTTAGCACATTTTCATAGAAATCATGTTAAATATAAATTGAAAGATATGGTTCAACAGCTGAACACCTAATCAATGCTATGTTTAGGATATTGAAGTAAAATTTCAAAGCAAAGTAATTTGCGCTTTTAGTAAAATGGCTCACAGAATGAAAAATTTAGCAGTATTGTTATATTTAAATTAATAATCGGCTATTTTAAAATTTATTTAGAAAAAATGCTTTTTTTGCTAATAATATATGGTATTCTACATGAATGCAATTCAAACTATTTTTTTTCAAATTTGTTACTTAGTTGAGATGAATAAAATTTCGGGATTAAATCTTTCCGCATATTCAGCTGAGCTGAATTAGTTTTTCAGTGCCTAAATTATTGTTATAAGCAAGAATATTTAATCTTTTTGTATATTCAGCTGAGCTGAATTAGATATTCAGTACCTAAATTATTATTACTAGCAAGAATATTGAATCTTTTTGCATATTCAGCTGAGCTGAATTAGTCATTCATTATTTAAATTATTGTTATTGGGAAGAATTATTAAATTCAATGCCATTTCATAGTTACTAAATAATAATTATTAATAAATGTACATTAAAAGTTAGTATATTAATTTATTAAAAAACAAAAAAGGGTTCCGTTATGTGAAGTATGAATAAAATTTGATAACAAAGGTAAAATAAATTTAAATGGTTAAACAAAGTATTCTGTCGACTTACGGCCTAATTCAGCTGAGCTGAATATATTTAAAAAGCAGTAAAAAAATTAATAATGATAAAAAACTGAAATAAAATGAAATGGTTAGACAAAGTATTCTGTCGACTTTCGGCCTAATTCAGCTGAGCTGAATAAATTTATAACGCGGTAAAAATATAAAAAAAATTAATAATGATAATTAACTGACTAATTTTTCAATTCTAAAATCTCTAAATGTGATTATTGCTGCGCTGAATACGTTGTTAATTGGTGTTATTAATTTTTTGCGTTCCAAATATTTAGAGAACAGCTGCTGCTTTCTTGTTGGATTACACAGAAAGCATGTTTAAAAAATTCTATGCTATTTGCTGCTTTGATTGCTTTGTTTGAAAAAACATTTTATATTTATTTCTCCCAAGCGAACTCGACCTACTTTTAAAAGCCGCACATAATCCGATCTTTTCACGCACCATATTGCCGCCTGGTTGAGCAAAATGTGTGCACGTAATAAACCAATTAAAACGATATTGACCGCAAAAAAGGTCTGCTAACTACGAAAGTGTGAAACAAACAGGCTAAAAGGGGAGAAAAAGTATTATAAAGGAATACAAAAAAAAAAAAAACATTTGGAAAAATATATTTAAAAAAGCCGTCACAAAAAACTAACTACGTAATGGTAGTAAACAAAAATGTGCATTATCATAAAAAAAAAAAAACATAATTAATATATAGCAGACTCTGTTAAAAAGTTAGTAATGAAAAAAAACTCTTACGCATCAGCGGGTCGCAACACCACGAGAGCAGCACTGGTGACCACAGCCAGGTTGGGAGATTATGTCATTACAAGAAAGTAACCGGAGAGTAGCAGTGTAACTCAAACCGACGAAGCATACTAAAGCAACACTAAGTGAATTTAAATGACATCGACCATAGCCAACTCTAATGTCAATTTGTGCACACGCACACACCAAACACACTGCAGAAAGAAATGAAAAAAGGGTTAAGCACTTGCAGTGCAAAGTTTGCTTTTTATTGCTGCTGTGGCGGTTGCCACACAATGCGGATATGGCATGACATGGCAGAGAAATGTGAATATCGTATTTACCAAGCACCAACTTCCAAACGACTTGCAAGAAACCGCATATTAAGCAAAAATTGAAGACCGCAACAAAAACACACATAAACAAACAAACATGTATGTATATGTACGCCACCGTTATAGCAACCAAACCTCAAATAGATTCATGATTAGTAGGTGAAGTTACAACATTTTTTATCTACGCAAACAACACGAGTAATTTTAGATGTATACAAATAGTAACCAAATGGCTGACTGCCCTGCTTGCCTATATTATCGAATGTATGTACAGACATACATATATCGTACGTATAGCTGTAGGCGGACATACGGTAGGCAAATTCATTTGATAACCATTTTCTTCAGTCAATGCACTTAGCGGCAATGTCTGTGAGATAAAATAGTAAAAGGAATGAAACTGCTTTAAAGCGGTATTTAGACACATGCTTCAACTGATTTGGATATTAAGTAATTATAATTAAATAAAATATAAATTTAGTTTAAAAAAATTTATTTTTTTGGCTTAAAATAAAATAAGTTTGTGGAAAACTTGATAACCAGCCGATTAAAAATAATTTATAATTCTTTTGAGTGCTATTCAGCGCGTGCTGAATTGCATGAAGCTGTTTTAAAGCGGTATTTAAGCATATGCTTCAACTGATTTCGACATTAAATAAAATAAATTTGTGGAAAACTTGATAACCAGCCGATTAAAAATATGTTTTAATTCTGTTATATGCTATTCAGCGCGTGCTGAATTATATAAAGATATTTTAAACTATATGCTTCAACTGATTTGGATATTAAGAAAACAAATGTATAAAAACATAAAAAAAAATTTGTTTAAAAAAATACATTTTCGCATCAAAATGAAATAAGTTTGTAGAAAACTTCATGAAAAACAAATTAAAAACAGTTTATAATCTTCTTGAATGCTATTCAGCGCGTGCTGAATTATATGAAGCTGGTTTAAAGCGGTATTTAGGCATATGATTTAAGGTGCATGCGATCACTGAACCAAAAACGTTCAACTTAAAACAAGTTTCAATAATTCAACGAGTCTTTGAAAATTGCGTGTAATGAAAAGTGTACTGCATTACATTAAAATGTAATTAATGCAATTTAAAGTAATAATTTAAAAGTCACATTACAGTACTTAAAAAATATTAATTTAAAACATAATTACAATTCGACATGAACAGTTAAATTTAAAAGTACAGCCTTGAAATACTTGGATGTACTGGACTTAAATTCCTTGCAATCTCTGTACTATGAAAAACTTGCTTCAAAAACAACAAATTATATTTTTGTGTAAGTTTCAGTTTATATTTAAACAAGGTTGTCATTCAACAAAGTTTTTTTAGATTTGTAAATGCAATCAACATTTTAATATATAAAATTCAATAAAACACCGATTCGCATGCTATTCAGCAGAGCTGAATTTGATTCAGCAGGAGATTGCACTAATTTTATGTCCTAAAATGGTGGACAATCGGCTGCTGAATTAACGTAAAAGCAAATTTAAATGCAATTTACGAAATTTTTCCGCTAACAACGCTTTAAATGGAATACAACATTTTAATATATAAAATTCAACGAAACATAGATTTGCATGCTATTCAGCAGAGCTGAATTTGATTCAGCAGAAGATTACACTAATTTTATATCCTAAAATGGTGACTAATCGGCTGCTGAATTAACGTAAAATCACATTTTTGCGAAATTTTTCCGTTAACAACGCTTTAATTGCAAAACAACATTTTAATATATAAAATTTAACAAAACATCGAGTCGAATGCTATTCAGCAGAGCTGAATTTAGCTCAGCAGAAGATTACACTAATTTTCTGTCCTAAAATGATAGCTTATCGGCTGCTGAATTAACTTAAAAACACATTTTAAACCAATTTACGAAACTTTTCTGCCAACAACGCTAATGACTATTATTACACGCTGTATAAGAAAATATTGCACAGACGATTAGTTAATTATTTGAATTACAAATTCACAACTATTTTGCATTAAATTAGCAACAAAACGTTACAAATCGCGTTATGCATCATCAGGTTGTGCGATGACAAAACAAGTAATATCGGCTTGAAGTTGCCAAGAAAAAATATGAATGAATGAATGGTAAACAAAGGTAGAGCGCGCTGGTCATCACTTATTTACAACTATACATGTATGAATGTAAATTTGTATATTCGCATAAAGAGACAATATAATGCAAAAATAAATGTATATTAATATATTTTTATAGGGTGCGCCAATATGAAGTGCATGATTTAATATTTAAATAAAATAAAAAGTAGGGAGGTAAAAAGGAATTAAAAATGACGCTTTGAAAGAGTGCTAGCCGACAATTGTCAAATTGACAACAACTGTCACTGTACAGATTATTCTTGTTTAAGAAGAGGAGAAATAATGACAAAGAATTTCACTATCTACAAAGAATTTGAAACAAATACAAGAAGGAATATTTTTCCGTATAAGAATATATAATTATATATATTTACTATTCAAAAGTTGATTCAAAGTCAACATCAGGGTTGAAGCAACGTCAGAAGACGTAAATATGCAGATTGTGACCTCTGTCAAAAGATAGAAGATACAAAAAAAAAAATACATATATACACATGTATGCAGAACCAATATGCATGACTGACATGATAACCAATGAAATGTGCAAATTGATAAAGATCAAAATATATGTACGTACATACATATGTATACATATATTAAACTGTAAACAAAAGTTGTGCCCATAAAAATGAAAAATACCGCAGATAGCGAGATACATAAAAATGAAAAAAAAATTAAAAACAATTGCAAGTGACATGCAATCTGGCAATAAGCACAAGAAAAAGCCCCAAATATTGCGAAAATATAGAAATGTTGTAGGAAGTAGACAACGAAAAAGCAATTCAAAAGAAAAACGTCAAAACGAAGAGTCGCTTGAATTGAACAAAAAAGTTACGGCAAGCACAGGAAGCAGCTGCTACTTATGGATATAGCTTGCAAGGAAAATCGCCGGAAATTGTATTCGAGATTTTTGCGAATAATTTTGAGTTGAATGGTAAAAGAAATTATAAGAAACAAACCACCTGCATCAAATAAGATAAAGTGAAGGAATTTAGTAGGTGCAATCTTGACGGCAATTGATTGCCTTCTGATTTTATGCTATAAAGTAAATGATTCATATACTATATTATATACTAGTATATTTTCTAATTAAAGAGTTTAACTGGGAAACGACTTTCGAAGTCTCTAACTTTTATTTGCTTGCACGTGTAAAATAGAGAAAATTTTAAATTACGAACGAATAATTTTTCTATGAATTACATAGAGTTATGTTTAACTACTTCGTAGAAAAAAATAAAATATTTCACAAACGAATTTATAATTGAATTCAGCTGAGCTGAATAAGCATTTTTAATATAACATTTCAAAAATTATTGAAATACTCAATACTGGAATCAATTCAACAAAGCTTAATTAAAATTCAGCGGAGTTATAATCGGATTCAGCAGAGCTGAATAAGAATTTTTAATATACTATTATAAAAAATATTGAAATACTCAATACTGGAATCAATTCAGCTAAGCTTAGCTAAATTCAGCGGAGTTATAGTTGAATTCAGCTGAGCTGAATAAGCGTTTTTAATATACTATTATAAAAAATATTGAAATACTCAATACTGGATTAAATTCAGCTAAGCTGAATAAACAGTTTCAATTATATTAGATATAATGAATTATTTTTGAAAAAAAAAAAACACATTGATAACTTAAATTATAATAAAATAGCCCCATACAAAAAAATTTTTTTTTTTTGGAATTCACAATAAAACACATGTTAACGGAATTCTGTAAATTAACACATTGACGGACAGTAGGAACAAGTAAAGTTCGAAAATTGACACTATGCCGCAGTGTCTGTAAACGACCGTTTCGTTTTAGACGGCTTTCGCCGTCATGCCACATAGTGAACTTCGCTTTGACGGCTATAGACGCAAGTGTCCGTCAACGTGTTAACTATTATGTTAATATATTAATAACGAATTTTTTATAAAACTAAAAAGAACCGAAAGTGTTACCAGATATGTCAATAAGATACCCCCACTCACATAACCAAGTATTTTCTTCTTTATTGGCTTAGATACCGCTTACGCGGTTATAGTCAAATAAAATGAATCATCTAACAACGTTGTGACTAATTATTTCCAGTAGGTATTCTACCTGGCTTTCAACTGCGACATAAAAAACAATAGCTAGATTATTTAGCACTTCGTGTAATCTTACTTTGTGTAATATAATCACTATTAATGCACCTATGAAAAGATAAGAAAATTGTGGCAATCAGCTGATTTGTTTGTATAACACTGGAGTATTTTAAGTATGTAAAAACTACCTGCAAGTGGAAAAAATATACAAAGGCAATTAAATGATATTACAAATTATAAATATCTGATTGCAAATACAAATTTATAAATGCATACATTTTTTATATGTACGTATGTATGTGACACCACAAAAGTTATTCAGCACTTTGAAACCGATATTCAGCACTGCTGAATGCATGAAAATTAAAAATTTTACGGTATTAAAATATTTTAGTGTGAAGGCAGGGATATTCAGCACTGCTGAATGCATGAAAATTTCAATTTTACGGTATTAAAATATTTTAATGTGAAGACAGTGACTCATATAATAGTAATCTACTTACTCAAATTATTCAAAAACTTGCAAAAATTCTACATTTTTTTACCAAAGAAGTAAATGCAGTAAACCACATAAACTCAACAATGGACATTTCAATCAATTATAATAATCGCTAAAATACAAATACTTATAGAATATTAGATTAAGGGGTAATATAATTTACTATCGCACTTATTTTTATCTTTATAGACAATATGACGTACGTAAACAATATAAGTATTGTTGCTGCTACTGTGTGCCGCCCATACATTCATATGTATACACTATATATTTACACATATCATACGTTTCACTTTTATCAGCAACATTAAATATAGATAATAAATTAAGCGACAACCATGTGACAACCTACGATGTTTTTTACCGGTAAATAAATTCTTACAGCTTGCGAAAGTTCAATTATACACGATAAACGTGTATACCGCCAACATAGGTCAAAAAGTCATAAAATGAGCAAAAGTAGCCACAAAAATCAAAATGGTTTTTAAACAATTAAAAACCAACAATTCAGCATTGTAAGCAAGTAGCTGAATATGTTTCATTTTCCCTATTTAGACATTCCACACAAATATATGTCTACAGATTATAATTTAATGCCGCTAAATACTACACTAAGCGGGCTGAATATTGTAAACATATTGTGATGCTAGATTTTATATGAAATTAATGTAAATAATTAATATTGTTTAAGGTTGCTAATAGAGATTAAATTTGCACAATTCAGCTGCTTAATATAGGGTGCCTGTAGTGCTATTTATTATTGCTGACTAATAACTTAGCTTGCATAAAATTTGAATGCGCTGAATTTAAACGGGAATGAATGAATTTAAATTTTTATTATGTTTATGAGAGATATAACATATTTATTATAATTCATATGTGTATTGTAATCTTTGTATAAATTTAATATAGCTGAATAGCAAAAAGTACAATTGTTGGACCTACTCTCAACTTGAATATGCGCTGAGTTTAATGAAATTAATTTCATTCAATAAAACAATATTAATATTATTCTCATTCGAAAAATATCTTAGCTGAATAATGAAGCCGGAAACAAGTTTTATAGATGCGCTGAATTTATACCAGGCTGAATTAATTTTAATATGCGCTGAATAAGTTCACTAATGATTTAGTAGTAAAAATAGTACAAATGTCGAACCTACTCTCAACTTAAATATGCGCTGAATAAGTTTAGTAACGAGTTTAATAGTAAAAATAGTACAAGTGTCGAACATACTCTCAACTTTAATATTCGCTGAATAAGTTTTGTTAACGAGTTTAATGAAATTTAATTTATTTTGGTAAAGCAAAATTAACATTATTCTCAATAGGAAATCGGCTTAGCTGAATAATAAAGCCGGAAAAATGTTATAGATGCGCTGAATTTAAACGGGACTGAATGAATTTAAATTTATATTATATTTATGAGAGATATAACATACATATTTATTATAATTCACATGTATATTGTGATCTTTATATAAATTAATGTAGCTGAATAGTAAAAAGAACAAATATCGGACCTACTCTCAACTTAAATATGCGCTGAATAACTTTAGTGTTGAGTTTAATGAAATTTAATTTCATTTAATAAAACAATATTAATCTCAATTGAAATTCAGCTTAGCTGAATAAAAAATCCAACCCAAAAAATGAAATAGACGCTATATTTATGCGATATATTGATTTTCAAATCAACGTTTGTAGTGATTAATATTAAGTATAATCCAAAATAGTCGCTTTCACCTATGTACAAAAACGCGAGTTACGCACGTTTCGTGCCACAAGCGTTTGTAACTGCAGCAACACAAGTTATTTTACGTCACGTTGTGGTTGCCCGGCGAACGATGGCGTGATGCAAACAAATTCAAGGTAAACATATGCAGAGGGTGTATAAAAATTAGCAACCAAATACGCCCCCAATTGTTAGACAGCAGTGGTTTGGTGAGAGTTTTCTTCACAATAACACAATAACAACAAAAGGGGCTTTTGTATTTAAATAGCGTACAAGCGTCGCACTCATTTCGACGTCTCGTGTCGCATACATATTCCACTAACGGCGGCTTGTCTAGTATGTTAGTGACAGCCTGCTGCGAATATTGTATGAACTTCTTGTCAGCTAGGACACACTGCAAGGACAATCGCTACTCATCCTTAAACGTCTTCACGTTTTTCGAGACACAATAGCGTTTGAGTCTGACATCACTTCCTAGAAAAATACCTGAAATACCTTATACGAACAGGTAGTCGAACAATTTCTGTATGTAGTCATCGACTAATTATACGCGCACATTTCATGGAATTGTTGCGAAAGGCAAAATATTTCACTTTGTTTGGTTGCTAAAATTTTTAGCATTCTTTTTGGCAAATGTCAATAAGCATGTATCGTCAGAAACCTGTTTCGACAACAAAACAAATAATGGCAAGTAAATGTCTATGGAGAACAAAGATTTATAGCAATTAGTCTGCGTTTGATTCGAGGAATGTGTATATTTTGACATTCTCAAATATCTTTACAATATTTACGTATATGTACGTATGTATGTTGTTTAAAAAGTACGTAATTTCCGTTCGTCAATCTTATCGTGCAATCGATAGCATTGATGATGATATTTGAATTCGCGCAGAATTTTTGTTTTTTTTTATACCCTGAACAGGGTATATTAAGTTTGTCACGATGTTTGTAACACCCAGAATGAAGCGTCGGAGATCCTATAAATTATATATATAAATGATCAGTATGTTGAGCTGAGTCGATTTAGCCATGTCCGTCTGTCTGTCTGTCTGTATATATACGAACTAGTCCCTCAGTTTTTAAGATATCCTTTTGAAATTTTGCAAACGTCATTTTCTCTTCAAGAAGCTGCTCATTTGTCGGAACGGCCGATATCGGACCACTATAACATGTAGCTGCCATATAAACTGAACGATCGGAATCAAGTTCTTATATGGAAAACTTTCACATTTGACAAGATATATTCACCAAATTTGGTATATATTATTTTCTAAGGCAAAAATGTAATCTCCGAAGAAATTGTTCAGATCGGTTAACTATAGACATATAGCTGTCCATACAAACTGTACGATGCGGAATCAATGTTCTTGTATGGACAACTTCTCACATTTGACAAGATATATTCACGAAATTTGGTATAGATTATTTTCTAAGGGCAACAAATGTAATCTCCGAAGAAATTGTTCAGATCGGTTAACTATAACATATAGCTGCCATACAAACTGAACGATCGGAATCAAGTTCTTGTATGGACAACTTTCACATTTGACAAGATATATTCACGAAATTTGGTATATATTATTTTCTAAGGCAACAATGTAATCTCCGAAGAAATTGTTCAGATCGGTTAACTATAACATATAGCTGCCTTACAAACTGTACGATCGGAATCAAGTTCTTATATGGAAAACTTTCACATTTGACAAGATATATTCACGAAATTTGGTATATATTATTTTCTAAAGCAACAATGTAATCTCCGAAGAAATTGACAGATCGGTTAACTATAGCATATAGCTTCCATACAAACTGGACACATAGTTGATAACAGAAATGCACCTGTAAAGTTAACGTTTTTTCTTGTTTCATTTAAACTCAGTATCCTAGGCAATTTCTCATTTTTGAATGAAGGTAAGATGTAAAATATAGTGCTGTAGAATAATATATGATAAGATTAAAACACAATAAAAGCACAACAAGGTAAGTTCTAAGCTTTAGACCATATATCATTCCGAATGTAGTATATACTGACTGGTACAACTGCTGGCGTAAGCCGTTTTCTCAATATCTGGGTAGCAGAAAACGGCCCATAGAATGATAATTAAGAGTTTATTATATTTAATCACTGATGAATATAAGAAAATTTGCAAATAACAGTTTAGGAATGCATACCCTTCAGATGGCATTGACAAAATTGATACAGAGACACACTAATGGCAGCATGTCAACAAGGCGTGCGAAAATCTCGAGCTTACAAAGTGAGCGCACAATGTCAAGCCTCTGATTAAATACTCACATTACAATGGTTTTATCAATATTTAATGTGTGACTTTTGCCAGCGATTAACTTTTGCTAAGCACGCACATAAACATTTACATATGTATGTATGTACATATATAGAAACAATATGTATCTTTTAAATTTTTTTATTACAAACAAACGCTTAAACGTTTTACTTATGAATTACTTTAAAAGGTACTTAAAATATAGTAACACACACATACATATAAATGTAAGTATAGTATATGTATATAATTATAAGTGCTTGCAAAGCTCGTAAATGCCAGCGAATCTATGTCAAGGAACGGGGTGTGGAAAGGGAAAGGTCATCAGAATGCGTCGAAAAGGAAATGTGATTGGAACTCCATAAAAACAAACTTATGCCTACAAACGAATTTAATGGAAATAACGGTAATAAAACGAAAGTAGTTTGTAGAAAATGCTTTGACATCGTGTATAAGTGAAAATGTAAGCAATAAATAACAGATTTTTGTGTCGAAGGGAATAAATATACAAATGAAATTTGCTTTGGCAGGTCATTACACTCGTTTTTAGAGAAATTCCGATATTTATGTAAATAGAATCTTACCACTCAAAGCAGAGGTTAATGTATTTGTCTTGTTTGTATAATCCGGCATGGCAAGACGTAATGAAATGAATGCAGCTGAATATACATCCACTAAATAAAATGGCATGGTTACAATTCAGCTGAGCTGAGTTCGATTACTTTCTTCTTTTACGATAATTAAAATATAGCTGAAAGGTCCTGCTGCTTTTTTGAGGGTTTTTTTAGCTGAACACTAAAATACAAGCTGATAACAATTTTTAAATATTAAATGCATATTTGCTATATTTCGATAATTCTGTTGAGCGGAATTCCATTCCATTAAGCGCACTTTTTTTTATAAAATAATAAAATATTTGGCTATTATTCAGCTGTGCTGAATTCAAATAATTTTAATGAAATTTTTATAATATTATTTTGACGCCAAATTAAAGTCAATTTAATGCTTGAATACTTTTGTAAATTTCAAGCTTGCTGAATACCATATTTCATAAAAACGCTGAATAAATTTGTTCGTAAGCAAAATTAAGCAAAATAATATATTAAATATCAGATAATTTCTGAGTATAGTACATAAAAAGTATTATTGCTTTGTTGTTTACTTTAAAATTAATTGTTATAAAATACAGCTGATATAATACAAATAATTATAAAGGAATTTACGTTCGTGAACTTGGCTTTAGACTCAATTGATAGTCTTTATTCAGACATAACATTATTTAGCTTCAAGGTGTATAAAAAGAGGAGGTAAAGTAATCGTATTTTCATGGAATTTCCCTTGCTCTTGCAAAATCCTTACACCGTGAACGGATTGAAAAGTTTTTGCTGCAATGAGGTGTATTAGAATAGTTGCAACCCTGCGTCAGTTGTTATATTGAATATATACACATATGTATCATTTGGTGGTATAAAAATATTAAAAGAAAATATTTACCCGAAACTGATAAATGTTATAAACAATTTACTTGCAAAACCACGGGATTAGCTAAAACTATTCAACAACGTCAGCTTGCAAACGTCATATAAAAACAGCTGAGAATTTATACAGAAATAACTCTCCATTTGCGAAATTATGATGAAAAAATGCTGACAAAACTAACAGCTATACATTGTATTTCAATTATAAAACTTTGTATTTTTCAGAAAATAAATAAATATAAATTTGAAAGGTGTACATAAACATTGCAATTTTTCCGAAGAAAAAAAGGAATTGGAACCAATATTAAAACCCAATTAAATAAAAAATACTATATTTTCATTCAAGCACGTACTTAACTGACGACAGAGGGTTTCGTATTTTAACACGTCAATTGTTTGAAAAATATACAACTTCATCAATAAGCCAAGTTGCAACATTGACACGTCTTTTAGTGAAAATTTAGAAAATTGCCCTTGTGCTTTGGCATTAAATAAAACACAAACTTTTTACTTTCCCTCAGTTTCTAGGTTAGCTGACACATGAGTGCTCCACTTGTCAAATGCACCCAACGCAACCATCACGGACATCAGAAATAACAATAAAAAAAAAAAATAAATAATAATAAAATGATCAAAGAAGGTGAGTACTGAAAAGATATTCAAATGCAAGAATCCACTCGTTAAAGGGCAGCACACAAATTCCGAAGTACATTGGCTTTCACATACAAATGTGTATATCCATATTTAACAAGTGGGAATTTTCAATTTGTTTGAATATTATAGAATGAAAACAAACAAGAAATTCTGGGAGCCATATATAAATACATATTTACGTATATATGTACATATATGCACGTACATAAGAGGATTTAAAGTGGAAGCAAATTTAAATTCCGCTTGCGTATTATACAAACAATTTACGGAATGTGAAACGAATTTCAAAAAAAAAAAAAATAATAATAATAATAGTAATAATAATAAGCGTGTGCAGAGCCATCACTATAGCAATGAGCTATATTGGTATAAAAACAAATAATTGCATATGTACAGTACATATTTTGTATGTAGGTATAGAAGTTTGGATGCATGTGCATATGTATGAAGGTGTAGGTGATAACTTATTGACTACGCAAAATTCGCTATGGAAATAGAAGGAATGCTAAGCTTTTCTTTGGTTGTATATATGAATAATTAATAAGAATGTTTGGCACACGTGTGTAATTTTTTCGCTAGAAAACATTTTTTCACTGAAAGCACGCACGGACAGATATTTGAATTAATTGGTTATGGTTATAACAAATGTCAGCTGTTTTTGTTTTTACTTTTTATTTAGAGCTTACTAATACAGATTTCTCTATTTTTTATATACGGTAATATGTATGTACATACATATGTAAGTAATACATACAAAAATTAATTTATACATGCAAAGGAAATTATTGTTCATATATAATGGGAAACAGCATATCTCTTTTTGTCTGCCGACAGTTTATTAATAACATAAAAATAGACATAATTACAAGATAAGGCTTTTCCACTACCCTCAAGGCAAAAATATTACATTTTCTTTATGAATCAGTTTTGTTCGTGAGAATAATTATAACGATTCGAAATAACTAAACTCCGTAAAGAGATTATGGACAAAGATTCGAAACAGATTTAACATTACCAATATATATTTTAGATGTTTTTAAAATAGTAACCCTGACCTAACAATAAGCCAAACACATTTGTATATGTATATATAGACCACATACAAACTTACCTTTATACGTGGATCCAGTTCGGTGCACTCTGCCGCTGCAGCCATTTTTTCTTTGCAAATTTCACTTGCACTTTCTGTTTTAAATACGTAAACTGCCTGTCACTTGCAATGCCAAACTTAACTAGTTATCTACTTTCTTTAAAACAGAATTCACGCAAGAAATCAAAGGACTTGGAATTATGTACGATAACTTATTGGCAAGATGTAAATGAACGTGAAGAAGGCTGTGCGGGGCTGTAGCACAATCTGATATGCATTGATGTAGTAATTTGCTACGTTTTTCCAAGTAAGATGCGCTCAAACGAGACTTATACACTTTCAGTTACAGTTTGTACACAATGGGGAAATGCACATTATTCCTCAAGCTGTAACCAAATTTATGAATAATCGATTCGACTTTTCAAAATGTGCTTCCCCTTATGTTGGATGTACTCATTTATAAAGCACTAATATATAATTTTTGAAATATTCAATATGGAGATTACAGCTACTCTCTGTGTGACGTCCAATTTTGCAGCCACAAAAGCGTTCATGAAATTTCCAACACCCAAACACTTTGTATACACAAATACTTATATAATTTTTCGCGAAACTTTGCTCTACACTCCACTCTTAATTTCCAAGCTAATAAATATTGAATTTTGTACTTTAAACCAGGATTATTTTTGTATGAATTTCACTCGATATGTCGTCACAACAAACACGGAGCGTGCAATCTTGTTTTGCATTTGACTTTCCACTCGCTTTTTATTTTTATACAATTTTACTATGCTCTTTTCTTAATGTTGTTTTACGAATCGTTGTTGATAACCACTGACTGACGCTGCGCTTTGCTATCGGGTTTGCTGGGATCAAACTTTTTTTGTATTATATTTTGCAAAATTAACTTTTGGGGCTCGCAACAACGCCAATCAGCCGTTTGTCAAATATGACCGTCTGCCGCGCCACAGTGATTCTAGGAAAATGACAACGCTGACATTTTAGCAGCGTAGTAGCGCAGCAATGTGAAGAATAGTGGATGTAACAAAAAAGCCAATAACAATGCGAATGACAGTGCGTAAAGAAAACAAAGTTAAGTTCGTGCAAATAATCGATTATCGATTCGTGTAAAAATTAGTATATGAGTAATATCTAAAAGTTTAATTTTGGATGTATGAAAACAAGAAAATATAAAATTAAAACCGATGTCATAAAATCTCTGGGATTATGTTCAATTAAAATTTCTTTTTCTGCATTATATTACCAAATTTATTTTGATCATAGAGTATTAATGTGGCATCATTGATTTTTGTGTTGTCTTCCATTTGCTGTTAATCGATAACTAATTTCAACGATATGTTTTGGTTAGAATCGGAACTTCCTTCAAAGCTTGAAATTCAACAATTTTTATAACTTATATTAATTTGTATTGTTTACATAATAATAACTGTAAGTGTAAAAATGTTCTTCCACGAAATTAAAGCAATAATTATTATATTATTTAATAGTACTTTAGCCATTATATTTGAAATCTTTACCGGTAAATTTATAGAAATGAATAGACCTTCACACGTATTGTTGCGCCTAACCCATTGTTTGAAAGCGATCTAAAGTGAAAAAGCGAAACATTCCCTCTCCAGCGTTGTGACAGTATTCGACGCAGTATCCGCTGGGGGAAGCAGAGAAAGAGGAAGACCCCCAATCAGTTGAAAATACCAGGTGGAGAAGAACCTGGCTACATTTGTAATCTCCAATCGATCCCAAACAACGAAAAGAAGAAACAACTGGGGCGCTGTTGTGAACTCAGCGTAAACGGTGTCTGCGCTAATTAAGAGGAAGATGTTATCGATATTTCTAAAATAAAAACGCTTTTTTCATATTTTGTGTTTTATATATTTTTTTGTTGTTGTCCGTTTGTTTTATATTTATTCATTTATTTTATTTTTTTGCTATAATATTTTTACTTGTATATAAATTTATTTATATGGAAATAACACTTACATACATTTTGATTTCAAGTTGGTTTTGTTGCCCATTCATCATTAAATTAAAAGAATTAAAAACTAATTACAATAAACCACTTCGTTATTACAATATTATGCGATTATCTGTAGATGCACAGCGTTGCATTGTAAAAATATGCTGCAGTATGTTTAAAAATGGAAGTAATTAATAGTAATAAAATAGAATTTAAAAATAAAATTTTGCAGCGCAAAAGCTGACAAGCAACTTAACGCATAAAATTGATTTTTTTGTAAATGGTATGTTTTGAAGTACACAATTATGTTGTTTAATGAAAATGGAATGTAAAATATTTAAAGTTTACAATAAGGCATGGTATTGCTGTTTAAAATAACACTAATAAAATTATAAAATTTCTTAACTAAATAAACTGATATATGCCTGGCCACCACACGCTCAAATGCGCTCCACCTCACTGGCCTTTTCCTTATTATTATTTATTTTTTAATTCTATAAACGCCTATTTTATATTTTTTATTAATTTAATTTACTGTTTACTGTTAGTTGCTGTTTGAAATTTTCAACTCATTGCATCTTTTAAGTTGTTTCTAACATTTCTTGTTATGATTTGTTGCTGTGCTTTTGTTGTTTTGTATTTTTTGCTTGTTTATTCTATTTTAAAGGTAGTACGCATACATGTATGTATATATAAATGTTTTTTATATAAAGTTTAATGTAAGTGGATTTTTTTGTTCTTGTAATTTTTGTTTAGCTTTAGATTATACTATTAGAATTAAAGTTTGCTTATCGCATGGAATTTACTGATACGGCTTTTTTGATGTTATGAATAAGGTTTCAATTCGGAGTTTGTGTATGAGTTTTGCGTCTGGCAATTGAGAAATATAAAGCTATTACTGTCTTTTCCCAATATATGTATATAGTAGTTGCATGTCTTTGACATTTCATATTTTTTGTTGAGAAAATCGCACTTTCTGTTTGGACAAATTAATGTCGGCAATTTTTAATCCACAAACATTTGAATCTCTGAATTTAAGGATTAAGTCATGCTTGCTGTATTTATTATGTTTGTTACGGCTTAAATTAAAGTTTATGCACCTTTCGCTACATTTCCACTATATAATGTTAACACTTATTTAATTTTATTTTAAATTTAATTTAATTTAGTTTAATATATATGTATATGTATATATTTATTTATATTTAGTGTATTTAAATAGTACAAAAGTATACTTTTTGTTTTAAAAGCTTTTACAACTTTTAGTTTATATTGATTTTTATGTTGTTTTAATGCTAAGTATGATGTTGTTGGTTTTTTTAGTTGTTGCCTGTTCGTAATCTTTTCTATATTTGTTTTTTCTTTATTTTATAAATTGCGTAGAATCATAGGTATTTAAGGTGAATTATTTTTTAAGTTTTAACAAATATTTCTGAATTTTTAAACTGCTGTTTACGGCGCTTACAACGGAATTAAAATTACCATAAACTTAAAAATGGAATGTGTTGTAACATAATTTGGATGCCATTTTCAAAAATACATATATTATATTTCTCATAAATAAACAAAAAAAAAAATTAAAAAATATTAAATTAAAAAACAATATTTCTTAAACAAAAATATTAAATTAAAAAAAAAATATTTCTAAACAAAAATATTAAAATAAAAAAAAATATTTCTTAAACAAAAATATTAAATTAAAAAAATATTTTTTAAACAAAAAGATTTAATTAAAAAATTATAAAAAAAAAAAAAACAAAAATATTTTTTTGTTTATATTTTTGTTACAAAAAAAATATATATTTATTAATATTAAACAAAAATATTAAATTAAAAAAAAAATATATTATTGTTTAAGAAACGTATTTATAATTTTTTTTACCACTGTTGGTTATTTTTAAAAATTTTTTTTATATTTAACATTTTTGTTTAAAAGATATTTTTTTTACAACTGTTTGGAATCGGTTTTGACACACATTCTACAGCAATGTGAAGCTTTAAGACCAAATATTTATAAAAAAAAAATAATTTTGATAAATTAAAACTTAAAAAAAAAAAAAAAATATTAAAAAAATAATAATAAACAAAACTATTATTATTATTCTATTATTTCTACAATGTTTAAATATTTTCTTCCTCTTCGCTGACTTACTGGCAGCCGCGCCGCTAAAACAGCAGTTTTCATAAAAAAAAATTAGAAGAACTTTCCAACTGCTAAGTTACAATTTTACTTTCTTTCTTTAACTACAAAACAAGAGAAATTTATACAAATACACAATACACTGCTATAAATACTTATGCACGTAAAATATAAAATGCGTATAAAAAGTATTATATTTACGCGTATCATGTGCGTATATTCAACAATTACTCATACATATACGTTCCTTTATGAGGAAATGATAGATACTAAACACTTTAGTTATAATATTAAAACAAAACTAACAACTAAGACACTCAAGTGTTAGACGCAACTAAACTACATATGCGCGTGCGTGCAGAAGAGCTTCAAAGTAAAGACATTCATTGCTGATTGAATCATTAAAAAACCTTTGAAACTTCAAAACATGCACATAAGGCTGAAAGCGCTTATCCGGCTGAATTTATATGCATACAAGTAAATTTTAATTATTTCTAAGTCGTTAAAATAATTATCCGGCGTTATCCGTAGCGTTTTTTTATTATCCGCGCTGCTAAATCACTGAAATAAATAATTACAAGCATTTTATATATGTATGTATGTTAGATTTTTTTTTGCACGCATAACAAAATTATCCGACGTTATCCAACACCGATTTCAATGAAATATTTTAAAAAATTCAAAATAAAGTCAATTTTATAATAAACTAATTAAAACCCTTGATATATTTTATAAATATTAGGCACGCTTTAAACTTCAAGATATGCATACTAGGCCAAATATGCTTATCCAGCTGAATTTGTATGCATAAAAGTAAATTTTAATTGTTTCTCAATGACTAAATTAGTTATCCGGCGATATCCATAGCTTATTTCATTATCCGATTAAATGAATTATATATGTTTCGACCTTATCCGACACTGATTTCAACGACTGTTTTGAAAATTCAATATTAAGTCAATTACATATATAATAAACAAATTAAACCACTTTATAAATTTTACAAATTTAAGCGCTCTTTAAACTTCAAAATAAATATACAAAGCCGAAAACCGCTTATCCGGCTGAACTTATTTGCATACAAGTAAATTTTTATTGTTTCTTAGTTTTTGAATTAGTTATCCGGCGTTATCCGTAGCTTTCTCGCGCAACTAAATTTAAAAAAAATGTATTGAACCATTTAATATATAAAAAATGCATAATAAAATTATCCAACGTTATCCGATACTATTGAATTATTCCAGTTATTGATTTAAAAACTCAAAATATATACAGTTGAATTTTTATAATTTCCAATAATTTTTTTTCCATAAAGCGTTAGAGGCCGATGAGAACAGAAACGAAATTTATGAATTAAATGTCTTTTGCCTTGAAGCTTAAGCGTGCGCACGCGCATATTTCACTAACATTTTATGTAAGACCCAATAATGTATAAATTCCCAACTTGCAAAACACACACATGCGCATATATGTATTAACTATGTACCTAGATGTACGCCCTTGAGCTGTATGCTCCCCAATATGTGCTTATTCACTATCAATATTTAGGCCAATGCGCTTCTCCTCCTCCAGCATGGCATCAAGTTCGTCCGTCAAATTGGCCAACATATTACCAATGTCATTGAGCACATTGACAGACACCTTTTGACCCGGTGTTTGAATTGTGGTCGCGCCGGCGCCAGCGTTGCCACTTGATATATCGGCACCCTCGCTGCCGGTTAAGGGCGCGCCATCGCCAGCTGCATCCGCATTAGCCTCAGCGCCGCTGGGTGTATGCAAGTCCACGGTAGTGGTGATAGTCGTTGATGAGCCGCCGCCGCTGCTGGCATTCGTTACATCGGTCGGTGGATATTGTAGGGTGGGAGAACGTAGTAGCAATAAGCTATTGCTGCCACCACCGCCGGTACTGGCGCCAGCGCTGCCGCCACTTGTGGTGCTGCCGATGCTGTCGCTGCGTATCAGCGAGGCGTCATGCAACGAGGCAGATGTCTTTAGCGAGTGGAAAGAGTGCGCTATATTGGCGATGGTGTTGGTCGACGAAGACGAGGACGACGACGAGGAGGAGTGCAGATGTGGTGTGTTGCCCGATTGTAGCGGCTGCTGTGGCCCACCAATGTCTTGGCGGTTTAGTAGGCGCTGTTTGATGGTGCCAGTGTTCTCGTTGGCGAACGGTATGGTGTCAATGGAATCGATGCTGGAATTTGACTGTGGGTGGCAACAAATACAAAAAAAATTATTAATAAAATTCAAATGATTAGCAAATCTCACAGGTGCGCACACTAACCTTATTGTCATGGAATTTCTCGCAGTGTATTTCCGCCGTGGTCTGTTGTATGGTTGCGTAATTCGCATAGATCGGCTGATTAGCAGCTGCCGCCGCTGCTGCGGCTTGTTGTTGCGCATGCGTCATATACATGCCACTATGATGTAAGGCGCCAGCGCCGGCATAGTAGAGGCCGGGCGTAACTGCTGCGCCGACATGTAATCCCATCTGTTGTTGTTGTTGCAACTGTTGCTGTTGTTGTGGGCTATCCGCACTCAGAGTACGTGAATTTCGTATACTGCAATGACGTCGCGGTGGTTCCGGTGCGATTTTCTTATTACTCATTGGACTGCCGGTCAAGTAGGACTGTTGATTGGCGCACGTGTATGAAAATGGTGAAATAAAAATTACATAAATTAGTTGAATATTTTGATATGATTTTCCTGCGGCGACTTGACTTACTGCATTCAGACCGGCGCTGTCCAGCACACAACCAGCTGGGCCTGTTGCGCCCACATGCGCAGCCGCACCTGGCACGCCAACGCCACCCAATCCACCTGCATGGCAAACATATTCCGCTGCGGCAGCTGCGTTCATATAGTGATGCTCGAGTGGTGGCATGCTGTTCAATACGGCGCGCTGCAAAATGCCCCGCTGCTGACGTGGTAGTGTACCGCCGCCCTCCTCGTACATGAGTTCGCGTGCAGCGTCGTTGGTGGGCGTAATGTCACCATCATCGTAGGAACGGCGCCAAGACTGTAATGAAAAATATGAAAGATATATTAAAATTGCACAAAGTAATTTGTAATTGTAATTATAATGTTGGAATAATTGAAGAAATTTGTGAAATTAGTGTTTTCCTTGTTATAACTTTTATCCGGGCTTACTTGGCATAGTAAATATTACGCATATTACAGTATAATGGTACTATGTGATGAAAAAAACTACTCGGAGTTAGAAAATTATAAATCTTAATTAAAAAAAGAAGCTCGAGAACAATTAAAGCAAAAAGTTATACATAAACAATTATCCGGCATTATCCGAAGATAAATAAAAGATAGTTTTTATAAAATTATTAAAGCCGAGAGAAATTTAAAAGGGAAAAAATTATGTTATAAAAAAAAACATAAACAATTATCCAGCATTATCCGAAGTTAAATGAAAGAAAATGTTTATAAAATAATTAAAACCGAGAGCAATTAAGCGTTTTTATGCCGAATTTATTCAT
Organism: Bactrocera correcta; assembly: GCA_027475135.1. Classification (NCBI taxonomy): domain Eukaryota; kingdom Metazoa; phylum Arthropoda; class Insecta; order Diptera; family Tephritidae; genus Bactrocera; species Bactrocera correcta. The sequence continues at coordinate 41,573,181 of CM050327.1, forward strand.
ACACTTGTATACAAGTAACCATTTAATTTAAAAAAAATTAATATGTGAAAAATATTAAATAATAATGTTATCCAGCATTATCCGGCGAACGATATTACAAACTACAAGCAAATTCTGTGCAAAATATGCCAATACGAAAAAAGCAACATCTTCAATTAAGTTTTTAAATTTTTCCGATATTATCCGGAGAAAAAATTAAATTATTTTCAACATTATTGAATGATGTTATAAAGTGCAATTAATGTATCGTATTATTATTTTTTATTGTACATACTAGCTGGCAGTATACTTACATACCTATGCATGTATACACATGTAAGTCAAAAAACTATCCGAATAAAAACTAGTAAGTCCGGGGATAAAGTTTTAGAACTTATCCGGAGATTATCCGAGGATAAAAGATTTTATCCGGTGAAGGAAAACTTTCAAAGAGATAAAATTTAAAAAGTTGAGATTTATCCGAAGATTATCCGAGGATAAAAAAATTTATCCGAAGAAAAAACTTTAAAGTTTTATATTTTGAATAATTCTAATTTAATTCAATTATTGGGGGTATCAATCAAAAACGAAAAGGCGTTATCTGAAAAGTTAAAAAACGCTTCACAAATACAAAAAATGCCTTACAGGAATCTAACTTATTTATTCGGAGTTTATCCGCTACTTAAATAATAATCCGTACTAAATTTGGGGAAAAGATATCTTGTTAATATTAAAAAATATTGTTTATGTAAAAACCAACGTAATACAATTTTTATGCAGATCTGCAAGCTATTTAAATTCTAAACTTCTAATAACTTCAATGTGATTCGTACGCACAATACCGAGCAAGAATTCTACGCCCACTCCTCTAAAATACTGAAACGCTTACCATAGCTGCCTGATTGCTAAGCAAACGTGCACCGCCAGCACCACCGGGTCCGCCCACAACAGCGCCGCCCATCATGGCTGCCTGATGATGCTGTTGCATGGCTTGTTGATGCTGTTGCTGCTGGTGTTGCAAGGCTTGTTGATGATGTTGTTGTTGCATAGCAGGCGTTGGATGCGCAAAGTGGCCATAATCAGTGGCCGTGTAATGGCTAAAGGTCAAATGGCTGCGTGTGCTGTTGTCGTGTATATCCTCGAGTGATTCTAAGCTTTTGCCGCGTGGCTGGCGCACCTAAGTGGAAGAGAGCGCGTGGGAGTGCCGTAGAGGTGGGTGAAAACAAATTATGTTAGTTATAAAAGTATTATTATGCAGAATGCGGTTCGATTGTGGAAAGTTCAATAAATATAATCGAAAAGTAGGAAAAAAAAATAATTAATAAAGGAATAAATTTAAAGTTATTCAAAGCAAAATAATATTGCGATTTCGCCATTAATCACCGCCGACGCAGCGCTGCCAGCTGGTCGCGTATCTGTGCACACGCTCACCTTAATGGGCACCACATCGTTGCCATTGCAGCACTCGTGATGAGCACCGCTGCAAAAATAAACGGTATCGACGCCGGGCGTAGCATAAATCTTGGAATCGTCCCACGAGACGCGCGTGGTTGGCAAATAGGTCGGTGTGGTGGGCATTGGCACGGCACTGGGCCAAATCTTGTTGCGATAATCCTTTTGTTTCACAAGTTCAACGTTTTTATTTTGGTTGTTTGGGCGAGTTGACGGGTTCAAATCATAGGCAGCAACATAAGATCACAAATTGAATAAAATGAAAAGAACCGAAAAAGAGAGAATATAAAAGAACAAAAAAAGATAAATTATAAGAATGATTTTTATATAAATTATTATAAACAATACAATAAAAAAATTATTTTATTTATAAAAAAAATCTAACAAAAAATTAAAAACTATTTTGAATTAAAATTTTAATTTAATAATTAAAAAAAGTAATTAATAATAAATTATTTTTTAAGTTAAACTTGTATTCTCAATAAATTAAAAACTTTAGTTTTCTTAAAAATGAAATTGATTTTTCCACACACTCACCTGCTGTTGGTAAGCATTAATACCGCCTGGATTCCACTTTCCGCTTATGATATCCTTTACACGCTTAATGGCTAAGAGAATCTTCTTTTGATGGCCCAATTTAACAATACCAATATCTTCCAAGTCTTCCCAAGTGACTTGCGTGACGTCGCGTACAGTTTTATAGTTTTGATCAAGTAATGGTTGAATGTATTCCTCGAGACGTAACAGTTGTAGCCATTCTTCGATAGAGCCCTAAAAGGAGAAAGAAAATAAAGATGAGAAATATTTAAATAAGTAAAACTTTTTCTGTACTTAAAGCTGAGGAAACGAGTTTGAATATGAGCGTAATTTCTTTTAAAAAATGCTTATCCGCTGTTATCCATGACAATATTTAAGAAAATAACTTAAAGCTGAAGCAATGAGTTTGAAAATGCGCGTAATTTCTTTTAAAAAAAATGCTTATCCGCTATTATCCGTGACTATTTTTTAAAGGAAAATCGCATGGTATAGTTATGATATAATACATTATAAAAGTTAAAACAAAAACTATGACTTTTTATGCCGAAAACTATTATCCACGTTTATTTGAGAATAAGGTTATGTACACAAATTATAAATACGACGATTATAAGTTTAAGGGAGCTTGTAGCGGTTTATAGTGTAGAGAATAAAATTAATTTGCCATAAAACCTAGAAATGTTTTCAGTTTCTGTTTGTCAAAATCAGTAATTTTTTATCCGGATATACAGAACCAACAAATAATTTTAAATTTATAATAACAAGCTAATTAAAATTTAAATAACTTTTATCCGGATATTTAAAATGTCAAGAAATACAAAATTTTTGCATTTTAAAAATTTAAACATGAGTAGAATGGACCAAGTATATTGAGTAGTAAATTAAGTATGGAGAACAAAGTGGATAACGGATAATTCATTTTTATGACTAATAGTCTGCTAAAACACATAAACTATTATTTGCCTTCTTATAAAAAAAAGTTTATAATATAGTTAAATAATTAACTATTCATAGAATCGTTATTGATCATAACAAGGGAATGCTTATCTAATTAATTCGCGTAAGCTATGTATGTCTATAAAAATTATATGTTAATATATTTTCTTATCACGATAAACGATAATAATCATGTTTAAGACAATTAAAGAAACCTGATAAAAGACACGCTCACATTTGTATAGAAATATCTCAAACAGATTAGCAAAAAATAAAGCAATAAACACATTATCCACTTAAGTTTGACATTATCCGCGCCCTCTTAAGTATTTAAAAATTACGAATAAGGTTTGTTTTACTGATCTATGCATATCGAAAACAAATTATCCACATGTCGAAATTTAAGCCTAGTTACATTTACTTAAAACTATACGCGGTTTTCATGATAGCTATTGCGATTATAAGCTATAATTAAAACTATTACATTTGTATTTTGTTTGTACGATGTGTTCACATAAGCTGAGTACACCTAATTATCACCTATTCGAAAAGAAGCTGGATACTATTATCCGAATACATAACTTGAGCTAAATAAGTAAGCTGAGTACACCTAATTACCACCTGTTTAAAAAGACGATGCTAACAAATTATCCGCGCTTATCCGAATACACATCCTGAGCTAAATATGTAAACTGATTACACGTAAATATCACCTGCTTGAATAGAAGCTGGAAACAATTTATCCGTGTTTATCCGAATACATAACCTAAGTTAAATATGTAAGGTGACTACACCTACATGGGTATCAGCTGCTCTAAAAAAAATAAAACTAATCCGCGCTTATCCAAATAATAACCTGAGCTAAATATGTAAGCAGAGAACACCTAAGTATCACCTGTTCGAAAAAAAGCTGGAAACAATTTATCCTCGCTTATCCGAATACATAAGCTCAGCTAAATAAGTAATCTGAGTATCGCACATTCGAAGATAAGCTGGAAACAATTTATCCGCGTTTATCCGAATATGTATATAACCTGAGCTCAATAAGTTACCTGAGCATATGTAAGTGGCCCCTGTTCGAAGAGAAGCTGGAAACAATTTATCCACGCTTATTAAGTTGTTGTTAGTATAAGTTGAGCAAATAAATAAACTGAGGACACCAAACTATCACCTGAAAGTAAGTTTATCCGAATACATGCATATATTAAGACCCGATTTTTTTTGGTCATGACTCACTATGAAAGTTAATTTATATGCATAACTTCGGTGAAGACAACCATTCGAAGATAATTATATTGTATTACATATATACATAATATACCGTTCATGGAATTAACAAAAGTAATTTATTTATAATCAACGTGAATGGCTGTGATTTGCATAAATTGATTGAAGAAGATGGACGACATTTTTATTGTAAATTTTTCAACTTTTTTTTTTTTTACCATTTGTTTATAAATATTAGTATGTGTGTATATATATTTATTTATAAATATGCTGCGCAGCGCATTATTTATTCAATTCAAATCAATATCTACGCTAGATGCTCATTGAATATTTCAAGCCTCTAAATAGCAAACGCATTTGAAATGAATATTGTCTTATTTGATTAATGAACGCCAAGCACAAAGCCCATATAAGTGTGTTTATTTCTGCTATTGACACTTTTTACTTTATCTCCATTGGACTAATACTCCCTATAAAGAAATATTTAAATTTCAACTTTTTTCTGTATTTTTGCAAATGGTGGAAGGCAAATAAATGGAGTCAAGCAATAATCGGAATTTATCGCAGATAAAGAAAGACAGGCAACAAGAGTAAACAGAAATAAAAACAAACAAGAACTTGAAAAACGTTAGATGTATGAGAGAAATCGCATGCGAGAACTGACTAGTTGAGCTGTGATGGCTAAGGTAGGCAGACAAGTGGATACAAAGTTGAACGAAAACGACAAAACAAGGCGGCGCGGGGCTGTGAAGACGAAGTTTGTAGAGGCAAATCACCGACCTTGAGCGGTGACGCCAAAATAAATTAATAAACGAAGCAAACCACGAGAGGCGGCACGATAGTGAGGCTAAGGAATACAATGAAATATGCGAAAAGATAAATGGGTGATAAGTAATGGAATAATTGAAATGCATATGATTATATAAATTGAAGTTTTGTTAATAATAATAATAATATAAATAAATAAATTAAATAATAAATAATTTATAATAATAATAATAATAATAATAATAATAATAAAATAATGATATTAAAAATAGCATAAAAAAAATAATAACAGAATAGTAACAAATATATATAAATATATTAAAAAAATACTATTTTAATTGACAAATTGTTTTATGGTAAGTTCGAATATAACCCAACATTTGATACCCTTACAACTCACAATGATTAAAGACAGGAAAAGTATCTTCAGGTGCATAAGGCCTGTTAGTTATGTGGGGTCCCGAGTCAGTTTTCACGCGATTTTATTCATTCTAAGCACAAAGAAAGTACCGTTATAAGAAAATCAGGAACTCTTAATGTTATAAAGATAAATCACATATTGGCCTTCGTATGTGGTATAAAGTCACCCTGAAGTTCGAAAATCTTTATATTAGATATATGGGGACTATGCGAAGTATTGAACAGATTCAAACATTTTTAGTACACATCATTAAACTACTATCAGGAAAGTATTCTCTCTAAATTTCCAATTATAAATCCACACATTGGCCACTATTTTCGGTAAAAGCCCCTATAAGTACTGGGATCTAATTATTTGGTACCTATTGACACTTTTTGAATTTGAACAATTTTGGCTCATAAGGTGAGATACTCTACTTATTCGTGAAAATTTATCCGTTATATTACTTTTTGATTTCTACACTCGTAAGGAAAGAATTAGATGGAATTCAAAATATATGTTATATGGGAAGTAGGCGTAGTTGTAGTGCGATTTCCCATTTCCACGCTGTAAATTAAAAATGTCAGAGGACGTCTATCAAATTTAGTTCAAATCGGTCCGACGGATGTCGAGATATGGCTTTAGCTAAAAGTGGGCGGTGCCACAAACATCGCCCAAATTTGACCTCGGCTCCCATTAAAGCTCTATCATACAACCATTTCGGGGCTAAAATTTAATGTCTCTGGCGTATGAAGTTATTGATTTAATGCGCTTTTACTAGTTCTTAACAATCCCGTTATATGGGGATTGGTATTGGTATATTGGTAACCCCATCCAATTTCATCCATTTCCACGCAGTCGGTGGAAGTTCTTATAATATTTGCGCTAGGCGAATTTTTGTTGTTCTAACCTCAGTGGTTTATGATATATATGGACTAAATTTATTGGAGAGCGGGTCCATGAACACTTTTCAAAATTTTCGCTCACAGGTGTCCCTTGCTACAGCGATCCCCTGTGTTTAGAGTTTTACTATATGTGACCTGGTCTACGAAAGGGGCTTACGTGTCAAAAAAAAAAAAAATTTTAAAAAAAAAAATTTTTTTTACACCTCAGCTTTTCTAGACCAGGTCACATATATCTTCACTTAGTGCTTAGTTATGGCATTTATAGGTACTTAATGGCATTTAAGGGCGTGAACATTGAGTCTGATTACGCCTCATCTACAGATTCATACTTTTTTTTTTTTGCAAAGGAACGCGCATTCCAAGTTTCATAAGGATATTTCAAGGCTTCTGAGTTGGTACGATCAATTTGCGACAGATGGCGCCATTGAATTGTAAATTGTGTATCCATCCGGCAAGCATTGGCAGGCAAGGATTTGTTTCAGTCAATCGAGCCATTTCCCAAAGAGACCCAAGACAAAAAAATCGTTTCAAATTCAATGTTAAAATTTTTACGAAATGGCAAAATCAATAAAAAATTACTTAACATTTATTAAATATCGGAGTAATGTCTTTCATTCAAATATTTCATTGACCTGTATTGAGTGCTAAGGAACTTTCCCCTATTCATGATTGGGTAACAAGTATTGTCAAAATAGCTCAATAGCTTGCACGTTCGAACGACAGACAGTTACCCGAATTTCAAGACGTCTCGTCATTCCTGATCATTTATAAATAAATGACTTCACATACCCGCTCGATTATTTTAAGGTGTACAAGTAAAAACCAAACTATAGCAACATGCCGCATAGTTTTTATACTATATTATTTTTTAAAAATTTTATTTATTTACTTTATTTTATTTATAAAGAATTTTGATGCAAAAATATGAGGAATCAAGCAAAGATAAAAAAATCTTCAAAATAAGTAAATACCAGCGTTTGGACATTAGAAGTAGCACAATAACAGGTTTTTCAGTTAGATGCTAAATTGAAAAAAGTTAGAAAATGTAAAAATAAAATAAACCATCGGTCCAGCCAATGGCCAGCATGTCACGCCATTAGCTACCTGCAGGCGCTTGCTGAAAGCGCTACCAACCAAACGAATCGACATGCGAGCGCGCATGGGGTTTGCCCCTCTAAGCTTCCATGTGATTTCTTAAACGTGCAGCTTTTGCTTTTTTGACTTCTTTTTCTAAATGCTATTGCCCCGCTGGCGGTCATTTCTCGGCTAAGCTTGTCTTCGTATTCAGTTGTTTGTTGCTGTTGTTGCTTTGTTTTCATGTGGTACCTCGCATTATTTTTCTCGTTAAATGTGAAATAAGCTGCTAAAAGACAACAGCTACAATTTCGACAACAAAATAACCACAAAAACAACAGCAAATTGCAAGAGTAAAAAAAAAAACCATAATAACATAACTTAGGCAACAAAAAAAAGTAATAAGAAAACCCCGAATCGGAAATTGTTGGCATTTCGACGCTTGTCGATTGTCGGCGCTTAATCTCCGGCGTAAAAGCGAATGACTGTCGACGAACGTGACTTTTGAGCGCATGGTTAACGTGTAAAATTTGCTAATTTGCGTTGAATTTCAAATGCTTCAATTATTTAGTTTGCAAAAATAATCGCTCTGGCATTTACAAAGTTAACACGGCAGCGCTGCAAAAGGCAAAAACAATGCCGTGCATAAGTAACGCTGCACGAGGCAGAAGTATTGTAACCAACGTATGGCATATCAATGTGTTATTGGCGCCAACGGTATAACTTAAGCACAGAATCGCATTTAGAATAGAATTTAATTATGCATACAAGCCTATTTTAGAATTTTCGTAGACTTGCGAAATATATTTTAAATCAAAATCAGAAATAAACAGTGTAAACAAGAAAAATGCAACGAGATACTAAATTAAGACTTCACAAATATTATCCGTGATTAAATTTATTCTTAAAGGTAAGGAGAATAATATAGCAATAGTAAGTAATAAACGTATCTGACACAAAATACGAAAAAAATTTTATCCGTGCTTAAAATTTGAGCTAATTGTAGGCGAGAAATATTTGCAGCATTACTTCGAAACGAATTACAGTGAAATTTTTTTATCCGCAGCATCTAAAGTATGTTTGTAAGGCATTATCAAGTACAAGTAGGTCTGTACTACAACCTAAAATGTATGTAAGTTAAAAGCTGTTTATCCGAAATTATCCGTAACGTCTAAGTATATGTAAAAGTAACATTTATGAATTTTTGAAAATTACTCAGTGAAAATTATAAATTGTTAAGAAACTACTTATTACGGAAAACAATTAAAAATGTAATCGTTATACTCCATCATTCTAGTAGTTTGTGGATTTCTTCAAAAAAAAAAAAAAAAAAAACAGCGACGCCTTGGCGGCCAGGAATGAATCAAACCACACTTGATTTCTGTAGGTGCGTTCTGCACTTATAAATAGCCACTGTTTTCCCAATAGTTTTTAACCGATCTTGCCAAAACCGAGCGTTGTCATGAAGGAAAATTATTGCCTCGTGTCTAGTTGGAAATTCCGGGAGATTTCGGTACATATACAGTCGTCCATCTGATCTCACAAAATACAGAACATCTTGGCGCCATGAAAATTCCACATTGTCGTTAAATTTGGCTGAATAAATTTTTTTGGCCGTTCGAAGAACGTAGTCTTCTAAGTCAAAATTCGGCGATTTTTACGATGAGTGAAATTATTCAACAAAGAAGATCCATTAAATTTTGTGCATGGAATCAAATTTCTGGTGCCGAAACGTTCAGAATGTTGGAAAAGGCCTTCGGTGATAATTGTTTGTCGCAAGCAAGTTTTTTTATTGGTACAATACAATATTCAAAGAGGATCTAGAGCGCGTTGATGACGAACCACGTCCAGAACGGCCATCAACATCAACTGATTATCAACACGTCAATAAAATAAAGGAATTAGTGTTTGAGGATCGACGATTGTCAGTCTCAGATCTTGCTGGCATCGTAGGAATATCAGAAGGATAAGTGAAAATCACCTTGAAATATTGTTTGGGGTTAAGAAAAGTGTTAACTTGATTGGTCCAAAATCACTAAATTTTTTCGAAAAATAACGTCGCATTAACACCGGTGAAACAATGCTTTCCGACTACTAGAATTTCATGAAACGTATTACTACTGGTGATGAGTTTTGGTTCTATGCTTACGACCCGCAAACAGACGACATGTCGGCCAAATATCGTGGAAAAGGTGAGCCGAAGTCGAAAAACCCAAAGTAGATCAGAAATCAAGGGTGTCAACATATCATCCTTTATTGAGGTGTCGTGCACTCCGAATTCATTCCGACTGATCAAACTGTCAACAAGGAATATGTATTCTTTAAGTGTGTTTTGTGTAAAAAGTGGCCAGAATTATGGACCGACAACTCTTCCTTACCTTAAGGGGGTATTCTGGTCTAGAAATTAAAAAGAAATCGAAATTTTTTTAAATTTTCAAAGTTTAACTATTCATGTATCAATGTGTACAAGAGGATTTTTCAAAATTCAAATTATTTTTGGAGATATAGGCATTTTTCTGACCCGGCATCCAAACTGGTTCGGCCGGAACTGTCTTTTTCGGAACGATACCCACGATTTCTTAGGTTCTACTGGACCGATTTACTTGAAATTTTTACAGAGTCTTCTTTATAGGCTTGTCTATGGTTGGAACTAGCCCCATTCCCAAATTTTAATTCTTATTATTTTTAAAAAATTCAAAATAGTCAGGAAAAGTGATCCAAAAAAACTTTTTTTTCAGGCAATCGCCATTTTGTGAAAAAACTTTTTTTCCCACTTTTCCGTAGTTCCGGCCATTGGGACATTATTCTAGATTAATAATCTGTTTCCTTGTTTTCAGATAACTAGGAGGGTTGAAATCATGGGTCACGTGGAAATTTTTAGAGACCCCGCACTTCGTCAGCTCATAGTTTTTGAAATTTTTTACTTTTATTAGTTTTTAATTTTTTTCTCTACTCTTCTAAAATTAACGAATAACTAATAAAAAAAAATGGATAGTAAAATATTAATTGCCTTTTTATACGACACTTTAAAAATTACCTGAAATTCATGCTTCTAGACCAGGATACCCCCTTAACAACTGTTTCGAGGATTGCAAAAAAAGTTGGCACAAGTGTGTTAAGGACAAGAGGGATTACTTTGAGGTGGACATAAATTGTCAAAATACAAAAAAAAAAAATGGTTCATTATTCTAATTTTCGGAACAATAGATACCATAAGTTCATTAGGGTGGATCGATTTTTTTTCATAAAATCTCGTACGCATAAAATCTCTTTTGCCTAAGAGACTATGGGCCAGAAAACGGTTGCGAGCCAGTGATTTTTGCTCCACTCTAATGTGCATATGTACCAACAAATACAATGCACGTACATACATATATACATATGTATGTATTTACTTATGTATGTCATAAAAATTTGTGTGGTAGCGCGTCTAACTGAACATAGTTAAATGCAATGCTCTTAATCAGTGTTCATAAAGTTTTCCCTAGAAGCTTAACAGATTTCTGTAAAAGTAAATATAAAGCAAACATGTATATGTACATATGTATTTATGTGTAACGTTTTGTTTTTCTTAATTTTTTTTTGTATTTTTGATTGCTTATTTTCCGATTATAGTTGACGTTTTCAGTTCACCACATTACGCGTTTACAATTTCAGCGTGGAAGTACTACGCAGTGAGGAAGAAACAAAAGGCAAATGGAAAAAAAAAATATCTAGAATATATAAAAAATGTGTTTGTAGTTTGTCAGTGTGATACCGACGATTGGAGTCGAATTTCGGCGCTGCTGTGTATGTATGTATGTATATGCTTTTCAATATCTTTCTATGTGTGTCTATGTATTTCTAAGTTAGCATATGTGTATGTATGTAAAAGCATATGTGATTATATAGCCCATAAGTATATACGCATATGTGCATTTAAGCAGCCCACCGGTGGCCTCATGTGTCGCATATCAGCTATACGACAGCCGCCAAAGCGGCTACTACGCACATATCTCACACTGGCCGCAGCAATCTTACATCGCACGCGCTCCACTCGCTCGTACCCATCGCACCAACTATTGTACGAGTATCGGTTTATTAAACTGGTGTAATGACAAAGTAGTTCACGGACATATTCTGTGGAAAAATATTGTGCTCTGCTTTATCTTGTTAGATATGGAAGCGCGAAATATTTTGTTTTGCCTATTTTCTCATACTCGGTTGCTTAGAGGCGGATTTCTATAATACCAAAACACATATGCGAGTATTTTTACACACACACATACATACATACATGCATTTATCGATAGATTTACCTTTATCAGTAACACACGCCAACAGTCTCCTTGTCTGTTACATATGTCATACCTGCTAATGCCATGATTACACTCGCCAATTACAGTTAATTGAGTAACCGTGCGCTTTTGTTAACTGACATTTAACCATTTGCGCGCCAAAGTCACCAGTCACTAGCCACAAGTCACTAAAAAAAATCTCTACAAATATGTTTCTGCTATTTTTGCCTGCTTTACCAAATCAGTTAACACCTATAGCAGAAGTGGTGTTCCGCCGAGGTAAAAAAAAAACATCAACAACTACAAAATAGTACACAGTCAAATGGCGTACGTGCACTGCTATCATAACTAAAGCTGTTGAATGTTATGTGATTTAAGTACTGATGTACTTTTTGTTATTATTTAGTTACACAGCAACTTTTAAGTACTTAATATGCATACAAAATTTTACGACAAACATTGTTAACAAGTGCTAATTGCCATTTCGTTGTATTGGCAAACAACTGTAGAAAGTCGAGGTTAGGTCTAATAGGAATGTAGCCGGGTATTTCTTACTTCAAAAGGCAGCAAAGGGAGTAGTAATGGGTATAAAATTCAATGGAGTCGCTATTATCAATAAACAGCCACAGGGTTGCATTTTGACAGCTGTCAAATTAGCTGTCAAATTGAAATCTTTTACAAAGCGATTTGTTAGTTGACAAGTGTCAAACAAGTTGGATCATTCAAATCAAATTGAATATGAACGTTTTAAGTGTATCTACCGGGAAATATCATTGACAAGATTTACACCTTCGACATATACAGGGCTTTTTTATAGGGACGCTAGTCCGATAGGAACAGAAAACAACGCCATGTTTTTCCCTCGCTCTTTTGACATTCATCATGGAAAGATATACGACCAACAACGAACCTAAATTATTATATTTGATATCGAAATTCGGAGTCAGTGGCCTCGACGTTAATAGCGCTACGTCCAATTTATTGTCGTCATAAGCATCCTGTCAGATTAACAATTGTGCCTCAAGTGGAAAAACTTGAATCCACAGGCACACTAAAAAATGTTTCCGTGACAGTGAGACAAAGAAGTGCCCGTAGTGTAGAGAATACTGCTGACGCTAGCGTATCAATCGAGGAAGACCCAAATCAGTTGCTCATACGTCGATTCCAAGCGTTGAGCATCTCTGTGACGTCATTGTGACGAAAAGATTTTGGCCTACAACCTTACAAGATGAAATGGACGCAAGTACTAAAGCCACCAGAATCGTCGTGTGTTCGTGAATTGAGCTGAGCAAAAACTCGAAATACATACTTACATATATTCGGATTTTCATTTAAAAATCATTTTCAGCGATGAGGCTCCTTTCTGGCAGAATGGTTTCATCAATAAGAAAAATATGCGTTATTGGTCAGGTAGCAATCAACACGTAGTTCATGAGTCACCATTGCATGCCGAAAAAATTACGGTTTGGTGCAGTTTATGGGCTGTCGGTGTCATTGGTCCGTACTTCTTCTGTGATGATGAAGACCGACAAGTTACTGTGAATGGAAATCGCTACCGCTCAATGATTTTGGCCCGAATTGGATGATATGGACTTAGAAAATATGTGATGAGCCATAAGAGCTCCTCCGAACTACTTGCACGCAACAAAGTCAATCTCGCCGTTAGTAAGTGTTATTGGCATTATCCAATAGGTAAGCATGTGATGTGACTAAATATTTTGTAGAACGCTTTTTGCTAAAGCTGTAAGAAGGAAGGTGAGATGGAATCATCTTGTTACTTTCTCCTTTATTATTCGGCTTTTACCAGACTGAGTTTGAAATATCACGCATTGATCCATCGATTTTGGATGAACCCCTGCGACTTAACCTAACCTATCTCAGATAACCAATGTATTCATATGTTATTTATTTTTTTCTTTCTTTATTGGCGAGCTAAAATTCGTTGACCTTATTTCCTATTTTCTGCAGTCTTCTGCCTTTTATTCCAAAAAGAAGTTGGTGATTTAGGGCAATAGCTATGCTAGAAGGAATGTACAACGATTTCTGAATAAGTGCATGATAAAATATTAAGTTGGGTGAAGCGTATTCTTTTATAAAACAATGAATTTTTCAGACTGGATTTCAGAGCTATCCCTTTTTAAGCTATGAAGCTATCTAACTTCGTGGTTTCTCTCAAATATTATGTAAAGAGTTTATAGTAGCTAGGACCACATAAGGAGAATACAAAGGACAGAAGCTCTATGAAGTAATGCTTCAAAGATTTCATTGGTTTGTTACACAGAACATTCTGGCCTTGAGCCGCGACCGTTTCTCACGGAGCTTTCAGGTTTTTAAGTTTCCATGAATGTAATCTCCAACTTGTTGCGATCATAGTATATTTAGAATATCAGCTACTTCAATCCCTTTTATATTTCGATCATAAACAGTTACTTCGTTATCTAAGGAAGGAAGTAAAACCGTTAGGAAAATTTGCAGGGATGGAATATGGTAACTACGATTGACGGCTAGAAAATATCTGCTAGCAAGGGATTGAAAGACATGCAAAGAAACCTTTCGGCAAACAAAGTTAAGTAGTCATTTCTGTTTTGACACAAAGAATTTTCTTTATTTTATTCTGTTATACTGTTAACCTGTAATTTATTATGCAAAATTCTAAATTGACTTTAATAACTCATTATGCCATTGAATTTTCAAGAACAAAGAACCGTTAGCAGATTGCGTATCAATTGAAGATCATTAAAATGTCATAAATTGACAGCGAAACTCAGAAATTGTAAATCTGCGGAACAGAAACAGACAAAAGGTGAAATGAAAATAAAATACTAAAAACTAAGCAGCACACAAATTGAGGTTAAGTAGCAAAGCAGAATTGGCAAGAAATGTATACAAATGCAAAAAGAACACTGAATAGCTGAAGGAGGGGAAATTTAGAAAGACTCACATAATAACAGGTAGGTAGCTGAAGAAAAACGAAAAACATAGAACTTACTTCTTTATCTGTTTTGCAATTGTCTTATAAAGGGTGTCTTATTAGAAGTATACAAATTATTTTTCAAATAAACAGAGAGTTTAATAAGAAAAGTAAAAAAATTTGACTACCTATTATCATAGACTACTGAGAATATATAATTTAGACAACGAAAGTTCTCCCAACAACGTGGCGCTTTCATTCACCGAAGGGCTTTTCACGATTCCCATTGACCTCGCAAATCAAAAAGTCGCGAATAGTTGGAAAATAAATGCCAACTCATGTGTTTACTTTGGCGTGACTTCCATGAAATTGTATAGCTCAGAAAAGACACTCTATACCTCAATCTTCGTCTTCCAATGTACACAAAAAAGAAAGAAGAACAAACCAAAATACCTCATAAAGCATTCAACTCAGACGTGTGTTATTTTGCAAAGCGTTGGATGAATGGAGATATGAAGTATTTTTGCTACTTAATTCTTTTTGTTTTCTTTAGGAACAGTCAATATGTTGACATTTAAGACACAATGTTGCCAAATTTGCGCATATAACACACATACACAAGCAAAACCCACACACACATAAGGCAATAAAATCAAGAGTTGATGAACGAAAAGGTACGATGAAAAACAAACAAAACACGTCAATTGAGTTTCTTATTTGTGTATAGAAAGCGTTTACAAAGATATTGATTCCGCATGCGCAACTCTTTGGCGAGATTTGGAGCGATAAGAGAAAGGGCTAGCGGCAGGTAGTGCTTTGTAAAGAGGAAGTGAGAGCGTTGCGCATATGAATCAAGCGACGATTTGTAGCGACGAAGTAGTGGAAGCATGCGGTGCTAACTTTCTTTCATGTCAAGCCAAAAATTTGTATAAGAGGTGTGAAGATGTTTATGACGTGCTTTATGGCGCGAGCGGCATAATAATGAATTGATCTTAAAGGGACAAGAGAGCGTTTAAAATATGTGTATGAGGAGGCGCTAAAAGTAGCCGACTAAAAGGTTTCCTAAGCAAAATAATGAAGACGAAAAGGAGAGCTTATATATAGTACCATTTTTTTAATTATGCATAATATTAGCGATGCTCTAAGAGAGAACTGAGATAAAGGTCGTAGTAAAAGAGTAGCCATTTTTGTGGCGAAATTTGATTTTATTATTCAACATACATAGGTGTGATTGACGGCAATATTTCAATTATAGCGATATACCAAAGTTTTGAATACTAGAGCAGAGCTTTCGCGTATCTAAATATCCTTGTACGATATGTGCAACAAGATTCTTTGACATCTTCGGAATGTCAATCATCTCGATTTTATTCCCATTAAAAAAATTGTGTGATTTTTTTTTACATTTTCGCCTGTAGAAGTTCTTTCGAATTTCTGGAAAATTATAATACAAACATTTCAGGAATTTTTCGAAAAGAATTTTTATAAAGTCATGTATAGACTGTCGAAGAAAGCAGTTCCAGTCAGATTAATGCTTCAGTCTAACCGAGAAAGAGAAAATAATCAATGGTAGTTTTTAGATATTAATAGATATTCTGGAGCACGAAAAGCTGGCCGATAGGATTAATGCTCGAAAATTCTACGAGAGATGCGGCGACTAACAGAAAGTTTCAACACCGGAGCAAACTCTTGTAGAACCCACAGAGGTGATCTAGTGACTGATGCCCAGAGCAGAGTTTCTCAAGCCTGCTGAATGGCAGTGAAAGCATAACACCTAATCGATGACGTTGGAGCGGACGTTTCATTCCCCGACCATGAAGAAGTACGAATAGTAATTACCCGTCTGAAGAACAACAAAGCGGCGAGGGCCGATGAATTGCCTATCGAACTATTCAAATACGGCGGCGAAGAAGCATGCATCAGCTCATTTATAGAATATGGTCGAACGAAAGCATGCCCGACGATTGAAATTAAGTGTGCTCTATCCAAACCACAAAAAGGGAGACCCCACAATCTGTGCCAACTACCGTGGAATAAGTCTCCTTAACATCGCGTTTAAGCTTCTATCGAGCGTATTGTGCGAAGGATTAAAGCCCACCGTCAACAAACTGATTGGACTTTAACAGCGGGGCTTAAGTCATGTAAAATCAAAAACTGATCAGAGATGCGTAAAATCTTGGAAAAGCACCGCAAAAAGAGAATCGAGGCACACCACCGCTTCGTCGCTTTCGAAGCTGCTTTTGACAGCACGAAAAGTAACCGCCTTTATGCCACTATGTCCGACGTCTGGCTCGAAATCTAACGCAGAATAACTCAACTTATTTCGAACTGAACAGGCAATTGAGAAGTAAAGTCCTCTCTCGACGAACAAGAACTTAAATCTATAAATCAATCATTATTCCCGCCCTGCTATATGGTGCAGAGGCATGGACCTGTTATGAGTTTTCTAGAGAAAGGTTCTGCGGAAGATTTTTTTCTGTAGGTTGGGAGTACTGTTAGTGACATCTATGCTAAATTTTACGTCAAAATATAGATTAAATATTGGCACCGTTTTGACCCAATTGAGGAAATAAAAGCTGAATCGGTGAAGGATCTGAAGGTCATCACCACGGAGGATTTTTCCAAGTGCTATGATGAATGGAAAATTCGTCGGGAGACGTGATAGTGGGAAGGATTACTTTGAAGGAGATGAAATGGACAAAAGTAACTTTTCAATTTGATCACAGTGATATGGTCCTTTGCGTATTGGCAACGGCGAATATCGCATTCGAAGGAACGATGAGCTTTACGAGTTATACGACGACATTGATATAGTTCAGCGAATTAGCAAATTAGACAGCGGCTACGCTGGCTAGGTCACTGCTCTGAATGTATTCCTCCGCCGGGGGAAGCAGAGGAAGAAGAACACACCCACTCCGTTGGAGAGATCAGGTGGAGAAGGACCTAGCTGCACTAGGCGTTACATTGCGAAAAGAGGAAACGACTGGCGCGCTGTTCTTAAGTCCGCTATAACCGGGGTAAGCGGTGTCCACGTCATTAAAGAAGAAGAATGGTTTTGGAGGAACTTTTAAGCATTTATCAGACCTACAAACCGCAAAAATAATAAAATTTATAGATTATTCAAGCTGGAGTTAGAGTTTCCGCGCTTTAACAGCGAACTTTTGACTTTAGAATCGAGCTTGGCTAATGCATCTCACTTATGACATATTGTTTCTTTAAAGGCTTGTGGGATTTTATGACGAAATTTATTTTTAATTTAGGAACACAACACAAGTCGGGAAGACTTTCGGGCACAATTTTCATATACTGCATAAAAGAGCAAAAGAAAAAATAATAGATGATTTATAAGCGCGGAAATGGCTCTAAACTCTTATACTGCCATAATAAAAATACTAATAAATCTAGACTAACCATAAGCAACGCCGAAGATTTGCAGTGATGAGTGATTTTTCATATTGTAGGCATATTTTTGTAGACTCCCGCGCAAGTCGTAGGTGTATTTAGTTGAAAAAGCGACAAAATAGCTGCCAAGGAAATACAATAAATCGTAAGCTTTAGATTTAAACGCGGCAAACAATAACTCACACACGTCAACGTGGGCCGATAAACACATTAATAATAGACAGATTTTCATTTTTCTGCCCCTGCTACAACTCAACTCAACTGTTGATATCAAATGAAAGCGACGCCATTGTTTACTTTCGTTTGGCGCTAAAAAATATTGCTTCGTTAATACCACACTGACGAGTGTGATGATTTATGCCTTTATTATTTAGACTAGCTATCAAATCGATATAAAAAATTCAACCGGTTTATTGCATAATAATGCCAAGCAATTAAAGCGGTAAGAAAGAAGTGAAGCAGAAATCAATAATAAAAAAATTAATTAAAACGCACTAAAATTAAATATGTATTTTATGCATTGAATTCCAATTGTTTCAAGAGCAACAACAAACAGCAATACTACAACTGCGCTTAATTATAAATTCTAGACTTACAAGCTAGCGTGGAGTTCGAGCGCTCAAGCCGCTGGAAAGCGAACGCGCCAAGTTAGAATACGAAATTCAGCAGAAAACAACAACAATTATGTGAGAAAAACTATACACACAAAAACATATGCTAAGAAATATATATGTGTGTGCGTCCGCCAGCATTTAAGTTGAAAACGTGTAACTTATGCGCAACCGCAGCGGTGAGGTCATATATTATGTACATAAGCTTGCACATAACTAGCAGTACATATTGTACCATGCATTAAAAATCCGTCTAGAGCGGGATTTATGGCTTATATGCGTACATTGTTGCTTAATTACAATGTTTGTGCAGTGTTATTGCTTGAGTAATAGTTGGCAATTTTTTCCGCTCTGAAGGTTGTTTGCAAACAAAGCGCGTTGCCTTTTTGACTTCACGTCAAATCTGTTAGCTGCCATTTTTTTTTTTTTTATTGAAAACTTCACGAATTCACCAGTAGTAAATATTTTCGCAACAGCTAACCTTAAACTTGCATAAACAATGCAGTCATTTGGAAAGAATTGTCGAATTAAATGGATTAGTTGGGGCAGCGTGGCAAATAACCATAATAATTTATCATATTTCGGCATTTTTGACTTACAAAGTTATTTTCAAACAAGGTTAGCACAGAAAGAAGGCGTCACCTGTTCGAAAATATTTATTGAAGTTCACAGCGGCAAATTGCAACATAATAAAAGAGCTTCTAGTGGCAGTAAGCGAGGTATATGCTTATAACTACCGAAAAGCAACCATGAAAAAGCAATGTGATTAAGAATGCTTTTTGTTTATGCCAATATTTTGATACCGTACTCTACAAAATATGAATTATACCCTGAACAGGGTATATTATTAAGTTTGTCACGATGTTTGTAACACCCAGATGGGCGGAGACCCTCCCTATAATGTATATATGTATATAAATGATCAGTGTTTCTAGCTGAGTCGATTTAGCCATGTCGTCTGTCTGTCCGTCTGTCTGTATATATACGAACTAGTCCCTCAGTTTTTAAGACATCCCTTTGAAATTTTGCAAACGTCATTTTCTCTTCAAGAAGCTGCTCATTTGTCGGAAGGGCCGATATCGGACCACTATAACATATAGCTGCCATATAAACTGAACGATCGGAATCAAGTTCTTGTATGGAAAACTTTCACATTTGATAATGTATCTTCACCAAATTTGCTATAGATTATTTTCTAGGGCAACAATGTAATTTCCGAAAAAATTTTTCAGATCGGATTACTATAGCATATAGCTGCCATATAAATTGAACGATCGGTATCAAGTTGTTATGGAAAACTTTACATTTGACAATATATCTTCACCAAATTTGGTATAGATTATTTTTTAAGGCAACAATGTAATTTCCGAAAAAAATTTTCAGATCGGACTACTATAGCATATAGCTGCCTTACAAACTGAACACATAGTTACTAACAGAAATGCACTTGTGAAACGTATTTAGCTTCGGTGCAACCGAAGTTAACGTTTTTTCTTGTTCCAATTTATAGTCGTCATAATCGTCCTGTCCGATCAACAATTGAGCGTCTAGTGGAAAACTTTAAATCTACAGACACAGTACAAAATGTTTCCTTGACAGTGAGACAAAAAAGTGCTCATAGTGTCGAGAATATTGTTGCCGCTAGCGCATCAATTGAGGAAGAAACAAGTCAGTCTCTCACACACGTCGTTCTCAGGCGTTGGGCATTTCTTTGACATCGTTATGGCGAATTTTGCGAAAAGATCTTGGCTTACATCCCTACAAGATCAAATTGACACAAGAACTGAAGGCGCTTGACTATCGGAATCGTCGTATGTTCGTGAATTGGGCTGAGCAACAACTGGAAAATGATCCGGATTTCCATCGAAAAATCATCTTCAGCGATTAGGCTCATTTCTGTCTCAGGTCAGGGAACAATCCACACGTACTCCATGAGTCACCATTGATAACCGCATATTTTTGACCCGAATTGGATGATATGGACTTGGGACAAGATGTGGTTCCAAAAAGACGGTAACGCTCCAAGCCACACAACGAATGTCACAATCGATTTATTGAAAGCCAAGTTTGGTGAACGTGGCCGCCTCGGTCGTGCGATTTGACGCCGTTAGACTATTTCCTGTGGTGCTACGCCAAGACTATGGCCTATGCCAACAAACCCACGACGATTAGGTATAAACAACAATTACTTAAATACCGTTTTCGGTATTTACCCTCCAGGTCATAAAGAAAGGAGAGGAGGTTTGCATAAGGGACCATTATAGTTACTACTTATTTCACCAAATCATTGCCAAATTCCATTTTTGTTCAGATCAAAAAACTGCTGGTAGGTCATTTTATAGAAAACATACACAGATCATTCAGAATTTGATAGTGATTGGATCATTTGTCGCAGAGTAATCACTGGAGCAAATTAAAAAAAAGTGTCGTTCCACTAGGTTTCAAGTATGTTTTTTGGGATCCACATAGAATAATTGATTCGACCGATTTGAACATGGTAAAATAATCAATTAAGGGGGCATTCTACTCTAGAATTTTGAAAAATTCGATTTTTTTTTTCATATATTTAAAGTTTAGATTTTCAAAAATATGACCTTGGAAGGATTTTTCAAAGCTCGACTTATTTTCGGAGATACAGCCGAGTTTGTCTCCTAAACTTTAAACGCGTTTTTCTCGAAACTACTTTTTTCCCCACGGTACCGGCATTATCTCAAGTTCTATACAACCAATTTACTTGAAATTTTGTGTTAGCCTTCTTTATATAATACTTTATCGTGCCTACCAGCATTGTGTCAAAATTTTTGTTTTTAATATTTAAAAAAAAAATTCAGGAATTTCAAAAAAAGCTTAAAAAATGATTTTTATTTTCAGGCAGTCGCCATATTTCAAACAAATTTTTTTTTCGTGTTCCCGGACTATAACAGCATCCTTACTCATTAAGAATTGTTTTCATTTTTTTTCAGACCACCAGGAGAGTCAGGATCAATGTCACCAAGATGCGCCATTTTTTTTACACCTGTCTCTAATATATGCGTTGAATTGTTGTTTCATAAATCTACACTCCTATACCGTGCTCATATTTTCTATCTAGTCTTTAAACTATATATGTATGATATATAAACATTCTAGTCCTTAGAAGAGTTGTGGATATTACAACTAAAGCACATTAAATTACTTTGAGCCCCCAATAATAAAGAAAAATCGAATTGTTGTGGCACTCTGTAATAAACAACTCAATTTCACTGTTGATTTAAAAGTCAGGCCACTTATTGGCCACTTCATATAACCAATAAATATCAGCTCATGTGACAAATAGCTCATAAGAGACCAGAATATAAGTACACATATGCAATATAGGTAATGACTTGAAAAAAAAAATGTAAATATTTGCTAGCAATTACAGCTCACTTGAGGCGAGTTTTGCGTTGCGCTTGAGAGTGCTGCTGCCACAGCCGCATATCCAGCCAGAGAGTTATAACCACAAATATGACAATGACTTAATTGTCTATTGAAACGATTGCAGCCGCCATTAGTTTTTAATTTGTTTCGGACAGAAAAAAGTGAGTAATTATGTTCGCAATTCAGTAGCTGTATAATTGTGTAAAGTGCTTCAGCAGAAACAGGTAAGTGTCGTGTGTGCTTATAAATATGTCTGTATGTATCATATAACTAATACGCTTAACATTGTTAATTGGAAATAATTTGCTGATTCAAGGGAGCAATTATTATGGAAGTTAAGAGAAATTTCAGTTTACGGATGAATTTCGTATACTATATGATACACATTAGGCTGGTTGTTAAGAGCAAATGATACAAGCAGAGGTACTTTTTGAATAGCTTTCTCCTGACAGATCACGTAGGAGTCGTGTCAAGCAATCATGTGATTTTTGTTTAGTATTGTTTGACTTTTCATTATGCAAAGACGTATGTATGTCTTAACATTTACAAATCGTTTAATTTTATTACGAAAATTTATGTTTTGCAAAGAATATGTTTCACATGCTTCGCTTAACTTATGGTGAACATAATTGGTCTACTGAGCGTTCTATTCGCTACACCATCACCCATCTTTAGACCCAACTTTCATTATGGCATAATATTCAACCAAATATGGTATACTATGTCCAGCACGCAGTAAAGAAAATAACGAAGCCGTAGCTGACAGTGTACATGAAGACCGTGGAGATTCAATTCAGCGTCGCTCGCACCAACTCAGACGCTTCGCTCTATGGGCTCTTGAAAAGTTCCAAACATATCCGACATTTTCGGGCCAAATAAAGTTCAGCGCTCAATGGGCATGTAAGCAAGGAAAATTGTCACATTTGGGACAAAGGGCAACCTGAAGAGATTCAAGAGTTGTCATTTCATCCAGAAAAACCACGGTTTGGTGTGGTTTGTAGACCGGTGGAATCATCGGTTCATATTTCTTCAAACATGATGACGGTGAGAACGTAACCGTCAATGGCGATCGTTATCGCGCCGTGATAACCGACTATTTGATGCCTGAAATTGAAGATGGTGATCTCCGCAACATTTGCTTTTAGCAAGACGGCGCCACTCTCACACATACCAACAATAAATGGATTTATTGAGAGAACACTTCGGTGAGCAGATAATATCACGTTTTGGGCCAGCCGATTGGCCACCAAGATCGTGTGATATCACACCGTTAGACTCTTTTCCTGTGGCGATATGTAAAGTCTAAAGCCTATGTGAACAATCTCGATTCGACTCAGTCCTTGGAACAAAAT
This sequence comes from Bactrocera correcta, assembly GCA_027475135.1. NCBI lineage: Eukaryota > Metazoa > Arthropoda > Insecta > Diptera > Tephritidae > Bactrocera > Bactrocera correcta. Next base: position 41,596,411 of record CM050327.1, read on the forward strand.
CTCATGCGTATTATTAGCTGGTTAACAGTCGAAATCCTCAAACGAGTCATGGAAAATTCAACAGATGGACCATCTGAGACTTAGTCGCGGTCAACGTTTGAAAGAGATAATCTTCAAAAAAATAAATGCCGAAGAATGATCTTTCGAATGATAATATACATTTCCATTATGTTTGAAGTTTCTGTGTTTTTCTTACAAAAAAAAAAGTAGGGAGCCTCGAAACTTAAAAAACAAAATTTATTCTCATATTTTTAGGACACACTATTTACTTTGGATGACAGCTTGTACCGCTAGCGCAACTAATGAAATGATTTCGGTGATACCCTAACGCAACGGTAAGCATAACTAAAGGCTAAAACAGCAACAAGTGTAAGCTATTTATTAAAAAACAAGAAAAAAAAATTAAAAAAAAAGAAAAGAGTAAAAAAAAAGGAAAATACACACAAGTGGATAAGGACAAAAAGAAATAGCAACGAGTTAAAAACAATGCGATATAAGTTAACTCACGCTGCAAGTGACTGAGTACTTTGCCGCCGATAGGTGACTATTTGCATGTGTGTGTGTATGTGAAAAGCAATAACAGCTAAATGGCGATTTTTATGGTGATTGCGAAAAATTGAATAACAAAACAGCGGTAATGCATGAAATGAAATGAACAAAAATAGAGAAAAGCCATGGCTTTAACGATAAAAGGCAGTCATTGCTGCAAGCAGCAAAAATAAGTAAAATACACAATAAACAAAAAAAAAAAAAGAGCGCAGTGATAAACAAAAATAAACACCGTTGCTGTTGGCTGTAACCTCACAAACACACATGCATATGTACGTACATACATATGTGTGTGTGTGTGTGTCGAGCGGTGCATGCGCGGCGCGGAATGTGTGACCGTTCATTGCAAGTGTCGGCAAAGCTGCATTCGCCTTGCATACATGTTGCACATAAAAAATATTCACAGGCCAGCAACGAAACACGCGCTTGATTATTGTTGTTATTTTTATTATTATTAAGTATGATATTATGTTATCGGCTGTTATCGTGGTTTGAGCTAAGTAAACAAATGAATCAGTAGCATTTTACAAACAAATGTAAATATATACTTGTATGTATGTGGTTGCATGTGTATATTGTGTCAACTGCAGGAAATAACACACTCACGCTACACAGCTGAGTAACTGTAGATAAGTGTATTGGACGCCTGAAGGCGAATGCAGTGCGAAAAGTGCCATTGCAATTGCAATGAAAGTCACGTATGTAACAAGAGCGATGGCTTACAGCTTTTCGCCACGAAAAAAAGCCTTTGCTTGGCCAGCCTGTACCTGTGTGTTGTTGTTGCTTTTGTGAACCTGTTAGCCGTGCAACCCACACACATTACTAGATCGCCAGTCATTCACACAATTCATTTGGTTCGATTTTTGCGAGTCAAAAGCCGTTAGCTCGTGAAATATTCCACGCCGCTTTGCATTCCTGAAATTCGGAATTCATTGGGCCTACGTGCATAATATTTATGTGTGCATGAGTAGATATAAGTTGCGATTTTTGAAATTATCATTTCGAGTGGGTTTATGAAAAATATGTCAATTTTAGCAGCAGGTTCTTGACAGACAGCTGGTTGCTGGCATTTTCAAAAGTTTTGTGGGAAAACTTGAGTATGCATGCTTCGCTTTTCATGTTAACCGTAAATATGTTTTGAGTTTGGGAACGATTTTGATGATCTCGCTAATTACAGTGAATTTTTATTATTACTTTATTATTTAGAAATTTCAAATTAAGGGGCTATTAGCTCTTCCAATCAGGGTGTCAATAAAAATTATTTTAATTATTGTCGTGTAAATATAAATAAATATTGAAAGAATATTTGCGACGAGTTGATGTAACGGATACCTAATCCCCGTAAGGGTGGTAAGGGTTAGATAAGGTAGGCCCGACAGTGATTAAGGATCGGCCTGCCAATTGCCTTGTTTGTTGACAAGGTTTCTTTGTCTTTTTTCCATGTACTGCTCGAAGATTTCCTTACTTTGGCGATAAACGCGGTCGTATGAGGAGTGAAAGACCACAGACCTGCGAAAGTCACACCAAAAATTTTAAGGTTATTGACAGTCGGGGTCTTAACGCCATCGACAGCAATATTAAGGTCAAGTCTCTACTCCTTCTAGTTTGTGAATATGGTTGCTGTGGATTTAATGGGGGAGGGTGTAAGGTTCCGTGCAGCGAGGAAACGGGAAAGGTCGGAGAGATATCGGTTTACGTTTAAGCACATGCCATCGATTCCATCGCCCGGCGTAATTATCGTACAAACATTAGCGTACGAGGTGATGAAAATTCCCTCTGTGGTTGCGGGAGTGTCGAGATGGAGAAGTAAAATATTAATGGAGAGGACAGAACCCCTTCTTTAATTGAGTTTTTACCTCGAAATAGTATGTTCATAGTCAACATCTTCAGTTCAGTAGACCAGTTCTAGAACTTGAGTATAACATAGATTTTTAAATGATATGGAGAATATAAAATTATGTTGGACATATCGGTAGATTTAACGCACTCCTATTAACGGTCAACACAGATGGAAAGACCATCTTTCATTTCCGCAAATAAATAACAGTGTAAAGAGTTTTGTTTGTAAAGTGAATTCGACGGCAATTAGTCTTAAGGAGCATTAAACACGCCATATTGATAAGTAGATTTCTTAAGAAAAGAATTTTATTGATTCCTCGATAGTATAGTGGTTAGTATACCCGCCAATATTTCATTGAATGATTACTTTGTTTATGTACACATTATTATTGACGCCAAGAGTTAGAACCAATCAAGCGTTGTCAGTATTGTTGAAAGCCGATAATTAATTGATACTCGTTTATATGACGTGCCTCACCCTTATGTGTTTAATATTAATAGCGCGCGAAACTCATTGCCACCCACATGTCTCAAGCTGGTTTAGGAATCATAAGACAATCTGCTTTGCATGCTCACAACGTGCAATTCGAAATCTTATTTACAGCTAAGCTTTTCAGCGCAGCATATTATATTTCTTTACTTGATTTATCTACCTCGCTTCCAATTAAATCATTTGCCATTTTAATGTGCTTCGTTCACATAGCCATAAAATACAGCGACTAGTCGATCGATCACAAACACCTACACAAAAATGTGGAAAGCGTGATAAAACCAGCGCTGCAAGCTTTTCACTTGTGGCCCGACTATTCTACGCCAACTCGACGTCGTCTGCTTATGCTACTTTGTTGTATTATTAGTAAATAATGTAGCCATTTAAAAACTGGACTTACCGGCACGAAATGTGGCAAGTTATCCAATACTTGCAACTTATCGATACGTTGTTTTATGCGCTCACGATGGTGTGGATTTTTTATGCCGATCGCTGTCAAATCTTCGGGGGTCATTCGTGCAATGGTCGGCAAATCGTAACCGGCCGCTATAAACAATTGTGCATACTCCTCACACTTCATCTCCATTAGCCAATCGATGATTAGTTCATCGTTACGTTGCCGATCGACACTACCAATCGAACATGAACTCACCGAACTGCAACGTGGCGATGAGAGTGCACCGCCCGCACTACCACGTATCGATGCACCCGACACACCAGTCAAATACGATGAGGCACGACCCGAATCCAAGCTAGCTGTAGAGTGTCGCGAACCAGAACCAGCTGAACCCGACGACGAACCGGGCGAATCGCGACCTGGCGATTGTGTCAAATCGATACCCTGATCCTCTTGCAGCGCCAATTGTTGATGATAGTAAACGGCCGCTTTGTGTGTGAGCGGTTCGCGTAGTGTGGCGCAAAACACGGGCGGTGGACATGGCACTATTGTGGGTGGGCAACCGCTGAGCAGCGGATTAGTTGCGGTGGATAAAAGTGTTGCGCCACCAGTGGCTACTTGATTAGCTGCTTGTTGTTTGCCAGCTGCAGCAGTGCCGGCAGATGAGCCCGACGATTGTGATGTGCCTGATGTGGACATGACTGTAGCGTATTCGCTTATTTCATCTACATGGAAAGAGAGGTGAATAGTAAATAAAGAAAATCAATCACAATGAGACATTGCAAACAAAGTATGACAAATATTGCGGTATGCCTTGTAAGCACATACACACACGCATACATGCGCACATGACGCATACGCACCTTTCATGCGCAATGCTACCGATGGCTCACGTGGCAAATTGAAACCGCCCTCCTCCAAGGATGGCGACGATACCATGCTACTCATTATGATGCCATCATCCAGCTGTTTGCCAGCTGCACTCGAAATACTGCCACCTAAACGGTATAATGGTATTTGCTGCTGTTGCGGTGCGGGATCTCCGGGTAGCGCAGGTGGTGGTACCTTTTTAGCTTGTGCGTGCGGCTTCAATGATCGATGCATTGCAATGACAACAACACCGTATGGCGTACGGCTGAAACCAGCTGGTTGCTATGATGCGTACGCGCGTTGACTGTAGCGGATTCTGTAAAGAGAGAGGGAGAGGAAGTGAAGATAATAGAGTTAGTTAGTGTTTTCAATGTTTTAAAGGTTATGTGGTTATGTGTTGTTTAAAATACCATTTGAATGAGGAAGAAACATTTGTTGGAAATGTGTTTTTAAAATGAAAAGTGACTCACATTTGTTGCACAGACACTTCTTGTAATTTTAATTGCTCTATTGCTGAGTTATTTTTTTTTTCTAATTAGAAGTAGGAGTTGAAACACGATTTTTTCTGAATTTCAAAGAGAGTTTTGGCGTAGAAAAAAGTGTTTTTGTTAAAATTGACATGATCTCATTTTGAGTACTTTCGACTAAAGCGAGAACGACCTAAAAGATTAGAATACAGCCAGCTTTAAACTGCGAGTCGGAAACACCAAGCGACAGTAGGCGAGTGCTATTGAGCCAATCAATTCTGATGTACGCGGCGTTCATATGGGGACGAGCTCTACAGCAGAAAAGGTATGCTAAGAAAGCGAAGTTTGCAATGCGGCTCAGTGCCATTGGGTTCAAGTGCGCATTTTGCTCGGTATCCTACAAAGCGGCTGGAATTATAGCGAGCATCATGCCACCAGAGACAATGGCCATGGAACTCAAAAGAGTATATGACAGATCCACAAGACTAGACAGGCGAATAACGATGGAGGAGCGGAAGGATGAGAGACAAACAAACCTCAATGAATGGTCAAAACGATGAGATGCAGTTACAACTGCTAAATTAAAAGTGTACAAGCATGGTTAGATAGGAAACATGGAAAAACAGATTTTTACATGACGCGTTTTAGAGAGTATCTTTATAAAAATGGCCACGACGATGGGATGTATTGTTCTTTTTGCGACAGCATCAGAGAAAACGAGCTGCAAATCTTCTTTTTATGTCGGCGGTATGAGAAGGAGAGAGTCGATCTAGAGAAATTGTCACGGAACGCGTGACACCGAATATCATAGTTCAGTTTATGACTGAATCCAAACTAGTGTGGGATAACGCGAGAGCGTGGTGTGCTATAGTTCTAAAAGAGCTAAGAAGAAAAGAGAGGCAACGCAGCAAAATGAGGAGTAGCGGCCGGAAAAATACGGATTCCTTAATTAAAAAAACACAAAGAGGGGGAAAGCTTTATTTTATAAATCAATGACGACATAACTTATATAGATAACATATTTCATACCGGGTACTAAAACTAATCGCTATAAGTATAGGATTAACAAGATAATTTGGTTGCATATTAAAGCTCACTTGTAAGACCTGCTCAACGATAGCAATTTTCCGTTGGTGGTTTTGTGAGTGAAACCACTTTTAACTTCATTACAAACAAGCGGCTAATATTTTTGGAAATTGTTCCATAGTATTGTGCTAAGTATTCGACTTCGTAAGTCTGTCTTGGTAAAGATTTCATGATTGTACATAATATTTTTTAATTATAGTAGAGATATTAAAACTACATCAAAATTTATAGTAATTCCTCGACAGTATAGCGCTAAGTATCCATTGTGTAGCTATGGTTAGTTCTGAGTTAGTTAGTATACACCGATTGTAGTTTTGAGAAAATACAGCTGCTCTATTATTTACCGATTGAATTAGAAAATAAACAGCACTGAAGCCAATACAAACAAATTCATGGAAATCACTTTCAGCAAAACAAATAGCGCACTAAACGCCTACACATTCACCTCACCCAGTTAGGGGTGAATAACAGGGGCCGTGGTTAAAACAAAAGCATGAAATAATTGACTGTGAAGAAAAAAGTTCAACCAAAATTTATACAACAAAATTAAACGCCCGCACATCAGAGCAGCCATTCGAGTGCGGTCCTGAAATTTGATATCGCCTACAATAATACACAAACAAAATTTTGTTTAAAGAAAAAAATGGAAGGAAGAGCTTCGTGTCCGTTAAATGCGCGGCCACTTGACGAGTAGGCGGGCTGGTATGTTTTCTTTCTACGAAAATGCATTTTTATAACGAGTGCGAGTACTGAGTATATTGGGAGAGGGTAATGTCAATACACTGCAACGTAGTGGAAGTCGTTGCAATAACGGTATACCTATACATATATTTATATCGTTTTGTAGTAGAACGACCAATGATAATTACGTGTACGATGACGATGGCTATGACGTTGACATGCTGACGAATATTTAATACGAAAAACTTCGGCTTACTGGGTGTCAGGTGTTGGGCTGACTGTGTATGCGTGCGTATTAATAAAATTGTAAAAGGTCATATTACGATTTCATTCACAAAAACACAAACAAAAGTCGGTTATAATATTGCCAACACGACGAATGATGCCGACCAACGAACGCAAGCTGCCGATTAACATACGCAGAGGCAAGGAGCGTAGGCGAATGCCAACGAACGAGCGAGCTACTGCAACAAAGTGTCACAAGATGCGTTTAGTGTTGTTGTTTTCGGTTTATTGAAAGGGCGAGCGCATATTTTGTTGTGGTTAGGAAAAATTTGCTGAACCCAACTCTCCTTACTGCTTACTGGAATTGAAATGCTGATAAGCAAAACAAAAAAAAAATGAATACCGAACAAAGAAAATAAACTAGAGCAACTGCTATTCGTATACACTTGGAGAGCACAGCCGCAACAAATTTGCTTATGGCCCACTGCTTGATTGCGCCAAGCAAACGCCGTCGTGACGCCTTGGTGAGCGGAGCATGCATGCACTTGGTTGTGCTGAGAATGCAATCACGAATCATGTATCACGTAGTCGTCTCATAGCCGTTGCACCCAAATTAATATTGCGGTACAAACGACAGCAAGTGAACGTGTGACACGATGTTGGCCAACGGCTCGTGTGTATATGGAAATGACTTTTGAATGCATAATCACGATGTCTAGCGACAATGCCGGCGGCGTTTCATGTGCCGGGGTACTCAAGCATGTCATACCTTTTAATATGTTTATACTGAACGGAGAGCATACAAATTTGTACAAACATAGTACTGGCGACGTACGCTGTGAAAGCCATATTAAAATTCGGTGTGGCAATTTTATTTCTAAATGCAGTAAATGCAACACTGCACAGCATGACACACGTGGGCGAGCGGTATGGCGCGCATGTGACGGCAAGAATTGTGCAGCAACAAAAGCTGTCAAAAGCAAAGGTATTAAAGAGTACAAAAAACGCCAAAGCATTTGGAAGAGAAATTGAGAGAAGCGCAAGCGCACGCCAATGTAAGAGTATGCCATATAGAAGGAGAATGAGAGAATTAGACAGCCACAAACTACCTTTACTCATTTATATAAGTAAAGGCATTTCTGTAAAAACGAAAATTGCTTTTATTTGTTGGTATCTGTGTGCATATGTATGTCACTAAGTGCACAATAAATTGTACCGGTTTTTTTTACGATTTCATCTCCTCGTAAATGCCAACACTAATCGACTGCTACAAATTTCAATCAACTGATTTTATGCCTCATGATCAATGCGTCAGCAACAATTTTCACCGAAAAGCGGGTAATGTGGAAAGCGCATAAATACATAACTAAGCACGCACATCGTACATACATACGTAGATATGTACAAAATAGATAACTATACAACGAGATTGTCAAAGAAATCAGAATTGTCAAATATTTGTACCGCAATGACAAATTGACCGCTCAAACAAAGGGTAGAGAGTTGGAGAAAACAACTGTAGAAATTGAACTTTGCAGACGCGTGTCTTATTGTTGTATGAGATTTTCAAGTGACAGGTGGTAAGAAGTGTATGCCATTAACACTTTGTAGAAAGTAGCGAGTTGACTGTAACTGAAGAAAATAATAAAAATATTCATCACAGTTGATCGGACTGTTGTTTTTTGAAAGAACACAAAAGCTCTTGGAAGAGAAATAGAATACATGTGTGTTGAAATGAAAAGCTAAGGTTCAATCTTATGACAAATTGACGTTGACATCTTAGTCAGATATTTTGTCGAGCTTTCCCTTTAAACACCATAAACAAATTTTTCGTGACAAAGTACACAGAATTTAATAAAAAAAAAAACTATTTTTTTTACATTTTCTTAAAGTATAATATCTCATAAAGATTCTCTGAAAGTTTTAAGTAAATGCGGGAAATACTCTTCAAGTTATTCGACAATTAGCAAAGGATTACCGGGCCTATGGAAGGTTCGTGTAAAACATCGAATACGTTGATCTCAAAACTATGTTTATTGAACTGGATTGAACAGGTATGCTCTGACCCCACAATCTGCGCCTGTGGCTTCAGGCTTGGAAAATCAAAAACTGAACAGATATTCACCATGCGCCAAACCTTGGAAAAGACTCGTGAAAAGAGTCTACCACTAGCTCTTAGTCGATTTCAAAGCTACTTTTGGCAGCACGAAAAGAAGCTTCAATCTACTGCTGGAGAAAATATTTCGAGCTGCAGAGCTTAGTCGAGCAGATATAATCTTCTATAAGAGTGTACAACTGCCGTATGCCGATATTGATATAATTGGCCTCAACACCCGCGCCGTGAGTTCGGTTTTCTGCAGACTGGATAAGGAAGCGAAGCAAATACTAAATAGGATTTAAGTGAGGTGCCTGGGCAGATCATGATAGGAGCTCTACCGATATTTGACCGAAATATTATTTCGCAATCCGACTTGTATGTTCGGGATCATTGCCCTGCTGGTATAAAGGTTACCTTGTAAGCCTATTTTTTGCACTGTGGGTTCTAAATTTGTACTTAGCGTCTGTGCCGTCATTTTGCCTTCGACCATATCCAGATTGGATATACCACTGCAGCTAAAGCAACGCCAAACGAAAACATTTCCACCTCCGAACTTTATGGTTCCTTGATTGCATTTACTTCGGAGCCCCTCACGAATATAAAAAACTGAAATCCCTAAACTTAAAATTGCCAGTATACAAATAGTGTAGAGTTTTGCCACTTGTGGTAACACGAAACAACTCGTGTTGAATACACAAGCCGGCAGTGATGAATTCGCAGCACAATCAAGCAAAGGAAGTGAGAGCGACAGGTAAACTGAAAATAACTGGAGCACCTGGACGCAGACGAAACGATGAAACTGCGGTGAAGCGCTAGAGAAATGCAACAACAAAAAAATAAATGGAAACCCAGCAAGGAGCAGCAGTCGGGTAAGACACAATGAAAAGGAGCTGCAAAACTAATAAAAAAAACAACAAGGAGTATGAAATGCGAGAAGAGTGAACGAATGAGTAGGTGCAAAAAACACGGCGCAGGAAGACGAAGCAATGATTCCAACAAAAAGAGAACAGCCACAACTACAAGCGCCGTTACACACGTACATATGGAGCGGAGCAGCAAAAAACGGGAAATGCCGAAAGGAAAACATAATAAAAATGTGAAAAACGAGTACGGGAGTAAAGTAGCAGCGCCATACTAACATATACGGGACCAAAGGAATGTATAAAAACGGAAATTCGGAAGTGAAACACCGGCCGGAACAAGGATAATGGTTGTAAAATAGTAAAAGGATATGAGTATGAAAACTAGAGTAATACTGTTTTGGTTGGAGCAGTTGGAAAAAAAAGAAGAAAAAGTAAGAACCGAAGAAAAGGTGTAACACGAAAGGGAGAAGGTTATTACGAAGGAACGGGAAATGAGTGACGCTAGAGTAGAGTAGAGTAAGCTAGATTTGGCAAGATTTAGTGCAGGAAAAACCAGTGTTAAGTTAGTTGTGAGAGAAAAAATACATACATATGTATTTTGTAGAGAAAAGTTCGCGCAAACGATAGTGTAATTTACGATGAAGGTACACGGATATATTTACAGCTATTTTGATGCTTTTATAGCGTCTCAACTCGGATGCTAAATAGTAAATGATGACGCCAGTTTAGACATTGCACACAAAAGAAACTTTTAAAGAATTCTGTTTTATGTTGTGCCTACTGCTTTAATGCCGTTGGCCAAAAGCGCTAAAATATCTATAATAAAGCTGCAAAAACAAATAAAAAAATATATAATAATAACTGTCTAACAATACACTAACAACAGTCAACAAAAAATAAGAGCGCATGCAACAAAAGCAAAATCACAATAATGACCAGTGTTGCACAATTAGGCAGCCGAGCTGACAGTGAAGATAACGCCACGAAATGCAACAGTAAAAACGAAAAAAAAAAACATACAATAACACAATAGGCGTAACAATACAAAAGTGTGTGTCATGCAAAAGTTTGCATAAACAAACTGAGCGAATCAAGCAACCAACACGCCAGCGCCAACAGGAACAGGACTTAACGAAGGCATGTAGGCAAACGTCGAAGCGGCGAGAGTAGCCCGTAGTAGGCCAAACTGTTGTTATAGTGATGTGAAAATAATTAGGCGCATCAAAATGTGAAAGCTTGCGCGTCTAAAACACTGGAGACGTGTCTTCCGTCTATCATAACATGATCGATGGATGGTGGCTTTTCGATGCGAAGGGAATTTTTCTATGCTGGAATCTAGTACTACAGATAACCATATTTAGGGCAACGGCTAAGTCGAGCAGCCTCAAATCATTCGGGGATATTTCCTCCTGGAGGCTGAATTTACCGACTGTTGTTCCAAAGATATTTTCTTTTCCCATCCTGGCGTTCAAGTTTTTGACATCATGGCGGGGGCAGCTCTCATAGGTGCGCTCCAAGCGCTCATAGAAGGCATCTTTGGTCACATCGTTCTTCTCTTCCGTCGGGACGTGGGTGCAAATCAGCAATATATTGAAGAACTTCGCTTTTATGCGAATTGTGGCTAGACGTTCATCGACCGGAGTGAATGACAGTATTCGGTGACGGAGTTTCTCTACCGCCACGAATCCCACACCGAACTTGAGTTTTTTTATATGGACATGTAGTAAATGCCACAGGGACCTTACCCGCCATCGGCCATCGCATTTCTTGAACGGCGGTGATGTATTTTCACATTCCAGGTACATGCCCTCAAAACGCAATCCTTAATTGTTGTTGTTGTTGTTGTTGTTGTAGCGGCAGAATTCCCCCGAGTTGTCAGTCCTTGGCCGGATAAAAATCCGGGTCCGTTCCGGTTACGTAGAGCCGACTGTCGTGGGAACGACATTCGTTTGCATTGGTCGTCATCAAAAGTGGGATCTCACATCCGAGGTTCATTTACGGTTCATTGGGGGCGTTTTTTACGTGGCTCCCAAACACGGCGCACAACCCTGTGGAGGGGTTGTTTCGTCTTCTCGTAAGATCCCCTTCAAACGAATGTTCTTTGGCTAACCAGAGGATCTTGGTCAAAGACCGGAAGTCGTGAGTTGCTTGAGCCATATATAAGATAATCGTTTCTGGCCACTTCCAAGTGAGTAGCGATTAGGGAACTTTCCTCACTTGCGTGAACTTCTGTACACGACTCCATCCATAGTGAATTGATTTTTTTAACGCAGAACAGAAGTCTGACTGACCATTCACATACATACCTACATATGTTTATATATTTTTACTCGCCACTGTATCTTTACACTCAGTCAAATGCCCCTAGACCGAGACACTTTGACCCCAAGCATAGAGAAAGGAACTAGTCGCTCACACATACAAACAAACAAAAATCTATTTACCCGGCCACTAAATACAGATTTTTATGTTGTGGCATGAAATATGGCATTATGCTGCATATTGCCTTGGCGTTCACTGGCACACTGCTGGGTTTAGGGTTGGGGCGTTGTGGGTTGTTGTGCTTGGTATGGTACATAGTGCTGCATCATATAAAATAGTTTAGCGGTTGGTGCTAGCGAGCTGCTGGGCATTGGGTGTTGGGTGGTAGTATACATATATACATACACATGTACATATGTATTATATATGGAATTGATGTGGTATTGTTGCTGGTGTTGCGTCCAATGCCGCCGGCATTACACCCAACACAAACAGAAATACATTTAGTACACAAACAAAAATGCAATAACAACAAAGTCAGTTTGTATAACATTAACTTGGTAGTAACGCTGTATAGTACACCATATATGGTATTGTATATACATACAGACATATATGAGGGGGGTGCATGGCACTAAAACATGAGTTGTAATGTTGTTGAACCGGCTTTTCTGCTTGGCAATTGGAAAAATAAGAAGACGATGATGATGATGAAGTATGCGTTACTACTTACATAAGTGCATACGTGTGTATATATTTATATACATATATATGTACATACATATGTATATAATATAAACAGAGTTGTGCCAAGAAAAGGACGTCGCAGCTGAAGGGATTTTTTCTCATTTGCGATTTCTGTAAAATTTGTTGTCACAGCATTAAGACTTTTTTCTCTCGACAGTGCATTGCTGTTGTTGTTGGACAGCAGTGCATTAAATTGCAGTACAACTGCTGATGTCAGCAATGGTTAATGAGTTTTATACACAAACAAAACATGCATCGATACATAAATAAGTATATACGGCATATATGTATGTATATAATATATATACGATACATGTATGTATGTATACACGACCGCAACTAGGACTGCCATTTAGCAAAGTGTTAAATTTTATAGCGCGGACACATAAATAAAATGCAAAGATTTAATCGCTTTTGTGTGTCAATACAAATGGAGAGTGAGTCCAAACCAAAAAAAAAGAAAGTATCTTTATTAGAACAACACTTCGGGCGTAGTTTTAATTGATTTTTTCTTAATTAATTTTATGCAATATTAAATGGAAGAGAGCAGGAAAGCTTTAAACTGAGGACGAGCTTTGGATCCCAACGAATATGCGAAGGAATGAGAAAGCAAGTTCGACGATTGGCAACCAGTGACATAATTTATATAGACACCGGAGCTCGGTCTTCGGACAGCATCTCAGTAAAGAAACACGAATAGTAGTTAAAAAGCTAAAGATTAATGAAATTGGAGTCTGAAGAATACGTACAGCAAACGACGCCATATTTTTTCCCCGCTCTTTTGACATTTCCTTCAGTAAGGTTTACCATTTCATCATGAAAATACATACAAGGTATGACAATTAAGTAATGAGACTGATTCCATAAAAACCGTATATTTGAAAATTATTCTACAACTCTGCCATTCCCTTCAAAGTAGTCCCCTTGGGAAGCTATAAAGCGATTCCAGCGCGTTTTCCATGCTACGTAACATTTCTGGAACGCTTCGACTGGGATGTCCGCCAGTACCTTCATCACGGCCGCCTAGATGTCCGTAATCGACTCAAAATGGGTTCCTTTGACCACTGATTTTGTTTTAGGAAACAAAAAAAGTCACAGGGTGACATGTCGGGCGAATAAGGCGGCTGTTGCAACACGGTGATCTCTTTAGAGGCCAAATACTGGGACACGCTAAGGACGGTGTGGCACTGCGCATTGTTGTGATGAAGGATCTAGTTATGAGCGATGTCTGGGCGCACCCTGTGGACTCGTTTTCGCAATCTTTCGAGTACTTGGCAATAGTAGACTTGATTCACAGTTTTCCCCGGTTAAAACGAATTCTTTGTGGACGATTCCATGGCTATCAAAAAAGGCAATAATCATCGTTTTCACCTTCGACTTGCTCATGCGAGCTTTTTTCGGGCGGGGGACGGAGACAACCATTGTGAGCTTTGGCGTTTGGTTTCCGGGTCTAAGAGCACTATCACCATACACTCTTACAAGTTTAGCGTACGTTTCCGACGCTGTTTCGCCCAATCTGGCGCAAAATTTTATCGCAACACGTTGCTTTTGATTTCGTTTTTCCATTTTCGTGACGAGTAGTACAAACACACGTCTACTCTACTTGACGCAGCAGACGAACTAAACTAGCTAGAGGGATGGCACATATATCAATGGAGAGGGGAGGGATGTCGGAAAAAGAAAAAGGGAATTTTAAGATCACAGGTTTACCACAAGCGTGGCAATAAAATCAGTCTCATTACTTAATTGTCAAATCTCGTATGATCCAACAACGAGTAGAAGTTATTAAACTCTACTCCCGAAATGCGGAGTCAGTGGCCTCAACTTTAAGAACGCTACGTCAAATTTATGGTCGTCACAATCGTCTGGTCAGATTAACAGTTGAGTGTCTAGTGGAAGCAATTTAATCCACAGGCATACTACAAAATGTTCCCAAGCCAGTGAGATAAAAAAAGTGCGCGTAGAGTCGGGAATATTGCTAGCGCATCAATTGAGGAAGACCCAAATCAATCTCTAACACGTCGTTCTCAAGCGTTGGGCATCTCTGCTACGTCGTTGTGGCGAATTTTGCGAAAAGATCTTGTCCTACATCCTTACAAGATCAAATTATCGCAAGAACTGAAGTCGCTTGACTACCAGAATCGTCGTATGTTTGTGAATTGGGCTAAGCAACAATTTGAAAATGATCTGGATTTTCATTGACAAATCATCTTCAGCGATGGGGCTCATTTCTGGCTGAATGGCTTCGTGAAAAAGCAAAATAAGCATTATTGGCTTAATGCCATTTAGGGGTCGGCGGCTCATTGCGCCGCACTTCTTCCGTGATGATCAAGACCGGCACGTTACTGTGAATGGGTAACCGAATGTTTTTGGCCCGAACTGGATGATATGGACTTGGACAATATGTGGTTCCAACAAGATGACGCTACAAGTCACATAGCGAATGTCACAATCGACTTATTGAAAAGCAAGTTTGGTGAATGTGTTATCTCATGAAATGGCCCCTTCAACTGGTCGCCTCGGTCGAGCAATTTGACGCGTTAGACTATTTCCTGTGGGACAACGTCAAGTTTGTGGTTTTTGCCAACAAGCCAGCGACGATTGATGAGCTTCGTACGAACATCGAACGTGAAATTGCAGCAGTATCGGACGATTTAAGCTTGAAAACTGGGTTCAGCGTTTGGAATTTTGCAAGCGTGCCCGTGGTGGCCATGCAAAATAGATCGAGTTCCATACATAATAGCATCGAATGTACTTTTACAGGAATAAGGAATTTCATTGTATTTGTGGGGATCTTATTGAAAAACCCGTTACTTCCAATTATTAAGGGGTCAGCAGTGTAATCTATTTTCAAAAAATTATTTGTTTTTTTTTTGCATTTTCTGTCCCCTTATATCTTTAGAATTAATTTAGAAACCCACTTTACCATTGGAAGGTTTCGAAAAAGGCGAAAAACTAATAATACCGCTCGACGTTCGGAGCGCTCGGAGTGCAAACTCAAACTTTAAACGTGTTTCTCTCAAAAAACACTTTTTTAAACTGGAGGACATGATTCCGGTCAACATTTTTTTATGATTCTGGTAGGGACGATAACCATTCACGTACTTTTTAAGAATAAATTGGGTTTTGTGTTTCAGATGATCCAAACGTGAGAAATCGTGTCCGCAAGCATCTCATTAACCCAGCCATTTCTCCGAAGGATGTCATCAAAAAATAATGTGAAAAAAGTTCTATTGTAGAATAAAAAATTCTATGAAAAAAAAATGTCAAAAAACAGGCCAGATTACCCTACTGACTTCTTAAACGCACTTTTTGGGGCCGATTATGTGGGAATATTAATCATGAAATTAAAGATGCAGGTTTGACTAAAAAAGTGCTAGTGACACAATCTTGGTCCCGACATAAATCAACTAACTCTTCAACACCAACGCCAATAAAGAAGAACCAATAAAGAAGAAGTTCTCAACCAATCACCTCGAAAACCTACAAAAAGTAAGTTCTTATTTAAAAATCAAAATTATAAACTAATTAAGCAGCTCCCTGACAAAAGGGACTTCTGGTCCATTGTCCAAACTCCAACATCGAATCAATTAACGACTTTTCCATACTTCCTTTTGTGCTTAGCTTCCATTTTACCAAAGCAATACAGTCCTTTCCTGCATATCAATACATATATGTTTGTTGGTGTGTATATGTGATTACCGTTGAAACAGCTGCGAGGGACTGCTAACGAGTCCATGAATGAGTGAATTTTAAAGTGAGGGTGGTCCGTGCACACATGTGTGACTCAGCGACTTACATACACATGACAATAGATAGTAGTGGGTCGGTTGTTTCGGTGGCTTGTTGCTGTTGGTGCCAACTGATAAGCGCGGCCACACAGCAGTGGCAGCAATAGTGACGACGTTGGCAGCGCCCAAATGGGTGAGTAATCAAAATAGTGCATTGTTTCCTGACCGCTTTTTCGTGCATGCAGCGCGACGTGCGGCACACAGTCAGTCAACCCAGTTAGTTGGGCAGCCAGCGAGTACATTTACTAGTTCATTGTTTATTATACATATTTATTTATTTATTTTTTTTTTGTGTTATTTTTATGTGTTTATGCGGCGTATCGTTCGTTGGTCCCACATGTGGTTGGCATATGCGCCGCTGCCGCAGTCACCGCCACCGCTTTGGCTTGTTTATGGTTGGCAAAATTTTCCAAAAAGGATAATAAAATACAAACAGCAACACACTCACACACATGTATACATCTATGCGCTCTTAAAAAATCACACATATGACAGCAACAGCTCCCGGCAAGCGCAACAACTCGTTTTGTTCAACTGATTGCATATACATAAATACATACATATTTAGCCGGTAGTCAGCAGTCAGCAGCCGGCAGTCGTTGGGTGTCACAAAAGCATGGTCGTGTGTTTGTGTGTATGGTATATATGAATGTAAGCCTGTATTGGTATGTATGTTATTAGGTATTAGGGCGCGAAAGGGATGCTAGCAGCTCGGCAGTACCGCACCAAACCGTCGACCCGATTCAATGAACCCACTAAGTCAACCCAGTAACCAGCGACTAACTATTATGCCTCTACTTCCATGGGCGCTGCCGCTGTTGCTGCTGTAATGATGATAATGAACGGCGATGCATTGTTATGTATATTGATTGTTGTTGTCGTCAGTTTTGTGCCTTTGAAACGCGTTTCCATTAGAGCTAAAACCCTCTACACACACACACACAAATACATAGCAGCGCGGATGGGCGGCTTAGGCTTTGCATTTCTTTTATCATTTTTTTTTTGCAATTTTTTATCAAATCAGTGTCTACATCAGCAGCAAGAGTGCGGCGACATATTCGCAGAGTTCAAGTGAAGAGCATAATAGCTTGTGCGCTTAAATTTTGGGTTTGGGTTGCTTATTGAAGTTTAAGTGGTGGCATTGTACGTTCACTTAAGGACATAAAGTAGACATAAGGATGCCTAGATTCCATGCAATATAGTACTACAACTAAGATCAGCCAAAAATTCAGTGAAGCTGTGAAAAACTCGTCTGATTAGGAAGCAGCTTTACGCGGTGCGCAGAAGATCGAAATCGTCAGTTGCACATTAGACAGTGATTTTAAGGCTATAAATCTCAAAAATTTCGGGCAAAACTGGTTATTTTTTCCAATGTAACGTTAGCTCCAAATCTCATAAAGTTCATATATTTCAGTTAAAGAATACTTTTTCGGATTTTCTTTTCCTTCGAAGGTGGAACCATGTGGTTATCGGTGGATGTCAGCTTTCAGATTGGGAAGAACTTGGTTTATATTATTTATGATCTCGCCGAATTAGATCTACCACCTAGAACAGAGATATTTCGTTAGGTTTTTGAATAAATCTATATCGAAACTGGCGCCAGTACACTCACAGAGAGCATCAACGAAGACAATGGAGGAACATATTATAGAAGGAAGCCCGACTTCCGACTTCTTCCACACACACTTTAGCTCTAATCAGCTGTTTCTCTCTCTTACGTTTCGGTCTATTTTCCTTTGCTTGATAACCCAGATAAGAGATACATACATACACTAGGCAGAAAAAGTCTGCGTACATGCTTATATCTCATTTTCTTTTGTTAAAAAATAACTTGTATACATTATATTTCAAGGGATAAACAAATTTAATGCATTATTGCTAGTCTATTGGATAATCTCATAACATTTAAGGCAATAAAAAACCTGGCAACATTGTTTTATCGATAAATTTACAAAAAATACCCATTTGGCAGCGCAGAAAAAGTCTGCGTACAATTAGTAAAACGGGAATTACCCGCGTAATAACAAAGTGTAAAAGTAGCGGTAAGTTATAGCTTTAGTTCTTTTTTGTAAGAGAAGCAATTTTAAAAGATTTTTGTTTATTTCACTTCGAAATTAAATTTAGTACACACAATGTCTCCTAAAGGCAAGGAAATAAGCTCTTCTGAAAGAGAAATAATTGTTAAACTTCATGAAGAAGGAAAATCATACCGTGAAATCGGTCGGATTGTTGGAAGAACACATTCTTCCATTCAAAAGGTGATAAAAAATTAAAATTACCGGCGTTTTTGTATCTAGGCACCGTTCCGGGCGGCCAAAAATATTAACCGAGCGTGAAACACGTAACGTTTTGCAGAGTGTGAAGCAAAACCCATGACTTACTGCATCGAAAATTGCTGAAAATGTTAAAGAAAATTGTAAAAAGGTCCTCTGCACAGACACAATTCGTAAAATTTTAAAGAGAGCAGGGTATCATGGTCGCGTTGCACGCAATAAACCATTCATATCGCTAGTTAATAGGCAAAAGCGTATTGCTTTCGCAAAAGAGCACCTGAGCAAGCCTCGGGAGTTTTGGCAGAGTGTTATTTTTTCCGATGAGAGCAAATTTTGCGTCTTTGGAATCAAAGGGCGTAAAATTGTATGGCGAAAAACGGGCACGGCACTTGTTAAGGAAAACTTGATGCCAACTGTAAAGCATGGTGGTGGCGGAGCAATGATATGGGGGTGCATGGCTGGTAATGGTGTAGGCCGAATGGAATTTATAGAATCCACTATGGACAAATATGCTTACCTCGATATTTTAAAAAGAAATTTTAAGCAAAACGCGGAAGAATTGGGTCTAGGAAGGCACTACTATTTCCAACACGATAACGACCCGAAGCATACCACAGACGTAGTTAAGCTTTGGTTACTCTATAACGTCCCCAAGCATCTTCGAACGCCACGACAATCGCCAGATTTGAATCCCATAGAGCAGTTGTGGGATTCACTGGAACGAAAAATCCGCCAACGCACAATTACCTCAAAAGCAATGCTGAAGGATGTACTGCACGAGGAATGGGCTAAAATCTCTTCGACAGAAACCTCAAAGCTTGTGGACTCAATGCCAAAACGCCTGGCAGAAGTTTTAAAACGTAGGGGATACCCAACTTCCTATTAAATTTTAAGAGCACCTCCGAAACAGAATATCTTTACTCGACTTATGTACCTTGTACGCAGACTTTTTCCAATGGATTTTCTAGTCACCTGTACCTTTTTTTTTTGTTTACATGTTATTGTTGAAAATATATTCACTTTTGATTTCATAAAATTATACTTTTAATATCCTTTAATGAAAACAAAATAAATTTAATTTTATAGAAAGTATGTAAAAGCCTTTTTTTCAATGAGAAACTTTGGTTGGTACCATGTACGCAGACTTTTTTTTCTTAGTGTATGTGAGTCGAGTCTCAAGGTTCTAGGTTCCATCTACATACGTGAACAGGGATCACATTACCTCAGTCGCGTCTAGTGGGCTGCTGGAACTGTTCAGGATACTGGACCTTTTTGGCCATATGTGATATAGGGGAGGGCACAATAGAAACAATAGACCGCAGTTTAGCGACTGCTGACTTTTTTATATTTTCTGACAAAGATTTCTGCAACTGATTAACTCTCTGAGCTTAAACAATAGGCAAAATTGTCTAACCTAACTTCGCTTGCAATGGAGCTATATAGAATAAAGTGACAAACTTAATATACCCTGTTCAGGGTATAAAAAGTATAATTTTTAGAAATATGGTTTCACAGACTTAACCTCATTTATCTGATTATTTCTACAAAGTATGAAGATTGAACAAAAAATTTAAAAATTATAGTTTATAGTTTTCATCAATATTTGTTGGCATTAATTGAAATGGGTTGAGAGGTTGTAGGAAATGAGTTGCAAATTATAAGTGGACCTCAAAAATGATGCACATACATGTATATATATGTATGTATATAAGAAAGAATAAGTTTTGCAGCGCAAGTGCACACCCAAAATTTGCGCCCCCAGCCAGATTCATACTCGCCCCATAAAGCAGTACTCAAGCGCTCTACAACGGTGTCAATTCGAGTGCTTCAATGATCATCATAAAGTAGACAATCATCAGCTTACAGCAACAGCAATATAATCATGATGATTGTTGCAAGCATCAAAACAATCAGCAACATCATAGCTTTGAAGTGCAGGATGACAAGCTCACACGCGCAATTCAATAAAGCAAGTGCAAAAGCAAAAGACAGCAAACTAATATAAAGAATACAATATACAGCAACAAAAAAGAAAAAAAATACACAAAAGCACTAATAAAAACAATAAAAACAACAATAAAAAAAACTTCAAAAACAATACTCGCACTCAGCAAGTCAGCAGCAAAAAAAAAGAGACAAAAATTAAGAAAAAAAAATCAGCAGCCAGCAACAATCATATCAGGGGGCGCAGATAAATGCTTCCTGAAACGCATCTCCTAACTCAGCTGCAGCTGGCGACAACGCTTGTTACTGGCACTAATTCTATTTTGTGTCGCTTTTACTCCCGCTGTTCGAACGAGGGCAGTTGGAAAAGTCCACAAGTAGCTTAAAGCACTTAACATAACCTCTAAATATTTATGATATTTTGCTTTAACTCAACAAGCGTTTTGTTTTACAAGAACAAAAATCATATACGAAAAAATCTTAAGATTTGATTTAAAAAACTACGTGGAACCAGCCTCTCCCATGCACTGGTACTACACAGCTAATCTGCTTTATGGTGCAGAAGTATGGTGAACTGGAGTACGAAACTTCACCTACCGGAAGCCAATGGAAAGTTTTCAGAGGCTCGCTGCGCTGTGCATAACGGGAGCTTTAAGAACAATTCCAACGGCGGCTCTTGAACTGTTACTAAACCTGCCACATATAGTCCTCTTTGCTCTCCCGCAAAATCGGCGGGACGACTAGTTGGAGCGGGAATACACTGTCCAGAGTTAGGCATAAGGCAACCCTTTAAGTTGTCGAACCACTGCAGTATATTTCAAGCTGAGGTCTTTGTTATTGCGAAAGTCGCGGAGCTGGCCTGGCTGCACCTGCAGGCAATTCCAGAGTGAAAATCTACGCAGATAGCCAAGCAGCAATCAAGGCAGTATTTCCGCATCGTATATCGGCCAGAAGTGTCTTGGGAAGCAGATCAGCAGTGGAAAGTGTTGCCAGAAGTAAGCAACTTCACTTCTACTTGAACTTTACGCCACAAAAGAATGGTGTACGGCTAACATGCGAAAACGTGATCAAAATTGGGAAACCCTTGCATTGTCCATTCGACGCTCTTGACAGAAGCATGTTAAAGAAAATCAAAACCCGTTGGAACGAGCTACCAGGGTTCAGAACTGCAAAAGCCAAGCGCAAAAATGAAGACTGTAGACTCAATAGAAGAGACTGTAAGAACATGATGGGAATACCAACTGGTCACTGTCTGGTGGCGACTCACGTTCGCAGGCATGGTAAAGAAAACTCTAGACCCGATGGAACAGCTACCAGGGTTCATAACTGCAAAGGCCAAGCACAAAACAGTAGAAAGACTGTAGACTCGATAGAAGAGGCTGTAAAAACATGAAGGGAATACCAACTGGTCACTGTCTGGTGGCGACTCACGCTCGCAAGATGAGACTGACAGAT
>CM050327.1:41623399-41920685 GCA_027475135.1 Bactrocera correcta
AACCGCCTTTGGCTGCTGCGCTAATGTGCCACCACCCAACTTGCATGCATACTTAGCTTTTTCAAAAGCTGATCGGATTTAAATTTACATGCTAATTAGTTCTTTGCATAGCGAAAAGTAGTTGGACGCTGTTAGATTGCATTTGATTGCTAAAAAAAAGAGAAAAAACACCGAACTAGTACAGAATTATTGAGAAAGCAACTTTGGATATGACTACTACTCTCAAATGAAAAAAAAAAAAAATTGCAAAAAAATTAAAAACTTAAAATAAATAATTTTAACTAAAAGAAAATTAAAATAATTTATTAAATTATTAAATTATTAAATAATAAAAAAAAAATAAATTAAATTTTAAAAACTAAAAAAACATGTTACTAAAATTAAAATTTAATTAAATTAAAAATAATTATGCTTAAATTAAAAACAAAAAACTACATTATTTTAAAATTAAAAAATAATAAAATGTAAAAAAATCAATTTTATTCAGAAAACATTAAAATAAATTTAAAGAAATTAAATTACATTAAAAATGTAATATCAAAAAAAAATTATAAAAATTTAAAAAAATTTATTATTTATTTTAAAAAAATTTTTTTTTGAATATAAAATATTTTTTTTTTAATTTTAATTAAATTTAGTTTAAATAAAAAAATTAAACTAGATTTAAATAAATATATAATTTATATAATTTAAATAAATTTTTTAAATGTAAAATATATATATTTTTTAATTTTAATTAATTTAAGTTAAAAATAATTATGCTTAAGTTAAAATAAACTAAATTATTTTAAAATTAAAAAATAATAAAAAAAGAAAAATCAGAAAAAAAATTCAGAAAACATTAAAATAAATTTAAAGAAATTAAATTATATTAAAAATGTAAATTAAAAAAACGTAAAAAAATTTATTTAATTAAGATCCAAAAAAGCAATTAGATTTAAAAAAATTTATTATTTAATTTAAATGAATTTTTTTATGTATAAAAAATTTTTTTTTATGTATAAAATATTTTTTTTTAATTGTAATTAAATTTAGTTTAAATAAAAAAATTAAACTAAATTTTAATAAATATGTATATAATTTATATAATTTAAATAAATTTTTAAATGTAAATTATATATAAATTTTAATTTTAATTAAATTTAGTATAAGTAAAAAAATTAAACTAAATTTAAATAAATATATTTTAAAAAATTAAAATAATATTTAAAAAATTATTCAATAAAGAAACAAATTAATCAAATTAAACATAAATTGAATTCAAATTAAAATAAAATTAATTTAACTAATATTAAAACAAAAAACTTAATTTAAATTAAATAATTAATTAAAACATATTATTTGTTTTAAATTGAAAAAATAACATAATTAACATAAAAAAAGTTTAAGAAAAAATTTGAATTTATTTATTTATTTAGTTAAGTCTATGAACATTAATTCTTACAGACTATAGGAGAATGAAATTAAGTAACAGTTAAATAGGTAGATAACTTAAACTAAAAAACAGAATTGAGGGTATTAATGAAGGATACCCTGGAGTGAGAAAAATCTAGAAGAACTTTCTCGGAAATCGAATTAATCTCCTGCATAGCACGCTTGAGAGGAGCATATCCAGCAAAATTAGTACTTTCCTTTTTATAATAAAATGGGGAAAATTAATCATTAATTTAATTAAGAAAAAAAATTTAAGGGAATATTCTACTTTGGAATTTTGAAAAATTCGTTTTTTTTTCATATATTTAATGTTTAGACTCTTAAGAACATATCCTCCAAAGGATTTTTAAAAATTAAATAAGACCACCAAGAGAGTCAGGATCAATGTCACCAGAATGCGCCATTTTTTTTACACCTGTAGGGTCGCGTAGTTGATAAAAAGAGCTTTGAAAGTGGGAATGAACTTATGTAAATGCACGGATGCTGGAAGTTTTGGTATGAGGACGAACGCATCCTCACGTCTTGGGAAGAAGTGTTACGAGTTAAAAATTGTAGAGAAGTTAAGAGTGAGGTGGCAAAATTACATGAGTGTTAGGCAATAACTACAAAATATTTTAAGAAATTTATAAAAAAAAAAAAAAAATATTAAAACTTACCATGATATTTTTTTAACAATATTAGTTGATGAAATGTTCTTATAGATGTAATGTAATTATGTATATGATGCAATTTTTTGAAGTATAACTGATAAAGCTTTGGTAATAATATTTTACTTTTCATTTATTAATTCTTGTTTAATATTTACGCTGAAAATAAAAGGTGTCTTCAAATTAATTTATTTGCAACTATAATAAAACTTAAGTAATTTAAATTTTAGGTTAGAATATACTATATAATATAATATTCTTTTTTTTAAATAACAACCACAAACCTTTTAATTTACACATGCAATCAATAAATTTAAACATTCCGCACTTAATATTGCACACATTTTCGCCAGCCGTACAATTTAATTACTGCCGCAACAACTTGCTATTCATAACACAGCATAAATATACCGCGTAGTGCATAGGAATTAACATAAAAATTCATAACGATGTTTAATTTATGCAAACTGCAATCACCAGGCTCTGCCCAAGTGATGCTTAACATGTAAATTACAAATGCCGCAACAAAATGTAACCTGAAATGGCGTTTTAACGAAGCCTAGGCTGCAGATGTCCAGGCTGCGGTCGGTCACCCAACCGCTTGCTGTTTATTAATTGGATTTGTCATGTTCCTCATCAAGCTTGTGCAAAAGAAGTTCAAAATGTAAGGAATTATAAACTTTCCACAGTTTTGCACACACACATTGAGTTGCAATAGCTTTTATACATTCTCTCGGTAAATGGTGCGGCGTTCAAGCTGTCATTTCGCTGAAATAAAAGAACTAAGAAAATTTCGAAATATTAATACGTAAATATATCTATACTACCTTACCTTCCTTAACAACTTCCTCCTAGTTGTCGTTAGACATAGCAAGCATATTTCAATGTTTAGCAGCAGGCCCTGGTTATATGTATGTTTACTGCTAAAGCCAGGGATCAGCTCCTAAAATCACTGCCATTTGTTTATTTACAACTTACATACATTAATATATACAATACTCACATTTTTGTACTATATTTCGATTATCTTTTGTATATTCAAACAAATTTGTATAATCAACCCGTAAACTCATTTCCGAACGACGCACAAAAACTGCGCGAAACAGCTGTACAGTGTTATTTACAAAGGCACTTAAACTGTTGTAGGCAGATATTAACAACAGGGTGATCATGGTGCTTGAAAATATTTTTAATTTCATGAACATTGGTTGCATAATCTGGCAACTCGCATTTCACTGACAGGAAGTGGTTCGCGGTATTTCAACTATACAGATGACTCGTAGAAATTATTTGATATTTGTATTAAATCGTGTAAGCCGCATATAAAGCAGCTCGGTGAAAAAGTGAAATTAGTTTAGGAACTAAAGCTGCAATTAAGTGTTTTTTAGTAGATTATTGTTGAAGTTCGTGAATTTAATCGATTTAATGAAAGAACAGTAATCGGGCGTTGTTATTTGTGTAGTAAAAGTGAAAGTGAAAATAAGTGTGTGCAGAAACTGAGCGCTGAGCGTCGACGCAAGCAGAGCTCTGCCAGTAGCTGTACATAAAATGTTAAGTTAATGTTAATTATGTTATGTTAATACAAATAAATTTTTGAAAGTAAGGAAAAGAGTTTAGTGTAGGGAAGTGTATCAATTTTTTGCAGAAAATTGCGAAGCAAAGTGAAATAAAGTGCGGTGAGTGTTTAAATATGGTATTAAATATTATGAAAGTATAAAAGATGCAATTTATACACATACATACATATGTATGTAAACAAGCAGCGGACTGTCAGAAGGCGTATATAAAATGTGTTTCAGATGTAGGTGGGGAGCAGACCGTGTTTCAGAGCATTCAGTGAGGTAAGTGGTGTTGAAAAATACTAAAATTGATAAATTATGTATGTAATTGTACTATGTATCTTTGTATGAATGTGCCAAAATTGAAGGGTCTTGCTTTCACATATATTTAGTGCGCATACTTGATTTGTACAGCCATATGTACATATGTATAAAATTAACAAAAAAAAATATCAGTTGCCACTGCAACACAATAAGATACTTCTGGCTGCCAATAGATGTCGTTGGTATTCTCAAGAGCAAATATCATCAATTGTCTTCACCTATTTCCGCCGCCATTGTTAATAGTTCCTTTCAGCTAGCAGAGTAATATTCTCTCAGATTTGTTGCTAAGAGCGCTGGCACAATTTTGAATCTGCGCAGTCACATTATTGCTGTTACTACATATCACCGTTGATTAACATTTCTGTTAAACTACCGCAGAGAACAGCGTTCATTAGCACTTCTGGCAATGAGACTACTTGCTTTCAGGAGAAAACAAAACAACCGAGATGACATGAGAGTGCTTTATGGGAGCCGGTGTGCAAATGGGACGAGGGGCATTCCACCCCCCATTTTTTGGTGAAATCGCATATCTCGGGACCACACCAACCGATTTCGACTAAATTTAGTACGTGACTTTCTTCTCATATTCACATATCACAATGCGGAATTAGGCGAAATCGGACAACAACTAAGTCTACTTGCCATATAACACAATTTTAAATTATTCTATCATATTTTAGTATTTCTTCAAACCTTATGCCGAATTAATTTGCTTGGATTCCGATCCTCTGGTTGACATTTTACATATTAAATCATTTCAATGGCTGTGATTTCTGCATTCTTATCTATTCGAGTCATAACCTCGTCTTATATGAATTTGATAAACTTTCTTCAAGGTGTTGATCATCATTTGATAAGACTTCTCCGTTGATGTAACATACTTAAGTGTTCTGATAAAATGGTTATTGACATAAAAAAAAATTTTAATACATACATACATAGGCTCTTATAGACTGAGCTTGTCTATACGAGATAGTACTTCTAATTTTTATACTCTCGCAACATTTTCCAGCAGAGGTACATCCGACGGTTGTTTGCAACGAGAAGAGTTAATTTCCGGGTGACCGTGTATAGTTGGGAAATCGGAGAATAACATAATGGTTTTAGCTGACTTTATACCGTATATTATGTTGATCAGTGAGTGAATTATCTTCAAATAATTGACTGCAATCGTCCAGACCCTCACCTTACCCCAATATATCCAAGAAGGGGTACTTTTTTCAAAAACCCTTTTTTTGACAGATCACTCGTGAATCGTGTCAAGCTGTCATGTGCAAGAACGGGGAAAAGTTTCCGGGCCCCTTTTTCCAAAAAAAAACCCCTTTCCCCCAAAAAAGGGGGGGTTTTTTTTGGGGCTTCTTTTCTTTTTGGGCCCTCTTGGGAAAAGGGTTTGGGATTTTCACCAAATTTTTTCGGAAAATAGGGAAATTAAGAAGCAAAATTTTCCCGCATTTGGGGAGAAAACAACCTGAAGAGTTTCAAAGCTAAAAAATTTCATCGAAAAAATAACTTTTTGGTGTGGGTTTTTTGGGTTTTTGGGAAAAAAAATCCAAAAGTTTTCCCGGTGGTTCTTTTAAAATTTTGGGGGAAATATAAAAACTTTAAAAAATTTTTTCCCTGTAAAAATTGTAAAATTAAAAAAAGTTAGGGGAAAATTTCCTCTTCAATTATTTTCCTTAAAAAACGCCCCCCCTTTCTTTCACCGAAAAAAATTCAAAATCCAAACTTTTTCCAATGGGAAAATTTTGCCCAAAAAGGGTGGAACTACCAGGGCTTAATTTGGGGGAAAGGGAATAATTTAAAAAAAAAATAAATCCAAAAATTTTTCCTTTTTTTTGTTTTTAATAAAACCTTTAAAGTTTATGAAATCCCCCCCAGAATTTAAATATTCCCCTATAAAAAGGCTTCCTTTCCCCCCCTTTAAGACCCTTGTCAAAAATAAAAAAAGGGGAAAAAGGCGAAAATTTGGCCCTTTCCGCCACCCATAGCCCTTCTAGGGTTAAACCACTCCTCAAAAAAAACCGCAAACAAAAAATTAAAATTAATAAAAAAAGAAACAATTTTCCAAATTTTAACCCCGGACTTATTTCCCAAGCCAAAATTAAAAGGAAAGTAAATCAAATATTTACGGGCCTTTATGGGCGGCTTGGGTTAAGGGCCAAAAACCCAAAAACCTTATTAAAAAAAAATTCCGCAAATATTTTTAACAAACCCTTTTAAAATTTAGAAAAAAATTTTTAATTTTTTAAAATTAATCCTTTTTGGGGGTTTGCCCCACCCAATTGAAAATCCGGCTTATTGCCAATGAACCGCAAAACTTTCCCTAAAAGTTTATTCCGCCCAAACTTTGGCTTCCCCGGGGGAAAAAAATTCTCTGCCGGGGCAATTGACCCCTTTCCCCCAGGTTTTTACCAAAACCCAAAAAAACCCCATTTCCCCTTGGCTTAAAATTTGGGGCCTTTCCCCGCCAGGGGAAAAGCGTGAAAGCCAAACCTATGGAAAACTTAAACCCGGGGATTGAATTTAAGAAAAGTTTGTTTTTAAAAAATTAAACGTTAATAAATGCAACATAAATTAGAAACAGTGGGTAGGGGAAATACGCATCTCCCCGTTGTTTGGTTGGGTTTTTTTCCTTTTCCAGGAACCCCTTGGGTTCCCCACCTCCGTTAAACTTTCCAAGCAAAAAATTTTATTTGGCGTTTTAACAAATTTTTTGGAAAATTTTCCCCCCGGCTTTTGGGTTCAAAAATTGTGGTTTTTTAATTTTCCCCAAAACGCAAAAAATTAATTTTTTTCCCCACATTCCTTTTTTTAAAAAAACACTTGCAAAAATTTTTTCCCAAAAAAAAGGAAACCCCTTTTTTTGTGTACAATAGAACCAAACCCATAAACATTTTTGGGGGCCCCTGTTGCAAAATTCCATCCAAAATTTCGGGGCGGGGCCCAAAAAGAATTTTTTAAATTTTGGAGGCATTATTGTAAACCACATCAACCCCGGTTAAAAAAGGGCCTTTTGGGAAAAAAAAAGGTTTTAAAAATTTAAAAAAAACCCAAAATGGGGGACATCACAGCTGACGGGATAAAACCTTCGCTTTTTTGGGGCAAGGTTTGCACCCCAAAAAATTCCCCTTTTTTGCGGTTTTTTGGGCGGCCTTTTTAACCCAAAGCCGGAAAAACGCCAAAAATTCTTTTCAACCAAGCCCCCTTAAAAAAACAAAGGGAAAAGGCCCAATTTCCCGAATGGGAAAGGTACTAAGTTAATTTACCAACCGGCCCCCCATGTTAAAAAAATTTTTTCAAAAAATAAAACGTTTTTTTTTTTGGAATTTAAAACAAAAAGATTGTTTTAATTTTTCAAAATTAAAAAAACCTTTTCGGTTTTTAAAAATGAAAAAAAGCCGTTTAAAAAAAATTTTAAAAAAACAAAAAAAGAATTAGTCAAAATCCCCTTTTGAATTGCCACCGGGCTTTGGGGTTTGGGGGTTTTTTTTTTGGTTTTCCGGGTAATTTTTCGTTTTGTTGAGGAAAGTGGGTTTCCGTTAAATAAGCCCCAAATGCCGGGGGTTATTATTTGGGGGTTGTATGTAAAATTTTATTTTGGAAAAGGCCTGCCCTTTCTTTGGGTGGTTTTTGCAAAGAAAAAAGGAAAATTTGTTTCTTTTTTTTTCCCCAAAAAAGAAAACAAATTATTATTAAATAATTTTACCCACTATTAAAACCCCCCCGTTTATTTTTCATTGAAATTTTACATTAAACCCCCGGGGGCCCAAAATTTCCCTTCCTTTTTTAAAAAGGGTTTTTTTCCCTTCCCAAAATTGATTTTGAGGGGTTATTTTTCTTTTGGGAAGCTAAACGTTTAAAATTTTTGGGGGATCAAAGGGTTTTTCGGAAGTTTGCCCCCCTTTTCAAAATTTTTCTACCATCCAAATTTTTTTTGAAAATTTTTAAAAAATTTGAAATTTTCCAACAAAGG
Source organism: Bactrocera correcta (assembly GCA_027475135.1). NCBI lineage: Eukaryota > Metazoa > Arthropoda > Insecta > Diptera > Tephritidae > Bactrocera > Bactrocera correcta. The sequence goes on from CM050327.1 coordinate 41,631,337, forward strand.
CGGGATTTCAAAAAAATATTTTTTGTTTGGCGTTTATTTTGGGGGCCGGGAACAAGGTTTTTAAAAATGACCAGTTTTTGGGAAAAAAAAAGGATTTGTTAAAAAAATTTTTCCCCAAATTTCCCAAAAAAATTTTAATTTTCTCTTTTTTGTAAAAACCCATCCACTCCTTTTTTTCCCCTTTTCGTTTATTTTTTACTAAAAAAATTTTTTTAAAAAAAATTTCGCCAAAAAATTTTAAAACCGGGCCCATTTTTTTAATTTGAAATAAAAAATTTTTAAAGCATTTTATTACATTTTTTAAATGAAAAAAAATTTCCCAAGAAAATTTTTCGCTTTTCCCAATAAAAAATTCCCGTTAAAATTTTTTTTTAAACCCAAAAATTTCCCCCCAAAAATTTTTTCATATTTTCAATATTTTAATATTTAAAACTTAATTTAAATTTTAAAATTTTTTGGAAAAATTTTAAAAAAATAAAATTTTTTCATTATATTATGTATTTTTACTATATATGTGGAAAGATAACAACAAATTATATATTAAATTATAGGGGAAAAAATTCAAATAGATCAATGTAGACATGATATATAGATTAAAAGAGTAGACGAAAGCCACTCTTTATTGCTCTGCTCATCAATTACAGTGTGACCAAATTAAATGATTTTTTAATTTAAAATTTGGCAAACAAAATTTGAGTGTAAAAAGAGCATATCAAGAGAATATTGCTTTTACTCTTTCAACAACTAAACAACAAAGAAAGTCTCGGTAGAAAACGCGCCAATTTTTCAAATCCCAGAAATTAAAATTGATCGAATTTTTTTATGAACATACCGTATAGTGTACCATAATTTTTATAATAAAATTTTCATAACAAAATTTTGTTAATAAAATTTTTATAATAAAATTATTATAATAAAATTTTTTTAAAAAAATTAAAATTTTTTTTAAAAAAAACAAAATATTTATAAGAAAATAACATAGATTAATGCATATACATACATACACAGATACATGTGTTCATACAGCTGTGTATTAGACCGCTGCCGAAGCAGAGAATGAATGTAAAGTTTACATTCTCTGGCCGAAGTGCATTTAATATCACCGAAGCAACGAGTGACGTATTGCATTAACAGTGTTTGATATCATTTACAACAATGGAAGCATTGTACTTGTACTTCAATAGCAATAAAGACAAAAACCACAAGCAAACATAACTTGCTCGTTGCTCTCAACAAAGCAAACAGTATGTTACATGCAGACCCCGTTTTGATGCTTAAAAGGCAATGTAATGTAAAACATCGCAAAGCTGTAAAGCAACGAGTGCATCATGCACTTACTGTTAAAAGTGCAGAGTGTATGTATGAAAAATAGAAAAAGAAAGTTTTAACCATCCATTTCGTTTAAATGATTATAATCACAGTGCGCTCAACATACATACATAACTTAGGGGGTCATGCTGTTCCTTTTTATATTAAACTATACATATGTACTATATGTAGTAGTATATTTTTTTTCAGAGTTCAGAGATATTTTGAAATCAAATCAAAATAGTTATATTGCAAGTAACCAAATAGTTTACAGTTACGGTACTATAATATGTTTAATTTCAATTTCAGTATTATGTTACATCGTAAACATTACGAAATACACTTAAACTTATAAAACTATTCTTTTTTTTTTGTATTTATGGTTCCACAATGATCTCGTGCACCTGCATATGTGGTGGTGTGGAGAGTGTAAACAAGATGCAGCTCGAAACATCCTCCGATTTCAGAATTGGTAACCCGGAGTTTTTATAATGTTCTGGCACAATTTCAGTATCGGTTAAGCCGGGACTAACACTCTGCAAAAAAAAAAAATATATATATAGATTAATGCATGTAGAAAAACGAATTTGGGTTTTATATACAATATAACCCGCAAAAAATGAAAAAATGGAGTTGAGTACACATTTAGACGTAAAAGAAATTGGACATTAATCCGTTAAAAATATGTAAGCATCATTCCTTTTAGAAAGTAAAGAACACTTCGGGGCTTAAAGACCCTAAGGAATGCCTAGGAAGGTTGAATAGCCTATCAATCTGCAAACATGTACACCTGATCTGGGTGCCGAGGCATAAAGCAGCCGGTACAGAGCTGGCCGACGAATAGACCGAGCGGAGGAAAGGGTCGACAGAGAAAATTTCTGTCAGTAAATGGTGTCAGCAATCTGTAAACGTTGGCTCAAGATCCATAATTTATTGGTGGGGATCACATCACCACAATAGCACCCAAAAAGTTCCTGGAATTCATCAGAGTGCTGGGCCTTTTGTGGGAAAATTTTACCTTTTTATAGCCAAAAGCTTAAAAAAAACTAACTGTAAAAATTCGTACAAATTTGGACCTAATCGCTTTGAATATTACTCACACAAGTTTACTCTATATGCGAACCCGGGTTTTTATGTTTGCGATTTATAGAAAAAATTTTATTGTATGTACTAAAAAGTCATGACTGGCATTTATGTTTGTCTAATCGACAAATTGAAAACCGAAACTTGTCACGCATAATTTACGCACCGTGCCCTATTTACGTAGATATGTCAACGTACTATTTTATAAAAAAAATATACTTACAGTAATCTTAATTTTGGTGTTTAGTCCTTTAAATTCCTGACGCAGTATCTCAGTGAGGGCAGTTAGAGCATACTTAGAAGACGGATAAATAGAAACCACTGGTGGCTGATTGTTACCGACCATAATAGGGATACTGTGACCCAACACACTATTAACAAGAACCACATGTCCATCAAAATTACGTTCTTTCATCGATTTGAAGGCACGCTGTGTGCAATACACCACGCCCATTACGTTGGTTTGTAAAACTTTTTGCACTTCCACCGGATCCTGTGTGCTAACCTGGCCAGGATTGAGAATACCCGCATTATTAACAAGGATATCGACGCCTCCCAACTCCTTGATGATCCAATCAAATGCTGTATCAACGGATTCCTGTGATGAAACATCGCAAGCGACGGCGTGGAAGCGTTTTTGTTGTTCAGCGGGTAATTGTGCCTTCAATTCTTCCATGCGCTCCAAGCGACGCGCCAGACCGACTACAATTAAATTAGCTTTCAACAGATCCTTAACGGTGGCAGCACCTATGCCGGAGCTGGCGCCGGTAACGACTGCAACACGATTTTGCCAACGTTCCATTATATTAATAACACTTTATTTGGGAGAAGAATACCAACTGCTTGCACCAATAAAGGCTAGGTTTAAAAAACTGCCGAAAATTGATTCACTATTTATACAGCTAACATTAGCGTAGCTATTAAGTAGACCAAATTTAAATGTTTGTTTATTGTTATGACTCAGCGATCTCTGAAAAATGTAGGTAATTATAAAAAAAATTTTTCTTCGGCCTCAAAACAGGAAAATTGATATTAGCTTAAAAGCTCTTTAATGAACTCTTCGCTTGCTTTTATACATCAATTCAATATTTAATATTTTATTGTTGCATGTTAGATTTTATGACCGATCTCCAAAACGGGCCTAATATTTGTTGAGGTAAGATCTCTATATTCTGAAGTTGGGACTCTTGTATGCTCAAAACGTTTTGCAATCATTTGAAAACTGCTTAGACGATTTATTCCAATTTCAACTAGTCCCACTGAATGTCTAAAGGTACAAGCCCTAAATCATTTTAGTTTTATTAACGCAAAGATGGTCTCGTTAAGAAAGAAATGCCTTATCCAAAACTTGCTGAGAACGAAAACCTCATTGTGTTTTTACCTTTAATTCAGGCCAGCAAAACCCGTCATGAGGTTAATTTGATTGACCACCGATAGACAAGTTGATGTAATGCAACCGCCAGTAGTATGCCTTAAGGCGACAACATAACGGGTGCCGCAACGTTTAAGCTGTGGGAAAAGGCTTTCGGTTACAGTTGTTTGTCGCAAGCAAGTCTTTTTGATTGGTACAAATTATTCAAAGAGGGTTGAGAACGCTTCCAGGACGATCAACATCAACTGATGATGAACACGTTAACAAAATAAAGGAGTTGGTGTTTGAGAATCGACGATTAACAGTCGGAGATCTTACTGGCATCATTGGAATATCGGAAGGATCAGTGAAAATCATTTTTTAAGATCATTTGCGCTTAAGAACAGAGACAGCACGATTGGTTCCCAAATCTTTCATTTTTTCGAGAAACGGCTCCAGTTAATGTCTGTGAAAAAATGCTTTCCGACTACCAAGATGTCATGAGTCTTGGATCTATGCTTACGATCCGGGAAAAAGACAAAGAATCCTGAATATCGTGGCAAAGAAAAAAAGGTCAAAACTGGTCAAAAAATTTAAAGTTGTGTTGACAGCAACTTTTACCATGTTTTAACATTATTTCGCATGCAGTTATTAGTGTTGCCCGGGGGAAACAAAAAGTAAACAGCTTTTGTAATAAATCACTCAATGATCCAGCTAATACTTCTACAATTGACTGTGTCGCATGAAAAGCATATCTCAATACGGGACGGGATTTTTGTGTATGACTGATATAATAACAAATTTAATTGTCAGAAATTGCAAGTCATTGTGACATAGAATGTAAACATGATAACATAGGTTTTAAAAGAGATACGCCAGCTCTCTTTTATATTATACTCTACGATTATTAGCGAATGACTAGATTAAGAGATTGCACAACAAATTTTTAAATAGAACTTCACTTACTCTCTCAAAATCAATAAAAATCATTTAAAATTTTTTGAGTTATTTTTATACCCACGCCTTCATGTTGCACTGAGTATTTTAGGTTTTGTTTACCTACTTAAAAATAATCGAGAACAATATCGAGTTTTTTTTATATATGAAAGATCAGAGTAACTAAACGAGTTGAATTTTGAGTAACTGTATTTCCGCCCCTCCGTCTGACCGTCTTGAGTTAAAAAAAATTGAGATATCTTAAAAAAGCTTTGTTGATTTGTTCAATGACAAAAAACTAAGAACGAGTGGCATCATCGGATCAGCGACATTTAATTTTACCCCTGAGATTGTATGAGGACAGTATAGGAACCGAGTACAAAATATCGCGGTGGGCGTGGCACCCTCCACTATTAGCTGAAATCACATAACTTGAGACCCGGTCGACCGATTTCAATTAAATTCTACGCTGGAGTTAATACACATATCACACATATCTCATTTTAAACAATTTTTAACATAAACCTGACGCGTACTAAAATATAGCAATAAAGCCAAGTCTAAGTTTTTGGCCTTCAATATATGTAAGTCAAAAAGATGCCAAAATTGTTAGTAATTTATTCACGATTTTGTTGAATAATCTTGAATGTTTTGGCAAAATTTTTTTAAAAACCAGTTTTGCCAGCTCTTGAAGGCATTTAATTCCCTGCTAGTTGCGAGAGTATAAAATGTTCGGTTACACTCGAACCTAGCCTTCCTTACTTTCTTGTAGCATGTTAACGGCAACAACTACTGTGTATCGAATATGTATATACACGCTCTTCTCTAGAGATTGCAAAAAATCAAGTAATTATTACGCCGGTTTTGAGCAAGAAACCTTTTGCTTATTCATTGACCGTGAAATAGCATATTTTGTATGTATGTGTGTTATGGAAGATATTTGAACTTGCAAACATTTTGCTTAGTCATTTCGTTACACTCTAAAAAACAAATATTTTAATCATAATTAAAAAGTTCCTTTCGGCTTTGACTTCCTTCATATTTTTTCTTTCATATTTTTTCAATTAAAAGTATTAAATTTGGATCTAAGTAGTTCTATCAAATAAATAAAATGCTGTATTATATTTTTAAGCAATAAAAAAAATTCACAATGCAATTAATTGCCAAATTACGGCAGGTACGAAAGTTGTACCATGTTCAGACCGATACTTAATCACACGATTTCGGCCGTTGAGTGGTTTATTTCACTAATAACTTTCGGCCGTTGAGTGGTTCATTCCACTAACCTTACAAATTTATCAAGATTTCGCCATACAAAAATGACAGATTCATCGAAGTGATTTGAAACTGAGCCACTCTATATCTCTCCGTGCGACTCTGATTTTGCGCCATCTACTTGTCAGCATTGGAATTAGACACAGGACTGATTTAGACAATACAAAGAGAAAAAATGTAAACAAACCAATTTTTTTTAAAGCAATGAATCTAATTTCACCTGAAAATCGACTTCCAAATTAAAAAAAATGCGTTCGTTATTTCCATTATATGGAAAATATTTAAAAGAAGACGGCTTTTATTACAAAATACTATATGACAATGTTTTCTTTTAAAAAATATCAAGCAATGTGAATTCTTGATTGGCAAAAACAGCTGTTTTATCATCTGTCCAACGGCAGTGAGAACGGGCTGATGAGTGAAGAGATTAAATGTAATCTAATCACTTAAAATTTTAGTGGGAACAAAGTATTAAAGGCAGGTGTGAGTTAAGTTTGAAAGCCAATGGAATTATGTATATATAAAATTTTTATAACCAAAACAGGCTATTAAGTTTGACACGATGTTTGTCATCTACAAAGAAGCTTCGGAGATCCTATAAAGTATATTCGGTGTCACAAGCTGAGCCAATTTACAAAAGTTCATCTGTCCGTCTGTATACATCTATGATAAAATATACTATATAAAAAGATTCGATCGAATTGTTCTTTTTTGTAGATTTTAAGTGAGTAAGTGAAACTGCTCTCTCTAAACCTGTGTTTTTCCTGAGCGGATGAGCAGAGTAATAAAGAGAAGCTCTTGTTGGCGCGACTCTTTCAATGTTTTATTGCTTGTACGTGTAGATATTACCCAACTACGATATATGTATAATAATCTATAATGACTAGCAATTTTTTTAAATCAAATTTGTTGGTATATTTTATTATATACATAAATATAGTTAATATGTAACTCCAACGGCGTTAAATTGCACGACCGAGACAGCCAATTGACTGAGCAATTTCGTGAAATAACACGTTCAGCAAACTTGGTTTTCAATAAATCGATTGTGACATTCGCTGTGTGGCTTGTGGCGCCGTCTTGTTGAAACCACATATTGTCCAAGTCCATAACATCGAAAATCAAGTCAAAAATATTCGGGTTTCATTGAGCGGTAGCCATTGCCATTCACAGTAACGTGCTGGTCTCGATTATCAGAAGATATAAAAAGTACGGCCCAATGACGCCGCCGACCCATAAACCGCACCAAACCGTAATTTTTTCGGGATCCAATGATTATTCATGGAGTACGTGTGGATTGCTGTCCGACCAATAACGCATATTTTGCTTATTGACGAAGCCATTCAGTCAGAAATATGTAAGCCTCTTTTTTGAAGATGATATTTCATTGAAAATCCGTATCATTTTCAAGTTGTTGCTCAACCCAGTTCATGAACATACGACGATTCTGGTGGTGAAGGTGGTTCAGTTCTTGCATCAATTTTATCTTTTCGCAAAATTCGGCGAACAACGACGTCACAGAGATACCCAACGCTTGAAAACGACGTGTGAGAGACTGGTTTGGGTCTTTCTCAATCGATGCGCTAGCGGCGGCAATATTCCCGACACTACGGGCAATTCTTTATCTCACAAGCACGAAAACATTTTGTACTCTGCTCTGCCTGTGGATTCAAATTTTTCCACTAGACACTCAATTGTTGCTCTGACAGGGCGATGATAACGATTATAAATTGGACGCAGCGCTCTTAAAGTTGAGACCACTGACTCCGAATTTCGGTAGTAAATTATTATAATTTCGACTCGCTGTTGAATTGTATATCTTTTTATGATGAAATGACAAACCTTACTGAAGAGAATTGTTCAAAAATCTGGAAAAATATAGCGTCGTTTGATGTCCCCATCGATCTACTTTTGTAGCGTCGTTTTCAAAAAACCCGCTAGTTTAAATCTGACCTATTAAAGTTTGTGTTTCTATAACTGAGCAGTTTGAGCTCTCGACGCTCTATTACTCGTACCTTTCATGACTCGGCATATTCCGCAAACATGCGAATGCGCCCTCACGTCGATTGAGGTAGACGGTAATGGAATTATACAAGTATGTATAATAGACTCTTAATTATAGAAATTATGACTTTTGTGTTTTCTATATTTTGAACCCAACTACTGGTGCGTTTAACATAAGTTTTCTTCTTTACTATTCACATGTATATGTACATACATATAGTACTCTTTATTATGCACAATTGGAAGCTACTGGCAGTTAAAAAAGGGCGCTTCTTTATCAGTTGATTTTGTGATCTAACAAGTACAAGCAACTATAAATAATAGTTAATTATGTATATTTATTTTAACCTTATCGACAATAATATCTGTTCATGCACATGCTACAGTTACAACATATAAGTACTATTTAAACAATAGGGATGTTCAGAAGAGCAAATGTTTTGAATTTATTCGCCCAAAAGCGGTTTCACAGTGATCTCGTGCACCTGCATATGTGGTGGTGTGGAGAGTGTAAACAGAATGCAGCTCGAAACATCCTCCGATTTCAGGGTTGGAAATTCAGCGCCCTTAAATTCATCTACCACAATTTCCGTATCGGTTAAGCCGGGACTAACGCTCTACAACACAAAAGATAAAACATAAATATACATAGTATATACTTATATACGAGTATTAATGCTTATAGATACATGAGAAGATATGTAAGTAGGATATAGCCTGAAAAAATGCGTTAATTCGAAATGAGTCCACGTTTAGATGTAAAGGAACGTGTGTCTAATGACATTTCTCATCTTTTCATATGAAACGAACTGTTCCTTTTTATTTGATCATATTCTAAGAAGAGACTAGTTATAGTTTTATACTCGAAAGCCTCCAAACAAAAAGAAACTTAAAAAATTCTACAATAAAGTTATTTCTTTTATATACTAACATTTAAAGGAAACCTTGAAAACAAGGATATAAAGAATATACTATAAACATATTCATATGGAATTCAATTGCAATCTAAAAATAACTCTTCTAGCAATACGTATATATCCTTTTAAGGGGTCTTTTAGAATTTAAAAATAGATTTTTTTATTTTATTTTCTTAATGATAATTAATTTATGTATATAGATGTATTACATATATATAATATATTACATACCCATATCTCTACATCTCACATTTACGTATACATAACTGTCACACAAAATATACTTACAGTAATCTTAATTTTCGTGTTTAGTCCTTTAAATTCCTGACGCAGTACCTCAGTGAGGGCAGTTAGAGCATACTTAGATGACGGATAAATAGAATACAACGGTATCTGATTGCTATCTGGCATCTTAGGGACACTGTGACCCAAGACACTATTAACAACAACCACATGTCCATCAAAATTGCGTTCTTTCATCGATTTGAAGGCACGCTGTGTGCAATATACCACACCCATTACGTTGGTTTGTAAAACTTTTTGCAATTCCACCGGATCCTGAGTGCTAACCTGGCCAGCGGCGAAAATACCCGCATTATTGATAAGGATATCGACGCCTCCCAATTCCTTGACGATCCAATCGAATGCCGTGTCAACGGATTCTTGTGATGAAACATCACAAGCGACGGCGTGAAAGCGTTTTTGTTGTTCAGCGGGTAATTGTGCCTTCAGTTCTTTCATGCGCTCCAAGCGACGCGCCAGACCGACTACAATTAAATTAGCTTTCAACAGATCCTTAACGGTGGCAGCACCTATGCCCGAGCTGGCGCCGGTAACGACTGCAACACGATTTTGCCAACGTTCCATTTTATTAATAACACTTAGTTTTGAAAGAGAACAGCAAGTGTTTGATCTACTGAAGGCTAGTGAAAGACTGATGTGTTTACAGATATTTAGTTGCTATTTATACAGCTAACGATAGCGGTAGAGTTACATATGTTAAGTGAGATCGTCACAGGCACAATGGAAAGAGAAGCAAAGGGGTAAAAAATAATCTCGCTTACGAATTCTGAGAATTTGTTAAAATATTATCTTAAATGCCATAATTGCTTGATATTATAGTTCAATGTTTATTGGTTTCTAAGCAAGTAGCCATAGATTTTTTGGCGGCTCGAGTGCAAAGAGAAACAACTGTTGCAGGTTACTGGTTGTAGATTCTACGGCCGAACGAAACGAGTATGATATTTGGATAGGTAATTGATAAGTCCTTTTTGCTGTCAGAAAACTTCTGTAGTTGGAACTCATGTGTGTCTGAACCCAATTCAAATCGATCGGCATAATATAATCCAACCGGGAGTATTACACCACAAGAAAGCAAACAGGAGTGAGCGGGATTATAATCCCAATTTAGCTATTTTCACAGGGTAGGTTGGTCTTTTGCCTTGTTGTGGAGCGGAACATAGTTATAGCTGTTTATAGGCTTTCGTTTAAGACGTTTTGTGGAAGTGTCAGTGCTCCGATTACACCCATCTTCGAACTGGTCCTCATTTTTCTTTTTTTGCCATAAAGCAGATGTATGAAGTTTCATCAAGATATCTCAATTTTTACGTCAGTTATCGCTTGCACAGGCAGTTAGTTACTCAGAATTCAACTCGCCTTATCATTCTGAACATTTATTTGGGTATATACATATAACGCTATATCTATCTCGCTTAGTTTTAATTGATACGTACAACCGTTAGGTGCACAAAAGAATGACTATAGAAATGTTGTAAATCATTATACATTGTACTTAGATCAGATGTACTCTTACAATCAGATTATCAATTAAACAGTGACGAAATTAAACGATTTCACAACAAGTCTGGCAATCTAAATTTGCGATCAGTAAAAACCACAGTTTTAAAGAGAGTATTTTTACTTACTCTCTCAAAATAGCCGAAAAATATTTTCTGCCGATAAAACAATTAAGGGTTTTACATAGTCTCATAAAGTTATAAGTTATAACGATGCGAAAACATAGCGTTCAGGGTTGTATTTGCGTAAACTTACATATTTTAGTATGCAATGTAACAACTAATTTTTGAAACTAGTATACAAATTTATGATTTTATGATTTTACGATACTTTTTGATACGTTGTGTGTACCCCAAATATGTATTTAAGCTGTTAATCATAACACCGAGTGATTATTTTTTTGTTTTGTGGTAACTATATTAAGGGGGTATTCTAGTCCAGAAATCAAATTTTGGGCAGTTTTTTGAATTTTATTAAAAAAAAACCCTAAAAATATTTTTTATATTCATTTTTTATGGTGTTTTTATTGATATCTGAAAAATACAAAAAAAAAAATTACAAAAAAATATTAAAAAATAAAATAATTAGAGGGGTGGGGAGGGACAGGTGTAAAAAAATGGCGCATCCTGGTGACATTGATCCTGACTCTTCTGGTGGTCCGAAAAAAAAACAAAAAATCCAAAAAAAATTCTAAACAGTAAGGATGCTGTTATGGTCCCTATATCAGGGAATACGAAAAAAAATTTTTTTTTTTTTGAAAAATGGCGACTGCCTGAAAATAAAAATCATTTTTTATGCTTTTTTTTTGAAATTCCTGATTTTTTTTTTAAATATTAAAAACAAAAATTTTGAAAAGATGCTGGTAAGAACGATAAAGGATTATATAAAAAAGGTTCACACAAAATTTCAAGTAAATCGGTTGTATAGAACTTGAGATAATGCCGGTACCGTGTGGAAAAAAGTAGTTTCGAGAAAAACGCGTTTAAAGTTTTACGTTATACGATATTCGCTTAACCGGTCTAGTTGCCACGTTACTAAAATGGCTATAACTTTGAAAATAATTTGAGTTTTGAAAAATCCTTTTAGGGAGATAATTTTGAATATCAAAACTATCGAATTATGAAAAAAAAATTTTCCATTTTTTTCAAATTTCTAGAGTAGAATACCCCCTTAATAAACACGAATATTGGCTGTTTCAACAAATAAGTAGATCGGTATCTTAAAAATTAAAAGACAAATTTGTGATTCTTCGGGTAACCTCTTTCATACTAAATATGGTCGTCAACGTTGTTTTCAGAGTTTTCTTCTTTACTTTCTTTTTGGTTTCAGTAATCCAGTATTTTTAGAAAATTGGGTGATTAGCCCATCCTAATTCGTTGGTACTACATGGCGACGTATGGTAGATGCTGACTTGAAAGACTCTCAAACTCTCGAAAACGACACAGAATTGGTCGAAGATGCCAGCCAACTGCTACAGTATGAGGTAATAGAACAGTAAGTACAAAAACTTAATAGCGTGCAGATTAATATGCAGCACTCAAAAAATACTACAGCCAAACTGACAGCCCTCTTATAGGAGAGAGGAAACGGTATCAGTTTGAACCAAGAGTCCTGGGTGAAAGAGAAGGAAAAGAATAGCTGAATATCATTAGATAAAAAATTTTTAAAAACAAATTGACGAATGGCATGCATTATCATCAAAACGGATAGCCTAGTCGTTGATGACTGGAGAGTGTCTGAGAAACCATCAATTTCGGATCACTTCTTCATACTCTTCAGCATTCTCGAGAAATCCAGTATAAAATCAATAATTTTTAAGAATTAGATGAAGATGTGAAAAAGATATAGAGAAGTCTTGTAGAATTATATTAAATAACCATGAGAGAATACGGTAAGCAACCATATACACGGATAGCCAGGCAGCACTGCAGGCCTTGTCGACGTCAAGAATGAATTCCAGTGTAGTAAACAATGATAAGAAACTCTTAAGTTCACTGGCAAGCCAACTTGATTTGGGTTCTCGGTCATATCTAGAAACATTGCGGCAATGAAAAGGCAATAATACCACATCCTGTTATGTAAGAAAATGTTCTTAGTGGCTGTTTGTTTACTAGGTTCCAGGTCACAAAAGAATGCTGCAAAGATTGCCAAAAGAGCCATTCAAGAACAAAAACATCAGAAGCGATATACGAGTACAATGAAATTTTCGAAAGTGCTGACAGACGGATCAGGAAATGAAACGTCTTAAATACATGCACGATCGCCTAGATCATGTGCTAGCGTTCTTTAGGAAAACTCGCATGTTTTTTTCTCACACGGTCTCGAAAGAACTGCCGGATAGTTGTTGGCCTCTTGACGGATCACAACCTATTGACTGCACATGCGAGCCAGATGGGCATAAGTAACGACGATCGGCAGAGAAGTGGCCATGAGAGAGGCACAGGAACACTCCTTATGCCCCCGCCCAGCAGCATTCAGAACTTTTAGCGTTGACGTCATGTATGACGAATACTTGACCTCAAATCAAACAGAACCGCGTTCTGGCTTTACTAAGAACAAATAGGTTTATGTATGACATGATAGCCGACCAATATAACCTAACCTAATTACCATAAACTATTCGATTAACCTTACCTTACGGAGTCTAGTTAAACAGAACTTAACTGATGGACGGTTGCTAACCAGACATTGAGTAAAGGGCGCTAAATAAATTACATACGATAATGATGCAGTATTAATAAACACGCATCAATATAAACCATTAGGGATGTTCAAAGAATATGTGGAAATCAATTAAAATGAATTTTATTGCAAGTAATTAAATAACTTACAATTAATGAAATACTTATGAACTTATATACATGTATTTTCATACATATATTTTTTTGAAATTTAATTGCCCAAAAGCGGCATCACCGTGATCTCGTGCACCTGCATATCTGGTGGTGTGGAGAGTGTAAACAGAATGCAGCTCGAAACATCCTCCGATTTCAGGCTTGGAAACTCAGCGCGCCTAAATACATCTGGCACAATTTCCGTGTCGGTTAAGCCGGGGCTAACACTCTGCAAGACAAAAAATAATTGTGATTAATGCAAATAAGTAGGATACGGCCTGAAAAAAATAGATAAATCGGAAAGAGTCCGAGTTTAAATGTAAAAGAGCGTATGACTAATGACATTTCTCATATTTTCGTGTGGAAGGAACTGTTCATTTTCATTTGATTATATAACTTTTATACCCGAAAGCTTCCAAACAAAAATAAACTTAAAAAATTTTACAAAAGAATTATCAATCAATGACGTTGGAGCAGACGTTCTATTGCCGAATTATCAAGAAGTTCGAATAGCGTCTGAAGAATAACAAAGCGGGGGGCCGATGGATTGCCGAATGAGCTGTTCAAATACGGCGGCGAAGAACTGATAAGAAGCTAGCATCAGTTTCGACGAAAAAAAGGAACGACGCACACCACCTTTTCGCCGATTTTAGGCCCGCTTTTGACAGCACGAAAAGGAGCTGGCTTTATGTCTGAACAAGGTATCCCCGCCGCAAAACTAATACGTCAGTGTAAACGACGTTGAGCAATTCCAAAAGTTTCGTCCGAGCCATTCGATAACTTCTGCCATAGCGACTTCCTATCGTAGGACCTCTTTAATCTACTCTTGGAGAAAATATTTCGAGCTGCAGAACTAAATAGATAAGGTACCAGAGTATACAGCTGCTGGCGTATGCCGATGATATTGATATCATTGGTCGCAACTTCCGCGCCGTTAGTTCTGCTTTCCTCCAGGACAAGACAAAGTATATACTGTCAGCAAACAAATAGTCGTCACTGCGATTGGCTCCCACATCACTGTTGACAGTCATAACTTCGAAGTCGTCGATAATTTCATCTATCTTGGAAGCAGAGTTAACACCAACAACAATGCCAGTCTCAAAATAAAACGTATAATAACTCTTGCCAACAGGTGCTACTTCGGACTGTATAGGCAATTGAGAAGTAAACTCTTCTATCGACGAACAATGACCACGCATTATTCCCGTCCTGGTATATGGTGCAGAGGCATGGACGATGACAACATCTGATGTGTCGGTTTTAAGAGTTTTTGGGAGAAAGGTTCTGCGGAAGATTTATGGTCCTTTTGGCATCGGCAACTGATAAATATTTTTACAAATACTAAGTCTTAAAAAACAGTTAGAAGATATCATAATATGTGTAAAAATTTTTGGATTAATAATTTTAAAAATTTTCTCACTTAAAGTTCTGGAAAATTCGCCTTTTTTGGCCTTCTAACTGTTTATAACCCCTTAAATTATTACTCGCCAAATTTATAATCACAAATGCATTTATGCCTATCTTATCAATACATGACAATCGAGACCTCATACGCATAGCTTGAACATAAATTTATATAAGCCTATCTTCCTACATAAGTATATATGTATGTATGTATATACATTACATATTTATATCTTTACATGTCGTATGTACGCTTACAAAACTGTTACACAAAATATACTTACAGTAATCTTAATTTTGGTGTTTAGTCCTTTAAATTCCTGACGCAATACCTCGGTGAGGGCAGTTAATGCAAACTTAGATGACGGATAAAGTGAAAACATCGGTGCCTGATTGTTACCGACCGACACAGGCACACCGTGACCCAAGACACTATTAACAAGAACCACATGACCATCAAAATTACGTTCTTTCATCGATTTGAAGGCACGCTGGGTGCAATATACCACACCCATCACGTTGATTTGTAAAATTTTTTGCAATTCCACAGGATCCTGAGTGCTAACCTGTCCAGCGGCGAAAATACCCGCATTATTGATAAGAATATCGACGCCTCCCAATTCCTTGACGATCCAATCGAATGCCGTGTCAACGGATTCCTGTGATGAAACATCACAAGCGACGGCGTGAAAGCGTTTTTGTTGTTCAGCGGGTAATTGTGCCTTCAGTTCTTCCATGCGCTCCACGCGACGCGCCAAACCGACTACAATTAAATTAGCTTTCAACAGATCCTTAACGGTGGCAGCACCTATGCCGGAGCTGGCACCAGTTACGGCTGCAACACGATTTTGCCAACGTTCCATTATGAATATTAATAACACTTAGTTTGGGAAAAGAACACCAACTATTTGCACTAATGAAGACTAGTGAATGACTGAATAACTTTCGAAAATCGATTACTATTTATACAAGTAACGGTAGCGTAGCGATTAAGTAGTTCAATTAAATGCTATTGCGAAATCACTTTAAGAGAAAAGTTACGCACAAATGGCTCACTTAAGTGCGTTTAAGCTCAAACGTTTTGTTTACAAAGTGAATAAGCAGAGAGTTATGCGGTGATATCTCACAACATGTACAATGGACACCAATAACAACAATAGCTGATACTCGTAATTAAGTGAAGAGCAAAGCAAGAGGGATTAAGAACGATAGAAATTTGTAAAAGTATGATCTTAAATGGAATCAACGCTTCATTTTATATATCAATATTTATTATTTTTTTGGATGTCATTAACAATTGTTTATTGGCGGCTCGACTACAAAGCGAAACAACTGTTGCATGTTACTCGTATATCCTACGGCCGAACTTTGAAACGAGTATGATATTTGGATAGGTATTGATAAGACCTCTTTCATATCTGAAAACTCTTGAAGTTGAAGTTAGGAACTTATGTGTGTCCTAATCCAATTCAAATCGATTAGAGAGTTGATGTAATCCAGGCGCCAGTACTACACCACAAGAAAACAAAATAGCGGAGAGAATTCGTAAATTTCACAAATAATTGTAACTAGCGATTTCGGGGTTTCATCTGCATTTGTAAATGTGGGGTGTGCAACCGGCAACCGACTCACATGAAGACCTTTTGTTTCATATCGAGTATACAGTTTGTTCTCTGGCGAATTTAGTTACAAATTTATTACAGTTTTAGTAGTTGTTAACAAAACCGTTATATGGGGAGTGAGCGGGATTACAATCTGAAATTTTCACAGGATAGGCATGTAGGTCTTGTGTCATATTGTGGAGTGGAACCTAGTTATGGCTCTTTATAGGCTTTCATTTAATGACGTTTGTTGAACGTGTCTGTGGTCCGATTATGCCCATCTACGTATTCGTCCCCACTTTTTTGCCATGAAACAATTTTTACTTTCATTTAATGACGTTTGGTGAAGGTGTCAGTGGTCCGATTATGCCCATCTACGTATTCGTCCCCACTTTTTTGCCATGAAACAATTTTTATTTTAGTAATCACCTGCACAGGCTGTCAGAGGGACGGACAGACAGACAGTCACTCAGAATTCGCCTCGTCATTCTGAACATTTATTTATATGTATGTATATAACTCTATATCTAACTCGCTTAGTTCTAGGTGATACGTACAATTGTTCGGCGAACAAAACTATGATACTACGTAGCAATATGTTGCAAGAGTTTAGAAATTTGCAAATCATTATACATTGTACATAGTCATTTGCACTCGAACAAGCAATAAGAAATCGAAAGAGACGCGCCGGCAAAAGGTTCTCTTTATTACTCTACTCATCAATTAAAGAGTGATCAGATTAAACGATTTCATAAAAAATCTGGAAAACTACTTAAGTTTGCGGTCAGGAAAAAACACTGATTTAAAGAGAGTATTTTCATTTACTCTCTCAAAATATACGAAAAAAAATCTACCGAAAAAATGGTATCTCCTTAAATTTTTAATAATTGCACTGAGTGATTTTTATTGTACTACTTTAATAAACACGACTATCGGCCGTTCCGACAAATAAGCAAATTGATATCTTAGAAAATTAAAAGACTAGTTCATGATCCCCTGCCTGTCGTGACCTGAATAGGCGAATTTTTCGTCACTTGGAGTTATGTCTTCACCTTTGGAACTCGGAGATCAATTGTTGCTATTTGCAATGTCAATCTATTGTGGGAACATTTTAGTACCCGTTTCATACTAAATGCGTTCGTTAATGTTGTTTTCGGAGTTTTCATCTTTACTTTCATTTTGGTTTCAGTAATCCAGTATTTTTAGTAAAATTGAGTGATTAGCCTAGGTTTCCTAATTCGTTGGTACTTCATGGCGTCTTATGATAGGTGCCGACTTAAAAGGCTCTCAAACTAGCTATAATAAAATCTTCCAAAGAAACGAAGACGACAGGTCGAAATGTCAGCCAATTTCTACGGGCTGAATAGTGTTAGATACAAAACCAATGTCGTATCACTCCTTTATACGCTTCAGCATTCGCAAGAAATTCAGTACTCCCCACCAATACCGACACCTTAGACGAACAGGGTGGAATAAATTTACCAGGATAGCAACAAAAAGCTTATAAAATAGCAATTATAACAATTAAATCAATAATTTTAAGAATTAGATGTAGAGGTAGAAAAATAAGAAACTCAGCGAATATCTTTCAAGCGCAAGTACTACAATTAATTATTATTATCCGGCTATATCTGTACTCTCTTAAATTATTACTCGCCAAATTTTAGTCATAGATGCCATGACGGGGCATTTATGGCTATCAAAAAATTTACAATCGAGACCTCTTACGCACAGTGTGCGCATATATGGATATACATATGCATTCCAGTATTATATACTTGTATGTATATAAATATATAAAAGGAGATCCACTACGAGGTTCCCTACATTTTTAAAGATATTTCAAATTTAATGGGGAATGTTTATTGTCATTCGAAAGCACATTCTTTGCCACTTATTTTTTGAAAATTATCTCGTTCAAATGTTGGCCGTTTCTACGTCGCAAATGGTCCATCCCTTGAGTCCAATTTTCGATGACTCGTTCGAGCATTTTGACTGGTAACTGGCGAAAGACATGCGTGATGTATTGCTCCAGGGCCTGAATCGAAGATTGCAGAAATCTAGTTACAATTTATATCGCTAATGATAGCCTAGCTATTAAGTAGTTCTATGAAATGTTTTCATTTTGTAGTGAAATCACTAAAAGAACTCTGAAGAGCTCATCGATGGAACAAATTGCATGTAAAATAACTACACATATATGTAAGAATATAAAACACTCAAGAGGAAAGTTGAGTACAAATGGCTCACTTCAGTGTGGTGAGTTCAAAGCGTTTTGTTTGTAAACAGAGAGTTATGTGAGATCAACACATTCACAATAGAAACCATAACAATATCTGATAATTAAGTGAAGAATAAAGATAAATTTCTCTTATTTCTCTTCTTCTCTTATATTTAAAAATGTTTTTTTTTTTTTCGAAGATGCCGCTTGTTTTTTAAGTTCAATATTAAATATTATCTTGAATACAGGCAGCTTCGTTTATTAGCTGGCCAACTTCAAATAATTGACAGAAAAAACAGTTGCGGGTTAGACGCTAAGGTCGGCCTCCAAAATGGATTTCATGTTTGTAAAGAACCCATTACAAATATAGTTATTTCGACTCCAAATAGTTCACCTGGATAACTGAAGCTGTCAGATCCAAAGATTTTCGGTTATAATTTTACAAAGTTGGTACCGTTAAGAAAGAAATGCCTCGTCTTTTACCAAACAATACGATAATTGTCAACAATCGGCCAAATACCGGCCAAAACCCCGACAGAAAAAGGAAAACGAACCTTGCTGAGGAGCTGGTACTCACTTGACGTTATGCAATTTAATTCGGGGCAAAAGTTGACATGTACCCACACCTTCAACTGGTACACGGCAGGAAGCAAACATAGCGTAGAGAATACTACTCCTCCTACAAATGAACTAAGATTGAAGAATCTCGGTTGCCTTACCTTCAGCAAACCAGAAGACATAGCCAAACTGATATTAGCTGCCTCAACAAATTTGTGGCAGACTCAAAGCGCTTCCAGTCAAACAAAAAAACAAAATCACCCGGAAATTGTAATTGAATTCCCCGGATAAATGATATTTCAAAAAAACACAATCTTAGGAGTGGTACAAAGCCTTCAAGGACGGTCGAGAGATCGTTAAAGACAAGCCTTCTGGCCGAACTTCGACCTCTTAAACTAATGAATTTATTAAAGAAGTGAAGGATATGGTGCTTGAAAATCGTCTGGCAAGTGTTGTTGGAATGATGGCAAGAGAACTAGACATTTCTCGCGTGTCTCTTTGAATGACTTTGGTGGATATTTTGGGTATGAAACGTGGTCTTTCTCGACTCGTCCCAATAAAGCTGAATTTTTTTTCAAAAAAGTGTACCATGAATATGTCTCTTTGGATATACTTGCCCGTGCTAATCTACTTAGAGCCTTTTTATGGTTCGGAATTAAAAATTATAGCGAAATTCGAGCTAAGATATTGATATTCAACAATTTATAATACTCAAATATTTAATTTTTAATATTGACCTTGAAAAATATATTTCAAAAATATGCTAAAAATACTATTATTGTTTACTGTCTTATAAATTTTGCTAAATTTGTGTTTATAAAAATATTTAAATTTAGTATATATTTGTAAACATATACATACATGTAAATATATAAAATTATCGTTTTTCTTAAAGTAAACAATGACAATACACTTGTCAACTATAAAAACCTATAATTTCGACATAATTAATTTTAATACTAACGTATACATAATTTACATAGAGGAATATATAACACTATATTCAAAACAAAAAACTTTTTAAAAAGGTTAGAAGTGATTTTCCATAATTTGTTTATAATTTTGTAATTTTAACATTTTTCAAACCGGTGTTTATGCGCAACAACAATTTTTGCACTGCAAGCCGAAAGTCGTAGCTCAAAATAAATAACTTCGGAGGTACTTATAACGGTTAAGAAAAATCACTTTTCCGCTACAACTATAGTTATGTTATTTTTGTTCGAATACAACGCTGTATTTAGAGCAGCATCCAGTTCATCTTCATTCTCTATCAGCGCCGGCGCTTCGTCATCAATTTGTGGCACTATTTTGTACTCTTCTTCCGCTGATTCTAGTGGCACTACTTTATTTGTACTCAATGTTTGCATTTCGGCACCCATGGGATTGTCGAAACTCGGTGGTATCAGACGGTTTCTAAAATATATATATATACATACATATAAGTGAATATAGAACAGTGAGTTTTCGTAAATACAGTACGCACTTCGATAACAGCAGCCATATCATCGCTACGAACATCATCACCGACGTTATGCCGAACGTCCAGTATGTGCCGTAGCGTGTATAGATCACACCTACAAAAACAGGTCCCAATACGCGCGACAAGCAACCCGCACCGGTCATCAGACCCATCCAAACACCTTGCGGTCGTGGTCCCAATACCTTTGAGAAGATCGTCTGTATCAATGTGACACCGATCGGATAACCAATCGAGGTGAATGCGTAGCCGATGATAAATTGTGTTAAAGTCAGTGCTGGCGTTAGCTCACACCAGGGTTGTGTTTTGGGGCAGCCGAGGAATACGATATCATTTGGATCGAGATCTATTGTAGCATTGCCCGTCAGCGGTAATGTTTCATTGTAAACTTCAGCAATAACGGGTGGTCCATCACCCCAAGGTATATACAGCACACGGCCGAGTACCATTAACGAAAAGCCACCCCATATGAGCACATAGTGCTCGGGAAAAACTTTACAAAGCGGATTGATGGCAACGAATGTGGCAAGTGCCACAATAGCACCCACTGACATCAGTATGCCCATGTAGTAGAGCGCTTCATGATTGCTCCAAGCAAACTGGTCCATGGTAAGAGAAGTGCCGAGTCTGAAAGAGAAGAAGATTTTTAATTTAGGTGGTTAAAAATTTAACTGGACATCAGTGGAGAGCATTTTTGTTCAATTGCGATGAAGAGGTCCAACTTTTCAAGGACTAGAATAAGGAATAAACAGGCTGGAGATTATAAGTATTCGAAAACGAAATGGAGATAGATCTTTAAAAAGTAAGAACCCTCAAGAATGTGCTTCTTCGCTACAAGTATTTATTCTCAAGAATTGCGTCAGCAGAGTCTGTTGACACAATTTTTGTCGAAAGTAAAGAGTTTACAAGAGCGCTTTTCGTTGTTTTACGATTCCGATTTTGTAGATTCCAAGTGTAGCCAGGTCCTTCTCCATCTGGTCTTTCCAGCGGAGTGGAGATCTTGCTCTTTCTCTGCTTCCCCCGGCGGGTACTGCGTCGAATACTCCCAGAGTCGTATATCTCGTACAGCTTATCGTTCCATTGACTGCGGTATTCACCGTTGCCATGGACCATAAATCTTCCGCAGCACCTTTCTCTCAAAAACTCGTAACGCCGACTCTTCAGATGTTGTCATTGTCCATGCCTCTGCACCGTCTAGCAGGATGTGGATGACTTATAGAATGAATTCTTTGTTGGTCGGGTATTTACTTCTCGATTGCCTACTTAGTCCGAAAGAGCATCTGTTGGCAAGAGTTATTCTAAGATGAATTTTGAGGCTGACGTGTTGTTGGTGCTAATGCTGGTTCCAAGTTAGACGAAATTATCGGTCTAACTACTTATAGTGCTATTCTTTAAGTTTCATCATCCATCGTTATGCAACAAACGAAACTCTCCTATTGATAAGCTACGAATATGACTGAGACAGAGTAGTACTTACGTTTCGAGCAGCACAAAGTTGAAGACCAATACGAAGAATGCCATAATTAAAGTCCACGCTGACACATAGTCCGGTTTGATGGCCTTCCACGTTTCGCGCTCCGAACTTTTACCCTGTTTTATCATTATTTCGCGTGCAGCTATTTTATGCTCCTGTGAAACAGAACGGTTTATGAAAAAAAAAATCACATTTGTCCTGTTGATAGTCATACTACCTCAAAAAGTCCCGGCAGAAACATGATGAAGTTGCCAATGCTCATAAGTACATTTATCCAGCCACAAGCCGTGTACATGTTGAAAACAATGGAGCCCCAAAGAAAACTGTAGCCATCATTACCCAATGGTGTTACAGCCGTCTGTAGACCGGGTCCCACAATGAAGCCCAGAACCTGTGCCAGTGACACCATCGAAACGGCTTTCGTGCGTTCACTCAAACGTGTCGCTGCCGATAAGTACGAACGGCACACAGCAATATTTGCCGAACTGACGCCAATTAAGAAACGTGAGATCAACATCCAGTACTTGACATGATCGGGACGCATTTCCAGTGATGAATATAGGCCACTGGCGAATGTGAACAACGCCAGCGAACATAGTAAGGGTAAACGTATGCTGCCAATTCTATTGCTCCACCAACCGAAGAGCGGACTGAAGATCATCTGACCCAATGGATTTGCGGCAACAATGAGACCCATGAACTCTTTGCCCGCCTTTGGATCTAGCTATGAAGTAGTATGTGAAAAAATACTTTCTAATTAATTCTTTCATACAAATACCTTATTTAAGTACGGCCATATGCCAGTTAGTATAATACTGAAGCCAAGTGACATCAGGAACATTGTGAAATAAATGACGCGCACCGAACGCCAACGGCTCCGATACTCGTCCAATGTTTCAAGGCCATCATTGACATCGTCGGGTATTTTTGGATTTTGTGATTTTTTACAAGAATTGCCCATTGTTGGTATTTGTACTTTTAGTTAAGGATCTCGTGTAGTCAACAGTTTGTGTTTGGCAGCTTTGCGGACGACATTTGAACTCTCTGACCATTGATGAAAATTTAGTTAGAAGCAAATGATGCTTTGTAGAAACCAATTCCGGGTTATATATGCTGATTTACATGCTGAGTTGGAGACTGTAGGAAAATGAGAAAATTATAGAAATAAAATAATTAATTCTCATGAACACTTTATAATGCTTACGTCGCTAATAAAACTCTCAATATTAACTGTGAGTGTTATTTCCAAGCTTTGCTTGTTGCAATAACAAACTATACCGTTTCTACAAATGCAATTTCGTAAACAAACAACAGGATATGCAATCAGCTGCAGAGCATCTGTCTAAACAGAGCAATGAAATCAGTGAAATGTCATAATTCAAAAAGCTTTGCAAAACTGATGGTGTGTGTACGTGCTTAGGTATGCCAAAAAAGCTCCGCTTAAGCTTAAGCGAGTCAAACTAAATTCCAATAAAAATGGCTGTTTATGGCGGTCGTGGACTAAATTCCAATAGTAATGATTGTACAGAGGCTTGGAGGAGCTTAAATTTGCAAAAAGCACACATACATATGTATATACGAGTATACAGGCGCGGTTCCACGGGGTTAAGAGTTAAAAGTTCTACATTATTTCCATCATAAGTGATACTCCGCGAAGAAAAAGACTTTGAGTTGCAAGTATAGTTCAGTTAACTGCTAACAGGTCGATTGAAAAGTCCCCGGCCTACCAAAATAAAACACTTGTTTTTTTACAAAATTCGTTTTTTTTTTAATTCAACATAGTTCCCTTCAAAATAGACCTCAGTTTCGGCGATCAGCTCTTCATTCGACAAAAATTTCTTTCCAGCGCACATTCTTTTGAGATCTGAAAACAGGAAATAGTCACCTGGATCCAGATTTGCTGAATACGTTGGTTGCGGAAGCCATTCGAAGCCCAGTCCTTGGACTTTTTACTGACAGAAAATGCGGTCGTTTTTCGACGACTTTGCTCTTCAAATGGTCCAACAAAGCTATGTAAAAGTCGATGTTGTTCCTTCTTTTTTCAAGGTAGTCAATAAAAGTTATTCCATGCGCATTCCAAAATACAGACGCCATAACCTTGCCAGCCGATTATTGCGTTTGTCCACGCTTTGGAGCGGGTTTAACGTGTGCAGTCCACTCGGATGATTATCCATCGAACTTCGTAGTTAAATGATAGTGTCATGTTTCATCCATTGTCACATATAGAAGCAAAAACTCGGACTTATTACGGGTTTATTACGCTTAAACATCTCCAAACACTGCTTCGAATCAGCAACTCGTCGCTGTTTTTGGTCAAAAGTGAGCTCACGCGACATCCACTTTGCAAAGAGCTTTCTCATAATCAAATATTTGTGAATAATGTGATGCACACGTTCAGTTGCTATCTTTAGAGTGCCTGCTATCTCGAAAAACTTCACTTTACGTTCATCGAAAATAATTTTGTAGACTTGTTTGATGTTTTCGTCGGTAACATCCTCGTCCATTTGCGTTTCACCAGATCTAAGCTAAGCATACCACTCCTTGATGGTTTTTTTTTTACTAGGGCAGGGTCCGAAAACTCGTCTCAAGCCAAGTTTTTGCTTCGACTGTATTTTTTCCTTGAAAAATCCAATTTCTCTTTATCCATTTTTGCACAATAACAAACGTTTCTTCACTCAAAATGATATAATGCAAAAACTAATGATCTGACAGCTGTAAAATTTGTACACACCCTTTTGAACCTTAGGACTAATTTAACTTTAATTCAAGATGAGCCATCTATGTGTCAAGTTATCGAACTCCAAATCCCGGCTACGTTGATTACCATTTCTCTATGTGCTTACCCTTAGTCTTAGTGGTTATTCCAACACGAAAGAAAGCTGCTCGAGCGCAGTTGTCATACTAAAGTGTTCGAATAGACTTTGCAGCAGCAAACGGCAACTTTTTGCTATCAACTCTCACTCAATATTTATGAGTACTACGTCGAAATATCGTAAATAAAATAATTTGAAACTTCTTAAGATTAAGGCTATTACCTAACACGCAAGAAACCTGCAGATAACGAATTATGGCTATTATCCCATATGAGTAGTCGTTTACGCTCAGCAAATTAGTCAGTAACATAGTACTTGACGAAATGAAATCAGAAACTGCTTACACGTGAAAAATTCTATAATTGCTGCGAACATGCCTCTTATCTAAATGATCGGTGAAAGATTGTAGAAAATTTTTGCAATTTCATCGAGATAAGTAATCACAATCTTATTTAGCTGAAATCTCATCGTTTATAAATGTTTATAATGGCATGACTTGGGCAATTTTAGAATAAAGTGCTGCCGACAGAAGGTGATATAAAGTGTTAAGTTAGGTTAGGTTAGGTAAACAGACTGATTTCTCGTTAAGTCTTAGGTATATAGTAGATCAAAAAGGCCGCCGCATATCGACAAAACGCCTAGAGCTTTTGGCTAATAACAATTTCCAATTCCTCAGATTTGTAAAAAGTATTGCAACCAAGATGCTTTTACCTTAGTCTGGCAAAAGCTGAATAGTGGAGGATAAAGTGTTGCTACTGCATCTTCCTTTTTACAACTTTGACAAGTTACGTCCTCCCAAATACCCACAGGACAGTATCCAGTTAGGACATCTATGATTGCAGCGATGTGAGCTTTCTTACTAAGAGCTGGCAGTAAAATATACCTTTTGCTTTCCACTCTGAACCAGAAAATTTTCGTAACCCTTGCAAGGCTTGCTGAGTTCACGCGAGGCCCAATTTGCAGTAAGTAATGCTAAGCTCTCAAGGTTTTTCTCTTCATGTTCTTTGTTCAGAATAAAAGAGAATCCTCGGTAATTTGATTAAGCTAAATGTTCTCAATTAAAATTTTTCTAAAAAAGTGAAAAACTAAGTATCAAAAATACTTTTTTAACATAAGTTCTTTGCCGTGAGCTATCCACATGTGATATCCTGATCATTAATTGAGTTCGTGGCTACCATTCACTTCCTCATCGGAACATATTTCGAACCCTCCCTAAAAGTAATGCACCAATAAGCAAAATCAGCTAACCTAAAGGTAATGTCAGTAAGACGGATATGGTACTAGAAGATACAAAATCCTATCATGGAAAGCCTCGAGTCTCAACGGAGTAGAGTTAACTTCTAAGAATAAAAAGTCCCTGGAATTAATTTTGGATAGCACACTGACGTAGATACTCTATGTGGAAGAGAGAGGAAGAAGTCAGTGGTGCTCTACGCATGCAAAAATAAACTAGGGTCAACATGGAGCCTATCACCTGTCCTTATGCATTGGTGTTACATAGCGGAAGTCGAGCCAATCTTACTTTGGTGGGGTGGACCCCTAAAAATCTTTGGGCATTACTCGATAGATTTATCTGGGAAAGAAGGTTTCAAGTAAAGTTAAAAGAGGATGGATAGCGCTGGAGCACGCGACCCACCTGCGAAACTTTCAACATCGGTACTCGGACGGATTAAAAATGGCTGAAGTAGTGGGCGCCTGGATCCATTGCGCTGAGCTAGATCTCAGCTACCGCAAAATTGCAGTATCTTCCAGTCTTTGCGGTTAGGATAGCTGCTGAGATAACTAATAACCCAGGAAACGATATAAAGAAACTCAATATACATATAGAAATGTCGATGACCATGTCTGGGAATGTGCTTAGAAGAAGAGAGGCAGTAAATATAGCGATTGTCGGAAAGCAGCTGCAACTATACTGGGTTCCAGGTCATAATACGCTAAACGATAACAAATGAAATTGGAGAAAGAGCAAACAGACTGCTCAGGGACATATGACATACCTTAGAGGCCTGTATGACATATACTTCAGTTCATATTAATAATGAACCTTCAAGTGACATCGCAAACGGCCTGTAAGTCTATATGTGTATGACGTGGAAGCCAGTCCCTTTAACCTAACAATCTGCCTATGGCTAGGAGTCTTGTATTTAAACGACACTTTGAAACAGCGTTAGCAGCCTAAATAAGGCGTTAGCTAAGTAAATAATATAAATAAAAATATAACTATTTGCCAGTTAATAATAATGCTAAATATTTTGTAGAAGAAAACATTTGTGCGCATTGTCAACCAAGAAACAAATGCTTTGAGTAACACCTTTGCACCTGAATCATGCGTGCAAGGTACATCACTAATGACAGCAGTTATAAATGCAATGTCTCACAGCACATTTTTATTAACATAGATACTTACGAGTACTCATATAAAAACATAATAATAAAATAAGTGCAATCCTCACTTTGTTTGCAATAAGATTAACCTGCGTGACTGGCATATAACCAGCAGTCCAAGTGCATGCACATACTATACACTAGTGGCCAATAAAATGTTACCACGCTGAAAATTGTATATTGCTGTATACCAACATTTTTTTTAATACCGTATATTCTAAATTTTGTTGTTTTTATGATGTCGTCCTGTGTTCATTCTGAAGCTTTATAAATAATATGGCGCAACTAAATCTTTGAACAGAGCTCGTGGAAGTGGATTCGCAAAGAATGTGGTCCGAAATTCAAGAAATCGTAGCCTGCACAAACGATTTTTAACTGCCGAGGAGCCAAGCTGAGAGTTCAATAAGCGATTTTTGGTTGATGTAAGTACACGCACGGTACGCTGAAGGCTCTATAATATGCGATTTGAAGCGAAAAGGACAAGAAAAAAGTCTACCATAATTGGACTCTAGAAAATTAGAAAAAGTGTTATCTTCAATTATGAATCGAAAATAAATTTGAATCAGTCCGATGGAGTCCAGTATCACAAGTAGGAGATCACAAGAAGAATTACGTCCAAGTACTGTGATAACCAGAAACAAATTGCCAGTGAGTTATATGGCTTGGAATGGAATCTCCTACTAAGGTAGCAGTGAATTTGCATTTATTAATGGTTCCTTAAATGTTACTGGATATATAGATATTATTAACAACTTTTTAAAGCCAGCAGTGGATGCCTTGTTTCCTGTCATCACCAAGCATTGCTGGCATATTTTAAAAAAATATGAGTGGTAACATTTCATTGACCACTAGTGTATGTACTTAAATGCGAATAAGTATTCAGGTTAATAGCCACTACTGTTGGCTAAACAAATAAAGATTTGCATTAATATATTTATATTTAAACGCAACTTTTACTTTTTTACTTTTTTTATTTAAAGATAAATTAAAGAAGCAGCGTTTGCACGCATGCAATAATCTCACATACAAACATACATATAAGTTAATAATTGTATTCAACGCGCACTCATCACTTTAATAATATGCGAAGTAATGCCAAAGCGCTCAGATAAACAAAGACAATTTTAATAATGATAAGCGATTTTCTGCTCTTTGTTTGCGAGATTTTATACTCGAATGAGTTCGTCTTGTATTCCTTAACTGAATGGGTCAATTAACTGCAAGTCGGTTTGGTCTATCATATAAATAGATATATGTATATGTAGACGCCTTTAAATAAGGAATGTTTGAGTTTATCTATATATACCGAGATTATTTGTAAACTTTTTCCAATATTGTTATATATCAGGCCGATTTAACTTGTAAAATGTGTCTAGAAAGCTACATAAATCGACTGACTGATCACTGATGGATAATAAGAGAATTCAATAAAAGCTTTACAGATGACTTGCTAGGAGCGTTTAAATATATGCAAATTTAAACTGACCGAAGACCGACACAGAAACCACTTTTCAGATCTGAAGTAAATAGTAAAGATATCTGCGTAATCTTCTTGTATTGCCTGTCATCGCAAGAATATAATTAATTTTAACCCAGTCTATGATTAGATGCTTAGATTAGATAGCTGTTCCCTCAGCATTGCAGGGGCGATCACACTTAAACTGTTATGTAGGGTACTAGACTATACCTTTACAGATATTTTTTGCCAGCGAGCTCAATTTTAACGTCATACAAAAATTTTTAAGGGCAGTTGTGAGCTTTAAAATATATGACCAATTGAAGATCGTTCCACATTATTACAGAAAGGCATAAAAATAATTATGTTTCCTTTCAATAAAAAGAAAGAAAATTCCTTCGAATAAACATATACACTTCTATCAATAGATCTCTTTAAAAAACATTCCACCAGACGAATTAATGAATATACTTATAGTAATGAATGTACTTATTGCTTGCCAAGACAGTCGCTTCTACGTTACCGAAAGTGACTCGGATTTTATACGGCCAAGGACTGTTATTTCGGCGATTTAACGGATCTGGCGATCTGTTGGATCGGTGTTAAGATGAATATAGTTATTGTTTTAACGATTGATGGTCAATGACTTAACAAAAGCAAATCACGTTAACCAAAAAATCGTAGAAGACCGCATTTTATTCCAAGAAAAGTTTCTTCTGTAATGTAAATTTTACTTAGAGTACAGTGTATACAAGTAGAATAATGTATCTACAGCAAAACAAGGAGAGGTAAACGTTTGTAACTAAATGTTTCTCACAGAGAGAACGCTAAGCTTAGCCATAACTACTTTCAATTCACCAATATCACACTGCTTTCGATTCGACAAACTTTGGAGAGTTGCGAAACGAATAAATAACTGGTATAAGTTTAATAAGCCGGCATAAACAAGTAGCGATAGAAATAGCAAGCGGCTATACCGACTCAATGTGTTCATTCTCATGTTAGTGGGGTTTGCATAACCGGAACATACACGGATTTTTATCCGACCACGGACTGTCAGCTCGACAGCACTCCACCGTCTCACATAAGGAACGTTTTCTGCCACTGCAATAACAACATGTACAATGTTGAACTAAACAACTTCGTGTTTACTTTCACTTATAAGTATATAACATTTTGATAAGAGAGCAGAGCTCGAACAAAGTTGCGGAGAATTACCGAGTTGAAAGGGACTGTACTTCTAGTATCAGAAAAACTTAATCCAGAGGACTCATACACAGTGTATATTAAATCCAAAAAACCAAACAACCGTAAGTTTAAAATCGGAAAGAGACGGTCGGAAAACTTAGTTTAGGTGATTCATATTTAGAGTAAATCCGATCCCAAAGCCAAAAATAACATAACAATTTAAATGGTTTTTGTAATAGAGTTGAAGTATGAATAACAGAGTTTTTAAGCAAATATTGAGGAAATTTTTGTATGAAAGAAATACTTGTAGCAACCGTTATATATAGTACAATATTTTATATGTCAATTTAGTGCAGGTTTATTAATAACCCGCTCCAGTTGTCATGCATAATAGACTCAGTGGACACAACTGCTGATTGTGGCATCTTAAAAACACACAAAAATATAATGATTCATATTTCTATGGTTTTTTAGAATAAATATTTACATAGTATACTATAAATAAAAGTACTCAAGCTCTTGAGTTTATTTCTTTATTCCTCCACAAGTGTTCGAGTAAAAAGTTAGATAACGAAATGAAAATCAGCCCTTCAATAGATCAACATTGGCTATTGTTATTTAATAGAGAATAGATAGTGCACAAAAACTTCTACTATCAATATAACAGCTTTTAAAATATCAAATATCATATCGATATATGTGACCTGGTCTACGAAAAGGGGGCTTGGTGTCAAAAAAAAATAAAATAAAATAAAAAAATAAAAAAAAAATTGAAAAAAAAAATTAAAAAAATTGATTTTTTGACACCTAAGCCCCCTTTTCGTAGACCAGGTCATATATAAGTAAATGTCGAACATAGCCATCCATATGCGTCTGTGTCTACGCAAGGTAGTTCCTCAGTTTTTGAGATATCGATCTGAAATTTTACGCACAACCTTTTCTCCTCAAGAAGCTGATAATTGGTCGGAACCGGCGATTTCGGACCTTTGTGGGCTATAGCTGTCATATAAACCGAGCGCTCAAACTCAAACCCTTATATGAACAACTTTTTTATTTGCCGACATATCTTTACGAAATTTTATACTGATTATTGTCCGAAGCAGCGCTATAAACTGTGAACAAATGGTTTAGATCGGATCACTATAGCATGTAGCTGTCATACAAACTGAGCGCTCCAACTCAAGACCTTATATGAACAACTTTTTCATTTGCCGAGATATCTTAACCAAATTTGGCACAGTTTATTTTCGAAAACCGCGCCGCAATCTGTGAACAAATAGTTTAGATCGGATCACTATAGCATATAGCTGTCATATAAACCGAGCGCTCAAACTGAAGTCCTCGTATGAACAACTTTTTTATTTGCAGATATATCTTAACCAAATTTGGCACAGATTATTTCCAAAAACCGCGCCACAATCTGTGAACAAATGGTTTAGATCGAACCACTATAGCATATAGCTGTCATATAAACTGAGCGCTCCAAATCAAGTCCTCGTATGAACAACTTTTTTATTTGCCGACATATCTTTACGAAATTTGGCACAGATTATTTTCAAAAACCGCGCTATAATATACAAATAAATTGTTCAGATCGAACCACTATAGCATATAGCTGTCATATAAACTGAGCGCTCAAACTGAAGTCCTCGTATGAACAACTTTTTTATTTGCCGAGATATCTTAACCAAATTTGGCACAGATTATTTTCGAAAACCGCGCCACAATCTGTGAATAAATGGTTTAGATCGAACCACTATAGCATATAGCTGTCATACAAACTGAGCGCCCAAACTGAAGTCCTCGTATGAACAACTTTTTTATTTCACAAGAAAACTTCACGAAATTTGGTAAAAATAATTTTCCAAAGCGAAGTTAAAGTTTCAGTTTTTTTTTAATTTTTTTCAACTTATGTTAAACCGCAATGCATCGAATTTGTCGACCTCAAAAGCCTACAATTTGTAACAATTAGCATGCAATTTACATGCATTATCAGGAATGCGAACACCTGTGAAGCTGCCGGTTGCTTTATTATTGTTGTATGTGACACAAAGTTTTAATTTTTTACAGCTAGTATTTAGTTTATTTATAATTTTATTTATTTATTGCAAAGTTAACAAGAAAATTGTAACACTAAGCCAAAAAAAACTATTAAAAGTCATTAGTTATTTAATTAAATGCTTCACTAGCCAGAGTTTAAAAAACACTAACGACTGTGTTTTAATAAAACTTGCGGTGGCGTATTGCATGCAATTAATTAAAAGTTTACATACATACAACTAAAGTACTTATGTACCTACTTGTAGTTGTTGTTTTTATCTGAGTGAATTGCATTAGCGCGCTGATAAGCGTCTATTATTATTAAATATATGAAACAGAGCGCAACAGATACCGTTTAACTAGTGTGCTTGAGTGGTAAGCTGTTAAACTCGTAAGACAACCAGCTGTTTGTTGTCACAACAAATACAATTAGAATTCGAACCACAGAGAAAAAATGGAAACAAAAGCAACTTTCGTAGTTGCCTGCCAAGAAATCGTGTTGCAAATGAAATAGCTGGCGTTCACTGTTTTCGTTTTTTTTTTTTTGGTTGAGCGGAGGAACACATTCCAAAAAGGGTATTATGACTTTGTGCACGTATGTATTACTATGGGTGGCAGAGAGTATAATAGACACAAGGATGGGGTGGGGTATCTTAGTAACTGAACAATTTTCGAAACACAAATTTCCGGAATAACCTTCAATGCGCGTAGCGATTCACGTTTAATGGGTTCAATCGACTCAAAACGGTTTCCCCGGAGCGGCCGTTTAGTCCAGGCAAGTTACCTCGGAATTCGATATACCCATTTATATGTCTTGTATATTGACACCCTAAAGTTGTCTCAAAACATACATATGGTAGGTATACCCTATCCAGACATATAAATGGGTATATGGAATTCCGAGATTCTTACCTAATTTAAGCTTAAATGACTGCACTAGTTTGAATTTGCTGAATAGCATGAAGTCCCACGGAGCTAAGTCAGGTGAATACGGTGGTTGCGGCACAATATTGGTCGAAAATTTGGCGAAAAACTCACGAAGAATCGATACACTATGCGACGGTGCATTATCGTGGTACAAAAGAGCCCATAATTCCGACCTTTTTTTTACCAATAGCTTGGCGCCAACGATGCATAACACTTAAATAGTAATACCTGATGACAGTTTGGCCGGTCGAAAGGAATGCGGAGTACACCATACCTCGATAATCGAATAAAACTGTCAACATAACCTGGATTTTTGACCTCCTTTGACGTAGTAAAACCCAACGCCGGTAATAATGCGTTTCATGACATTCTGGTAATCGGAAAGCATTGTTTTACAGTCGTTTACGCGACGCTGTTTTTCAAAAAAATGTAGTAGTTTTGGCACCAATCAAGCTTTCACTTTTCAGGCGCAAATGGTTTACACTGATCCTTCCGATATTCGAACAATGCTAGTAAGATGTCTGATTGTTAAATTAAAATTAAAAAGTCTAACTATTTTTAGTTCACAGTAGTATGCGCCGGTTCGGCCCGACCTTACTCTCCCTTACTTTTTTCTTTTATCTAGCGATTTTCCACACTTGTACTTCGTGTTCTTTTGTTTTATGGTTTTATGGTGCGTGTGTCCCGTACTTATCTGCATTGATTAGGTACGCTAACAAATTTAGCTCACTTTACTAAGTAGTAGATGGTAAAATAGAGTTTCGTATGAAAAAGAAGTTCATTTTTTTCAGGAAATTAAAATATGAAACTACGAGTCTTATAGAAAGAATTTGTATCCTATAAGTTGTAGGTAATGAAAAAATCAACAACTTTTGTATCAACAACTTTTGAACATAACCACAAAATTTATGTGAAAAATTCAAATATTTCAATATTTTTGTTTTCATTTTGTACAAAATTGTTTTTCTTTTTAGCTACGCACAACACTATAAACATCTATATTGATGGCTCGAAAATGGACGATAGACTTGGTGCGGGAATGTACTGTCGAGTTAGGCATAAGGCAACCTTTTAAATTGCCGGACCACGGCAGTATAGTTCAAGCTGAGGTCTTTGCTATTGCGACAGACGCGTAGCTAGCCTCTAATGCACCTGCAGGCAATTTCAGAGTCAACATCTACGTACGTAGACAGCCAAGCAGCAATCAAGGTAGTAACCTCATATCGCATATCGGAAGTGTCTTAAGAAGCAAGGCAGCAGTGGAAAATGTTGTAAGCAACTTTATTTCTACTAAGTACCTGGTCACAAAGGCATCGAAGGTAAAGGGATAGTGGGCGAGATTGCCAAAAGTGATGTATGGCTAACATCCGAAAACGTGATCAACATTGGAACACCCATGCATTCATTCTATTCAACGATCTGGACAGAAGCATGGCAAGGAAAATGACAACATGATGGAACGATCTACGTCGGTGCAGAACTGCATAAGTCATTTGCAAAACGGTGGAACGGAAGTAAAGTAAAATTCATATTGGCACTCGATAGTAAAGACTTTAAGAATATGAATGAAGTACTGACTGGTCACTGTCTGGTGGCGACACACGCCCGCCGCAACATGGGGCTGACACATCGAGTAGACTGCAGGAAACGGCTAGAGGAGGGCGCCAGGGAAACAATGGAGCATCTCTTGTGCAGTGACCCTACATTGGTAAGACTAGGCTGTAAGCATCTGGGGTCCCCACCGTATGATACACTGGAGGATGTATCGACAGTGAGGCCACAGATTCTGTTAAAATTCGCGTCCAGCGCAGGCATCCTAAAATATGACATCTCCTCTTGGACCAAGCAACTGAACTCCATCTAGTAACGCAAAGGACCAAACTGGTCTGTACGTGGCTTATTGGCCTACCAGAATAACTTAACCTAATATTTTTTAAACCATTCTTCATTTTAGTAGCCCACAAACTACAGTTAACCGCAAACAGCAAGCCACTAAAACTAAAATAAACAAACACAAAAAGTTGAAAAAAATAATTGTTTAAAAAAATATGCAAAAAAACGCGTGCAATACTAGTTTTGTGTTTAAAAAACCCGGTTAGTATATCCTTCAACTAAATTCCACACAATTTTGAACCCTTGAAATACTTTACAGTTAGCAATTGACTCAATTAATAGCTGTGCTTGCTTTCTAATGATTTCTTTCGCTTTTCGATATTTCTGAATTGGGTCAATATTAAATACATTGTTGTTGTTTTAGTGCATTTTCAACAATTTTGTTTTGTTTCGCTCAATGCCCACGCGATGCACCAATACACGCACACAAATGCACATACGCGGAAAGAACACATTTTCATTAGATTTTATTTAAATTTAGCTGTTGGGTTTTTGTTGTTATTTGTTTGCAGCTGACTGCAATAAAATAAAATATTTACTTGGCAGCTGAGTTAATGCGTCGCACCGCGTAATATACATTTATATATTTATATGTATGTATGTGTGTATTTCTGTGTTATATTTTGATTTACTTGAATTTGTTGCCTTTGTGCTTTTCACGAATTGTTTTCTATATTTTTTGTTTTTTTTTTTTTATATTTTTTTGTTTTTCTTTGTTTTTGTGCCAACAAACAACTAACGCTGACACCTCACAACACGTTCGTTTGCTACGCTCACTTTTCCGCTATTCCCCAAACGCACGCTGCACGACCGAATATTCACGTCCGACTACTGGCTGGCTGACGGCTCTTGCTGCTTTTGGCTTGCATTAACAACAAAGTCATATTAGCATTGAGGCGCTTGAGGCCCGATAACATGCAATGAGTACTTCATCATTGTGTCACGAGAGCGCACAATTCATGAGCGGAGGCGCTCTCCCACTGTGCCATAGTACACGATTTTGGGTTAACAACTTCTGGCACGCGATCGACTAATTTGGTTACACGAATACCTTTGCGTTACTTAATACCCTACATGTCGGTCGTATGATCGTTTATAAAGAGAGCTAAGCCGAAATCGAAAGTTTCACTGAGACCAAATGGTAAAAGTATTTTTTTATTTTTTCACTACCAGAGACCACTTATGAAATAAATATATTTTTTCTACTCTTTTCACATCATGCACGTTGTTTTGAACTTCGATCTATTCGAGTTAACTTCGTTTTTACATCAGTTTATCCTACGGATCACGTTTTCAATTGTGTCAGCGATCCCACGTCCATATAAAAAATGCATTATATATTCTCCACTTAATATGGCTCAAGCAGCTCACAACTTCCGGTCTTAGACCAAATATCCGCTGGATAGCCAAAAAACATCCGTTTAAAGGTGAGTTAAAGTGAGAAGGCTAAACATCTAATCCCCAGGGTTATGCGCTGATTTATGATACATTCGCATTGGCAACTGCGAATACCGCAGTTGATGGAACGATGACTGTACGAGATATCCGACGACATTGACATAGTTCAGCGAATTAAGAGACAGCGAATACGCTGGCTAGTCATAACGTCCGAATGGATAAAAACACTCCAGTTCTGAGAGTATTCGTCGCAATACCCGATGGGCTAAGCAGAGGAAGACGAAGACCTCCACTCCGTTGGTGATATCAGGTGGAGAGGGACCTGGCTGCCTTTGATACTTCGAATTGGTGCCAAATTGCGAAAAGAAGAAATGACTGGCGCGCTGTTGTAAACTCGACTATAACCGCGTAAGATGTGTTTAAGCCAATAAACAAGAAAAAGAATTATTTTTTCATTCGAGAAATATTCCAGAGCGGCTTTGTCAAGAACCCTCATATGCTCCATAAGGATATGAACGCGATCTTTCATACTCCAAAAAGAGCAAATTAGACTGAATATTATCTACTCACTCACCTCTTTCAACTCTTTTAGAGTGGAACCCAAAATTGTATGACGTCAGGAAAGCTGAGATAAATATGAAGACTTATGCTAACAAAAAGGATACTAAGATGAGCCAGATTAGAAATTTAAACGATTTTTTGGTAGACATGGACTTTATTAGAAGCAAATTGTTGAAAATAGACTAAGGTTTACTTCTCAGATTTCGTTCCAAACCTACCTACTTTTCAGATCTTCAAAAGACTGTAAGCCAGAAAGGTGAAGGGATTTACAAGAAGCTCATCCAAGTATCCATAGAAGTGAATAAGGTCAAAGCAAAAGCTTTGCCCTACTATGCCGAATTATTATGCCAATTTAGCCAGAATTTCATGAAACAAAATGGTCCATTTGAGGAAATGGCTCATACCTCCGCCGTCGTCACGCCATATTAGGCTACGATCTGCCACCCCTTCATCCAGTATTCTCTAGATTTGACTCCGTGCGACTTATTTTTAGTCACTCGCCGCAGGAATTTAAGTCAAACGGTGACCTCGCTTTACGGAGCTGCAGACAACATATTTTTCGGATGTTTTAAAGAAGTTGGAACAATGCTAGATCCAGTGTATCAGTTGAAAGGAGTATGTTCAGAAATATATCGCGACTTCCAAAATGATTATCGGACCGGCATACAGCTAACTTTTCTTGATTATTTTAACTTTTAAAATTTTATTAAAAATAAAAAAAAAAATAATAATAATAGCAAATAATATATTAATTTAACAAATATCATAAAATTTATATTTTTATCAGCTAATTAGTATAATATATTTTTATAAATATTTTTTTTTTTTAGTTTTAAATACTGAGATTTCTTATTACTTCAACAACCACAAACTGTTTTGAAAAAATGCTTTAAACCACTGTTTAGAAATTTTGAAAAAAACTGTTAAAAATTGAAAAGGTTTGATAAAAATTTTGAAAACTTTTAAAATGTATTAAAAAAAACGTTTTGAAAAACTGGAAAATAAAAAATTTGAAACTATTGAAATCTATTTGAAAAAACGTTTGAAAAACTATTTAAAAAATATTGAAACTTTTGAAAAACTATTTTGAAAAAATGTTTGAAAATTTTTGAAAAACTATTTTGAAAACTATTTGAAAAACTATTTTGAAAAACTGTTTGAAAATTTTTTTTTATTAAATCGGTTTGAACGAAAAATGTTTGAAAATTTTTTTTGTTTGAAAAGAAGTATGGTTTGAAAAATTGTTTTTTTTTTTTGAAATGATTTGAAAATTTGTTTTGAAAAACGAGTTTGAAGAAATTGTTTGAAGGAAACTGTTTTTAAAAGTTGTTTGAAAAAAAGAACGGTTTTGAAAAACTGGAAAAAAAAATTTGAAATAAAATTATAAAAAAAACCGTTTTGAATAACTCTAAAAATGGATTGAAAACTGTTTTGAAAAAATGTTTGAAAAATTGTTTGAAATTGTTTTAAAACTATTTGAAAATCTATTTGAAAAAATCGTTCGAAAAATTTTCTTTTTTTGAATATGGTTTGAAAATTGTTTTTTTAATGATTTGAAAATTTGTGTTGAAAAATGTTGAAGAACTGTTTTGAAAAGTTGTTTGAAAACAGAGTTTTAAAAAACTTGAAAAACTGTTTTGAAAAATGCTTCAAAGAAATGTTTGGAAAAACGGTTTAGAAAAAATGTTTTGAATGTAAAAACTGTTTTGAATGTAAAAACTGTTTTTAAAATCTATCGAAAAACTATTTAGAAAAAATAATTTGGAAACTGTTCTGAAAAGCTGTTTTGAAAAACTCTTATGAAAATCTGTTTAGAAAAATTGTTTTGAAAAACTGTTTTGAAAAATTGTTTTGAAAAACTGTTTTGAAAAATTGTTTTGAAAAATTGTTTTGAAAAACTGTTTTGAAAAATTGTTTTGAAAAACTGGTTTGAAAAATTGTTTTGAAAAATTGTTTTGAAAAACTGGTTTGAAAAATTGTTTTGAAAAACTCTTAAGAAAATCTGTTTTGAAAAACTGCTTTGAAAATCTATTTTGAGAAAAACGGTACGAAAAATTATTTTGAAAACGAACTTTTGAAAATCTATTTTGAGATAAATGGTGCGAAAAATTATTTTGAAAATACTGTTTAGAAAAAATGGGTTGAAAGTTTTTTTTTGGAAAAAACTGTTTTGAATAAATGGTTTGCACTGCAACTATTTTGGGCTGTTGAAGTAATAATAACATTTAGTTTTGAAAAACAACAACTTATTCATTTAACAGCTATAGATATAGATGTACAGATGCATGTGTACATATAGTGCATATATTCATATGTATGTATGTATATTCAGTATTGCAGATATTACGGTCTGACAGACTATTGAGTGCAAAATACATACATATGTGTGATTTATACAATAAAAGCAACATGTTATATATGTATTTATGTGACCTTTAGCGTTATACAACAAAATAAACTTAATATTAATGTTAAAATTTTCAAAAAAGAAAACCTAACATAATTTGTTGCAATTTTATGCTGCTAGACATCCTAAAATTGCCTTGTAACTGTCATAAATTGCGTTTAAGCGCTGCCATCTCCGCTAGTATACACGGTTCAATAGCCAAGCTCAAATCCTCGAGCATATTATCTGACCGCTCAGTGGACGCACGCGCTGTTCCTGCTCCCAAGCAGTCACGCTGCTCAAATTGCCACCAGCCTGTTGCCATATCCAAACATTTACTTTGGAAAGGCGATGAGTATAGGAAAAATAATAACAGTACATGCGCGGACAGGGTGTGCAGCGTGCGTTGCGAACATTTCGAAATTACTTTCCGCTGCTGACGCTGTTCCCAGGTATTAAAGTGAAATTCGCCAAGATATTGCAGCACCAATTGCAAGTG
Organism: Bactrocera correcta; assembly: GCA_027475135.1. Classification (NCBI taxonomy): domain Eukaryota; kingdom Metazoa; phylum Arthropoda; class Insecta; order Diptera; family Tephritidae; genus Bactrocera; species Bactrocera correcta. The sequence continues at coordinate 41,671,123 of CM050327.1, forward strand.
TTGCAGCAAATCTGGCGCACAGCGTGGCAACAACGCCGCCAATATATCGCCACTCACCATCGTGCGCAGGTGTGTGGTGCGAATCTGCGCTTGCAAATATGATTTGCCCAAACTGGTGCACTGCAGCTGATATTCGGCAATATTGAGCGCCGTCAACTCGCGAAAGTAGTCTATTTTCTCTAAGCGTCGATAGAAGAATGGTTTAGGCAGCGGACGGGAACGCATGCGACAGACACCTTTCGGTGAAGGCAATGATGTTAAGTGTGGTGTGGGTGATAGTAGGGGTGCCATGGCATAATTGTGTTCGAACCAAACATTTACCTGCAACAGTTCGTTTGTGATCGTAAGCGGTAAGTGTGCGGTAACGTTAACGGTATCGAGCGTGGTGGATTGTTGCGCTTGTGCGGCGGACTCTTCTTGTACTGCAAGTTGTTTGAAATAAGAGGTTTGTGTTTGCTCTGCCGGTAACTGCAAATACTGTTGAACTTTTTCACCGGCGAGGATGGCGGCGGTGTGTGGCGCCTACGTAAGAAGAAGAGCAGTGTAAGCAACAGCACTGGTTTGTTTTTTGTTGTACATACATAAATGTGTTTATGTACATAGGGAATGTTTATGTTTAATATACAAATGCTTGTTCTTATTCATTATGCGTATTTTACATGGTACTAGGGTGCATTTGGTTTTTTGACGCAGCAGCATCAGAATCCTTTACCTGGTTGACATCCACTAACTGATATATAGTTGATTGCGGTGGATGGTGCTGTTGTGGTTGTTGTAATAGTAGGTGATATGATTGTTGTTGTAACTGCTGTTGTTGCTGATCCGAGGGATCCAACAACAGCAAAGGTTGTTGTATTTGTATGGCTGCTTGGTTATGTTTTTGTTGGTTTAATAGTTGTTGTTGTAAAAGTTGCTGTAGTAACAGTTGCTGTTGTTGTTGTTGATGTTGTTGCTGTAGTAACAGTTGCTGTTGTTCTTGTTGCTGTTGTTGTTGTAGTAACAGTGATTGTTGTGATTGTGGCTGTTGTTGTTGTAGTAACAGTTGTTGCAGTTGTTTTTCTTGTTGCTCTTGTTGTTGCAGTTGTTGTTGTTCTTGTTCCTGTTGTTGCTGTTCCTGCTCCTCTTGCTGTATTGCGCTTTCTACAAACGTCAATGGTGGCGACATTTGTATGGCTACCTGGTAGTCTTGTTGTTGTTGCTGCGTAACTTGCAACTGATTGTAGTTAAGTTCAAATTGTTGCTCCTGCGTTAGTTGTTGTTGTTGCAACGTTTGCTCTGACTGCGTTAGTTGTTGTTGTTGCAACGTTTGATCTGACTGCATCAATTGCTGTTGTTGCAACGTTTGATCTGACTGCGTCAGTTGTTGTTGTTGACTACGTTGTAGTTGATAATTTTCCAGCGCTTTCAAGAGTTCCGAGCTATTGAACAAGCTGCTATCGCCACTCAGCGTGTACACAAACGATGCGTTGGACGCACTGGTGCTGGTCGCGTTCAGTGTTGCTGGCAACGTCAATAGCATGGCATTTGCAGTTGGTGGTGATAAGCTTATATTGCTGGCGGTGAGAAATTGCTCTTCTACGGCTGGTGTTAATTGCTGGTGACTTGTTGTTGCAACGTTTGTGTTGGACTGTGGCGGGACGACGGTGGTTGCCGGTTGAAGTGTAGATGCTTTCTTGGTGTTCAAAGCAACAGGTAGCGGTTGGAAAACGTGCGTGAGTTGTGGCACATAATCGCTAAGCTTTGCGGCTTTGCGTGTTGTTGGCTTTGTAGGCTTTACAGTTTTCTTTTTTGTTGCGTTGGTTGTTTGTTTACTGGCCAGTTGCACAAATGGGGGCAGATTGATTGGTGAGTCTTGTGAGAGTGTGCCGGTGGACCGCAACATTACCTGCTCTTGTATTTGAGTGCTTGTGCGCTGTAGAATTAATTGTGGTTGATTGAATTGTTGCTGCAATTGTTGTGACAGGAACTCTAGTTCTGACGGTTTGCTGGTTTCTACTGTTGTTTGTTGTTGCACTGATTGATTCTTTTTAATTGACTCAATCATTTGTGGATTTTCAGCTAGTTCATTTTGGTTTTGGTTATTTATTGCTTGTTGTTGTACTAAAAGGCTCGGTAGCGCGGTCTGAGTTAGTTGTTGTGGCGACTGTTGCAGATCTAGTTGAATTTGCACAGCGACTGCTTTTGCAACATTCTGAGGCACTAATTGCTGATCTTGGTGCAACTCTTCCATTTGCTTTTCAATATCCAGATGTTCCTGTTCCTGCAATTCTTGCTGTACATGAGTTTTTGTGTGGAGTGCTTGACTCGGCTTGGCTAATTGCTGTGGCTCTAACTGTTCTTTAGTGTATGGAACCTTTTGTTTTGCGATAATTTGGAATTTGTGTATTCTCAGCGATTTACTTATTTGTTGTTGTTGCGTTTGTGGTGCCTGGTCTTCAACTGCAAAATCTTTTTGTTGTTGTAGCATTGACATTGGTATAACTACGGTTGATAGCGGTTCTTGTTGTTGAATCGGTGTTTGCTGTTGTTGTATCGGTGTTTGCTGTTGTTGTATCGATGTTTGTTGTCGAATTGCCCGCTGTTCATTTGATGCTTGTTGTTTTTGTGGCAATGGTGTTGATTTCAGCTTTTTTTGTGTGTTGTTACCTTCGGCGATTGTTGTAGAGGCATCGTGTTGTTGTTGTATTATCTGTGGCGCTTTTGACACAGTTTGTTGTTGTTGTTGTTGTATGGCCTGTTGCACTATTGCCGCTGGCTCGTTTTTCTTCGACTGTTTTAGAGCTGATATTTGCTGTTGTTGCTTTTTACGTTGTTGCTGTGATTTTGGTAGCGGTATTTTAACCGTAAAAGCTTGTTGCTGCTGTTTTTGTTTTTGCTGATGTGCAGTTGTTTTTGTCGGCTGTTGGTGTTGAGATTGTTGTTGTTGTTTTTGTAATGGTTGTTGCTGTGATTGCGAATGTTTTTGTTGTGGTTGCTGCTGTAAATGTTGTTGCTTTTCCATCGTTGCGGCTTTTGCAACAGTTGGTTCTTGTTGCTGTTTTGCTTGGGTTTCTACGGTCGTCTGCGCATTGATTTTGCTACAATGTTGCTGCTTTTGTTGCTTCGCCAACTTGTGTGCCTCAATTATTCTTGTTAGTGCTGTGGCAACTTCTGTTCCTGTACTTTTTGGTTGCTTCGTCGTTTGTCGTTTTTGTTTGGATGGTTCATCACAATTATCGGCTGGTTGTTGTACTTCCTGCAGCAGCTCTTCCTTCACTTCGCGTGAAATAAACCCGGGAACGTGGACTTGCTCGCCTGTTAACGCTTGTTGCACAACAATATGCGCTTCTTGTTGCTGTTGCTCTTGTAGCGAGCATGTTTTCCCTGTTTGGGGTGCTGAATGCGTTTTTGTTTGTGTTTCAATTTGTGGCTGCTCTAAAGGTGTTACGTTACTCTCTAATACTGGGCCAGCTATTGCTTGCTGTGTTGTTGTTGTTGTTTGAACTCCAACTTCCATTTCCACTATGCCATTATTCAATTCGAGACTTGGCTGTTGTTCCATTATGCTTTCAGTTTCCATATTCTCTGTGCATTGTGCAGTATCCTCGGCAACTTTATCTTCTGTAGAATCAAGTGACAACAACAAATTGTTGTTATGTGTCCCCAAACTTTCAGAATTCGAAAGTGGCAGCAATAACTCTTCCTGTGATTCGTTTGCTGATATTGAACCCTCTAGATCGACTATATCATCCGGTACTGGCACACATTCGTAATTCTCCTCATCGTTCGTTAGATTGAACTGCAATTTATCGAGGGGTGAGAGCTTCTCTTTTTTAATAGCCATGCAAAGCATCATCACTGCGTTGGCTAAAACGATAAGGCAAGCTACAAAAAACTTGTAATAAGAAATTTAAGGATTTATCAACTTACGATTTTCTGCTGGCACTTCTGTCTCACGCGAAACTGTTGACGAGTTGGCACATGCGGCGAGTAGTAAATGTTCTATTGGCAAAATAAACTATTATTAGCAATAAAAAAGATAAACTTATTCGGATTCACCGAAGCTATAATACCCTTCCAAGGTAAAATAAAAAGTTCCCATACAGTAACTAGATTTTGATCTATCAATTTTTATTAGGATCGATTTGAAAAATTAGTTCGGAGATTGTAGAGGTGCCCTGAACAACAATCTAAAGTCAGAGCGGGAGGTATGTTGCCTGATTGAGCTCCTGGGGACCGTGGAGGTCCTCTGTTGGCCACTCAGGCTGAGTGGCGGTGCGGCGCGCGAACTGAGTGCAGATTGCACAGCCGCAGAGGCTTGAGTCGCAGTACTGCGCAGGCAACATGGGGCCACGTAACGCGTGGTCCACTCCCTATGAGTCTTAAGGCCAGAACAGGTCTTAAGATGGCTCCATCTATTGCATGTATTGCACCTGACCGAGGTGGAGTTTTGATGGAGCCGTTTTGCGCATACGCAGCAGAAAAATTCCTCCGGGCCCGGGTTGGACTCAATGCCAGCACGAGTCAGGAGGATACGGAGCAACCCGGCTGCAAGGCGTTGCTCTAATGACGACACACACAAATTAATGCTCACCGATCCAAAGGGGGTTAGAGGTCGGATGAAATCCCAGTCAATTCCGGTAGGCAGTCGTGGGAATTGAAATCATACGTTTCCTGGGCTTACCGTTAGATGACGTCGACGACAACACAAAGGATCCTTACCACCCGAACGGGGACTAGTATCCCGTTAAAACAACAACATGGTTAGTGTCATGCAGTCTGGCCATATATTTGATATGTTAGGGTCGATTCTGGAAAAGTAGGAATTTAACGTGCTACAGTAGCCAGAACGAAACTGCGCAAGGGTCGGTCTCGAGTCTTGCGGAAACTCCAGCTCCTTGTTTCAAATGGGTAGTGGATTGACTCCAAGTACGCCATTCACTGCGAGGAAGTCGATGAAGGTGTTAATGGCTCTACTGTAAATGGCGATCACTGCATGTCTGAAAATTGTTGCGTCCGAAGTCTGGTCGGGGATTTGTTTTATGTCGTCAACATAGTTGAGGAAGGACCTCATGATGCACCTAGGAGGCGGTTCCGCTACAAACAGGTGGCTACAGGGATGGTTTCTGCGTAAGCACTCCAGCAGAAACTGCTTGGAGAGAAGTGATGGAAATTTGTTCTGGTGGTTGATTGAGTTTCTAGTTGTAAAAGGTTAACAGCAACAGGGAGTGAACACAACCCAGCGGAACCCCCTATTTAATTCTTCTCAATTTAGATTTTGTACCTCAAAATAGTACGGATGATTGTCGAACGCTCAGGTAGTTCATAGTCCAACTCTTTAGAACTGGAGAGAGCGTAGATTTTTCGATGTCGTCAAGTAGTTGACTGTGTTAGAGGCTTTTGACAAGTCCAACGCTACCAGGATCGACCTCTCGTAGGGAGGTTTAGGGTTGAGGCCTTGAACTATCTGGGCGTTTATAACGCTAAGTGCTGTGGTGGTATTGTGGACTTTTCAGAAAACATGCTGGTGGTTTGCTAAACTCTGGTGGTGCGTGAAGGTCGGGAGTAGCAAGGTCTCAAGTGTCTTCACTACTAGGGAGAGGAGAGTTATCTGAGGATAAAACGCCCATTGCTGGCGGGTGTCCCAGGTTTCATTAGTGGGACCACTTTTCCGATTTTCCACACATCGGGACCATACGAAAACTTGGTTTTGATCGGTCAGTTAGTATGACAGCAGAATTTCATATTGATATCTCAAAAACTGAGAGAATAAGTTACATATATACAGACAGACGTAGTTAAATCGGCTCTGCTCGTCACGCTGATATCTTTTATACATATATTTCATAGGGTCTTTGACGTTTTCAAACCTTAGATATACCGTTCAGGGTATAAATATAAGAAAGGCGAGTTTTATATTACATAAACTTACGTGATGTTTGTATTTCCGCATCAACGGTACTAACGCTTCCTGTGGCATTTTTCTGCGCCGCTACATTTTCACCCGCAATCGTTTGCACAGGCGATGCTTTAATTGTTGCGTCAGTTATCTCTTCGTCTTCTGTCGTTGTCTCGTTTCCTTCTTCTGTTTCTGTCGTTTCCTCATCCCGCTCCTCCAGTGCATGTGTCATAACTGCTATTTCAAAGTTAGCATTCTCCTTATCTTCTGCTGCCGCAATCGCCACAAAGTCATCGGTGAGTACATTGTCGCATATTTTGGGTGTATGCCATATCCAACTGTCATTAAGCCAACATTTTTCATAAAACTTCTGACGATATGTATTCAGACGAGTTTTATTTTTAGGCATCTTTTTACCACTACGCCGGTAATAGTCCCAAAATACTAGGTAATCGTAATTAGTGGTCTCAATTAGATCGTGCCAATGTAAAAGTTTCGGTGAGACATGCGTTAGGTCAGCTGCTGTCAGTGTGAGGCCTTTGGTCTTCAGAAATTTATAAATATCCACCAAACGCATATAGAGATTAACGGGCCATACTTGCGGCTTTCGCGCCACAAAGTCGTAGCAATGCTGTAAAAGCGCGTCATTTTCGTAAATTTCTGCTGCCTCGTGTATGTGTGTGTATTGTTTGAATTCTGTGTAGGTGATATTTAAAATAGCGTGTAGTATGCGTCGCTTCAAACCGTTATGCAGGCGTAGTAGATATGGTAGAGTATATGACTGCAAGAAAAGTGTATTTTTTTATTAGAAATATTTATATTTTTTTAATTTTTTACAAATCGCCTACTTTCTCTACTTCATAAAAGTACAATTTCTGCGCTGCCTGTATGCGTTGTTGTGCTTCTGTTTCTAGATTATTTGTCCCAACTTTTTCATTTGAGTTCGCTATTATTTCCACCACTGCTGTTGCTGTTGTTGTTGTTGTTTGTACATTTACAGTTGCTTCAGGTAAAGTATTTTGTTTTTCTTTTACACTTATTGCTTGTTCAACTGAACTTGCTGCGTTAGGATTATGTGACAATATTGCTTCGTTAGTCTCTGCCAAGTGTCCAGCACTAACATCTTGCGCATGCGCAACATTTGCTATATTGTTCGGAACACTTATAGTATTATTGCTGGTCGCTTCACCGCTTTCCTCAGCGCAATCTACGTTCATCGCATTTGCAGACTCATCTTTTGTAGCGGTTTCTGAGTGGTCTGTTGTATTTGCAGGGTTTGCATTAGTGGGTGCCTCATTAACAGCTGCAATTTCGGTTATATTACCGTTCTCAGCAACTTCCATTCCCGTTGTTAAGTCTTTTTGCACCTCCACATGCAGCTTCGGCACTTCTCGCAACCAAGCGTTGTGCATCCAACATTTCTCATAAAACTTTTTTCGATACATATCCAACTGCGTGAATTGTTTAAATTTTTCACCTTTACAACGGTAAAAATCCCATTGTACAATTTCATCGAAATTCGTTATCACAGCTAGTTCAGTCCAATGCAGCAGCATTGGTGAAATATCTTCTAAATTGTCAACACTAACACCTTTTGTTTGAAGGTATTCAAATATATCACACAACTGTATATACAGATTGACAGGCCAAATTTGAGGTGCTTTGATCGCATAATTGTAACAATCACGCAATAATTTGGGATCGTCATACATTTCTGGCACATCATGAATTTTGGTATATTTTTTGAACTCATCAATAGACATTTCAAGTATTGCCGATATTATACGCCGCTTTAGGCCATTATGAAAACGCAAAGCATATGCTAACGTATTTTTCTGTAGTAAATAAATTAAAATTAATAAATTATATAAAGTCCACATTAATACATCACAAAAACCAGACCTTTGCGTACTCTGTACGAAATAATTGCTTAGCTTGCTCTATACGCTGTTTCTTAGCTATTACAGCTGACGCCACTACCGGACTATTGCTAATGTCGATGCAGACTTCATCTGATATTTCGTGCACTTTTGTTGGCTGTGACTTTACTTCTTTGGTTTGGGCCGACTGTTTTCGTGGCAACAATTCAGCATATATTCGCTCTAAAATAATATCTAGTTTTTCAATTTGTTGAGTGTTACGACTCACATGTCGGCGTAAAAATGTCTCATCCATAAGCAACATATTTTTCGATAGGTATAGTATGTTAGACTTTGCATTGGTCCTAAAGTATTATAATATTTAAATATAAAACCCCAAAAAAACTATGTAACTGACTTACTGTTGTGTCGGTATTTCGTTTTCCTGCGACTTGGATGATTGTGCTTCAACTCGCTCTAGCTCTGCTGGTTTGCTTACTGGATCTGGAGCGGTTTTGAGTGATTGTTCTGCAGGTACCCTCAATTCTGTTGATTTGCTAATGGCCTCAACAGGGGCAATATTTGCAGTTGCTACTGTAGCAGGATTAGTAGTACTATCTGGAAACGGATTATATACACATTTAGTATTTTAAACAAATACGCTTTTTACAATTACCTTCGATTTCAATAATTTCCAATGTTGGTATCTGCATTATTTTCTTTTTTAAAAATGTTGGACATGGTTTTGTTTCCAGCTTATAGATATTGCGAATTTGTGGATTTTCATAGAATTGAATATAGAAGTTTTTTAAAACACGCTCTTTCATCAGTTCATCGTTTATGAAGTCCAGACTTGTTGAAATTTTGATATCCTCAAGTATGCAATTGACGATACTCAAACAGTGGGTCATACTTTTGAAAGTGTTAAGTGTTACTGGATATCGGCCCTCCTGTAATTCGCCAGGATCTCGCACAAAACTGTTCCAGTCGAACTTATTTACTGCATTATTGTTAGTACTGAAAAAGTATGTTTTTATTGTTTTAAACTCATTTCTAGCTAAGTACCTACTTTAAATCCAAATTATTTTTTCTCTTTCCCATTTCATCAGTTTGTTTAATTGGGTTGCCTGAAAAGCATTTATTTTCAATATCCATTTGCTTACATTGCCTTTTACAAGGAATGTTTGAAGGCTGTGGCGACAAAAATCGTTTTATACTTTGATTGTTACAACTCGCTTTCTTAATATTTTTCATAATTTCGATATCAAACAAATTTCAAATAGGATAAGAATGGCGGCACAAAATATAAAATTAACAAAAATTCCGTGTTGACGATCTGCAGAAATGTCAAAATGCAGGCGTTGCCAACTATTATAATGTGTAATAAGGAAAAAGATTTTAAAAGGAGTCAACAAGTTATGAATTCATTACTATTCTGTTGTTAGGATATTATATGATTTATATTTCTAATAGTAATATTTATACACACGAAAATATTCAACCATATACAAGTATGTTTTATATTAATGATAACTATTAAATACAACTCAAAAGTCTTTGATATGAACAAAAGATCGCGATGTATCCAATGGCTCTCAAGGCTGCAATTTTTGTTTATAGCAGGGAAAAACTGCCTATCGCGGTAGACGTAAAACATGGATGCCTCATTTTGCTCCTGAGTCTAAAGGCCAGTCTTTTTAACCACAAACTCTTTTGAAAGCTTTGGTTGAAACTCTGCCGGCAAGATTTTAGACAGCAGCTTATTTTACTATTCACTTGGAAAACTTTTCATCGAGTACGCTAAACATAGCGGAAAAAAATTGTTCTTTTACAAAGACGCTCCTATTTATTCAGCATAGGCTAAGGACATTTTAACCCATCCCCCATTCCGTTATCGTTTGAAATGAAAGTCAATATTGTTTTTGCCATTTCTCGTGCATTTCAAGATTGAAGCTATATTTCTTAGAATCCTACACTTGATTTTCAAATTATATGATGTGTGGATTTTCTTGCAAAAACATATATATTTTAAGGTGGTTTAATAAATCATATACAAAATATTTATTTCTAAAGGCATAAGCAATTTTAGCAGCTTTCCATGTTTAAATCTTATAATTAACTTTAAAATTGCCTATGTAGTGATCAAAAGCCTTGTTTCAGCACTATAAATAAGTGGTTTAAGACATATTAAAGTTTTGAGTAAAATCGTATTCGATGGTCGGTATAACAGTTTGCACGAATTTCAAAAAAATAATCAAGTACATATGTACGCCCAGCTCACCGCCACCCTCTTCAACAGTTTGTATAATCTTTTTCATAATGTCAGCGTGACGACAAGGGTGCACGCTAGCCATATTTGGTCCTGGCAAATGCGGATGGCTTTCCATTGTTACAGTCTTCTTAGCATGATCTTGCGAAACATCCTCGTACATTTGTTCGACAGTTAAAGGTTTTCGATTCTGTGTAAAGAACGTAAATAAGTATTTTTCTTAATAAATAATATACATTTTTTATACAAAATAATATTACTAACCTCATCATAACCGACCACCCAAAGTCTTGGTGTTTGATAATATTTATCATAAGTAATATGCAAGTCATAGGTGCGTGTATGTAACACTGAATCGGTTGCGTCAGCACCTCCAGTAGCTGCTTCATCAGAACTTGATTTTTTTATCCGGCTTCCGTATCTAATTTACGTGTTGTAGTGGCAACAGAGGGATCTACCAATTGCAGCATACCACTTTCTTCAAATTCATCCATATCAATTGCTTCGTCATCTTCTTCGTCATCGCTATCGTTATCAATAAGTGGGGCGCCATTCGCACCTTTGTCTTCATCTGGAGTACGCATTTCATCCTAAAATTATAAAAAGACTTGCTACTATCGTAGATATAGGTAAAAGTGTTGTTTACATACTTTATTTTCATCAAGTGTCAATTCACACACTTTTTCTTCGAGTTCTGCTGTGCCGTCTTCGTTTAATTGATGCGTTTCTACCCAGCCACCGTCACCACCTTCCTCTTCAACTACAGTCTCCTCACCCACATATTCCATTTGTCTACAACGCCTATAGCAAGGCACATTTCGAGTAATCAAAAATTGTTTGTCTACAAAATAATATATAATATTTAAACCACTGCGCGATTTACTATTTATATAAACAAAACCTTTAGGTAAATATGTTTTTGTTTTTGATTCATCGCCGGCAGCCCACTGCCAAGTTGGGCAATGATGCACCAAGTGATCTCCAGCGGCTACGAATTCTTCCGGCGTCAAAACACCAGTCTCTCGAAATTTAGATTCCTGTAAATTGTTATTATTGTTCAATTTTAATATGTGATTAGGTATCCAACTAAAGCACACACCTTTAAAACTGGAGTAAGATACTCTGCCACATTTAGGGCTGTTCCTTTGACAGTGTTCAAAACACTTTGCATTGTTTCAAAACTTAAAAATTATACTTTCACTAGTCAACAATATAAAAATTATGTATATAATTAAACAGACTGAAGTTCAATAAATTATCACTATTTCCTATACTCGCATAAATATACTGTAGTGAAAGATTTTTATTTCAACTCTCGCCGACCGTCTGGAGCCTTTCGTGAATTGTCATTCCAACCGCGTTGCCAACTATGTACTTACTGTGTTTATATCCAAGTTGTGAATACAGACTTTGTTCTGAAAACAATTACAATAATCGTATATAATTATACGGTTTAGTTATAAATGATTAAAAAAAATTGATTTAATATAATGCATGAACCTATAACATTTATTTATTTGTTGTCACAAACAATTATTTTTAGATTTGCGGAGACCCTGTATTTTTATAGAATAATTTTATATATCAACATTTACCAAACACTGAAAAATGCTGCCACATTTGCAACTATTTTTTATAACAATTAGTAAAAAAAAACTGATATTATAAATTAATAATTAAATAGTTTCTACAGAAATTTTATTTTCTATTGAACATATATTTTTTTCTTTTACAGCTAATACTTCATAATCAATTAAAAGTTCAAACAATAATAGTTTGCAAAATTTACTTTTGCGCAACCATGTCCGCCTCAGTAGAGAATAGCCGCAGTTGGCAGCACTATAAGTCGGATGTGTGTTGGTGTTGTGCAGTGAGGTGAATCGAGAAAAAGTGACGATTTTCTCAATTTATTGTGAAAATAATTGAGGAAACTAGCATTTTTATATAATAAACGTAAAGATGAACTTAAATATAATAAATATACGTTATTAGGCGAAATTTTTCGCAAGACAGTGCGCTGTAGTGACGTTTGTAAAATTTTGCCTTGCAAAAACGTACGAAAGACAAGACAAAACGAAACAAAAATAGCAGCAGCAGCAGAACGGTGTGGCACCAGCTTAGGGCGGCAGCAATCACGCAGACGAATATTTTGGAAGGAAGGTCGGTCGATTATTTGACCGAGGGCAAAAGTAGTGTGCGAAAAAATAAAATTCGACGTATATTTTATATTTGTCGCGTTTCTAAAATTTTACATATAACAATTTTCAATGCAACAGAGCTACTGAGATAACAGCGAAAATTGCCTTTTCGAGAATTGCCACTTGGAGTTGGTCGTGGTGTTTTGGGCTTGCCGTAGACAAAAACGCTAAGGTAAGAAAATACAACAATTGTTATACATATGCATTTTAGTTAGGTAGTAATTGTTAATTAGCTCAGAAAAAGTAGGCAAAGCTTTTCGTCAAACGATGGCAGTGGCATAGATACTTCATTTGTTGATTTTGGTCTGTTGTGTGGTAGGGCGAAGCTGTTGACAGCTGTTGTGGACATAAACAGACAAATTGGATTGGTGGGCGAAGCAGTACTTTTTGTTTTAGTTCTTTACACCAACACATATTTGTGATATTTTTGGAGTTGAGACGTATAAAAATGGGTTACATACCAGCCGCATGCATTAAAAATAAAATGTACTTTATGTAAATATATAGAAAATTGTTGATATTATTTTTAACATAAATACTATTATAAATAGTAATCATAGTTCAACATAGATACAATTATAAGTAATAATAATATTGTATTACAGATAGACGCGGTGTGGGGTTGGGCTTCTGCCCCGCTGCGTTTAGCGGCGAACAGGATGGGCGATCCAATGCTGGCAGGAGCGGCTGGCAGCGCTGGCACTTCAACTGGTGCCATCGATCGTCCACCGTCTCCGGCACGTCTATCGCACACCTCGGAGAAACACCCCAAGGTTACATTATCTGAGTTGAATATGCTGCGACGCCATCGGGAGCTTTGTGATGTTGTACTCAATGTTGGCGGTCGTAAAATTTTCGCCCATCGCGTAATACTTTCCGCCTGCAGTCCATATTTTCGCGCCATGTTCACCGGTGAATTGGAGGAATCACGGCAAACAGAAGTAACTATACGAGATATAGATGAAAATGCCATGGAGTTGCTTATCGACTTTTGCTACACTGCACACATCATTGTCGAGGAGTCTAACGTGCAAACTTTATTACCAGCAGCATGTCTACTACAGCTGGTTGAAATACAGGATATTTGCTGCGAATTCCTAAAGCGACAATTGGATCCGACAAATTGTTTAGGCATACGCGCTTTTGCCGATACACACTCATGCCGGGAATTGTTGCGCATTGCCGACAAATTTACACAACACAACTTCCAAGATGTTATGGAAAGCGAGGAATTTCTATTGCTACCCGTCGGACAACTTGTGGATATTATATGCAGCGATGAGTTGAATGTACGTTCTGAAGAGCAGGTTTTCAATGCTGTTATGTCTTGGCTGAAATACAATGTAGCGGATCGTCGTCAACATTTGGCACAGGTTGGCTTATTATATATTTTTTAATCAAAGAATATTAATTATTATTAAAATATATTCAGGTTTTGCAACATGTACGTTTACCGCTGTTGTCACCAAAATTCCTCGTTGGTACTGTTGGCTCTGATTTGTTGGTGCGTTCAGATGAAGCATGCCGTGATCTCGTTGATGAAGCCAAGAACTATTTATTATTACCACAAGAACGTCCACTAATGCAAGGTCCACGCACACGGCCACGTAAACCAACACGTCGGGGTGAAGTATTGTTTGCTGTTGGCGGCTGGTGTTCAGGTGACGCCATTGCCTCCGTAGAACGTTTTGATCCGCAAACAAACGATTGGAAAATGGTTGCACCGATGAGTAAGCGACGTTGTGGCGTCGGAGTTGCCGTACTCAATGATTTACTCTATGCCGTTGGCGGTCATGATGGACAAAGCTATTTGAATAGCATCGAACGTTATGACCCGCAAACAAATCAATGGTCTTGTGATGTCGCGCCAACCACCTCCTGTCGCACTAGTGTTGGCGTGGCCGTCTTGGACGGATTTTTGTATGCAGTTGGTGGGCAAGATGGCGTACAGTGTCTGAATCATGTTGAGCGCTACGATCCTAAAGAGAACAAATGGTCAAAGGTGCGTGTGAAATGCCTTACAATTTACATTTTTATATAATGATATATTAAATAATTTGTATTTTTGTAACACAAGGTCGCACCAATGACAACTCGCCGTTTAGGCGTGGCCGTAGCCGTTTTGGGTGGTTATCTCTACGCCATTGGTGGCTCTGATGGCCAATGCCCACTAAACACGGTCGAGCGCTATGATCCAAGGTGAGCTTAAAAGAAAAGCAATATATTATGCATATAATACATATATATATTTTTATTCAGACAAAATAAGTGGTGCGCTGTAAACCCAATGTCCACACGTCGCAAGCATTTAGGCTGCGCCGTCTTCAATAACTACATATACGCTGTCGGTGGACGTGATGATTGCATGGAATTATCATCAGCTGAACGCTATAACCCGCATACAAATACCTGGAGCCCAATCGTGGCAATGACTTCGCGTCGCAGCGGTGTAAGTGCAATTCTGTGACTAAGGCCATATATAACAAGAAAAAACGTTAATTTCGGCTGCGCCGAAGCTATCATTCTCCTCTTATTCTTCTTATACATATGTATAGATTAATATGATATATTTGCTATTTATTAGGTTGGCTTGGCCGTAGTGAATGGGCAGCTATATGCCGTTGGCGGTTTTGACGGCTCCGCCTACTTAAAAACAATTGAAGTTTACGATCCAGAAACCAATCAGTGGCGTTTATGTGGTTGTATGAATTATCGTCGCTTAGGTGGTGGCGTAGGTGTAATGAGAGCACCACAGACTGAAAACTATATGTGGTAAGTTTGGTTTTACTTGATTTTATGCAAAAATTACAAAATTTATTTTTGGCCCTTCTAGGATACGCAAAGATTCCGTTGTTTGATTGAATACCGAGGTGTGTTATTAAAGCCGTGGCCACGCCATAAACATTTAGCGCGTCGCTACGGTACATTTTAAGGCTTTTAAGCTTAAATTAAATTCGTAAGCAGAGTAAATATATATTGAAAACTACAAACATAAAGAAAAAATCGAATAACCTAATTAAAACTAATTATAACAAAAAAATATATATATAAACAAAAAACAAAAAAAAAAAGCAAAAAAAATACTATTGCGCATGAATTCCATTTACATTAGAACAAATGAAATTCATTGTTTGCCGCTTGCCTGTGATGATAATGTGGATTGTGAAATTGTGCGAGTGGCTGTCATGTTGCGCTTAGCCAAATTTCACTTTGTAAAATTAATAACAAAACATTTCCACATAGCTGCTTGGAACAGCTATTTGTCCCGTGCACTGCAACACAATGCTGAAACACAGACACAATAAAGTAAAACAAAATACAAAAAAAAAATGCAATTGCTTGCGCGGTGCACGGGACATGCAAAACAATTTTTTTGTAACCGAATAAAACTGCAATATTACGAGTGTTGTAAAGTGAAAAAATATGAAATATTGAACTAATTTTAAAAAAAGTTGTAGGAAATTAAGGGTATAAAAATTTTAACTGCCTTCTAATTGCAAATAAAAATAAAAAATAAGAACATTTTTCTTTAATTTAATAATACTATGACCAGTATCCATTAGCAGTTCTAACACGAAAATATATTGAAATATTTTACTAATGCATAAAAAAGCAAAACTTCATATGCAATGTTGTGCTAAAATATTTTTTTATTTAACCTTACTTTTCTAATGTAAATATATATACTCGTATATATATTAATTTTGAGACCTTTATTGATTTTTCTACTTTGCAAATTTGCACTTTAAGCACGCATTAATAAATTTATTTGTTTTCTCTTTAATAAAGACCAAATTTATTTAATAAAAATGAACCTGAAGCTGGCAGCTCCCACTCATAGTATTAAGCCACGAAATACATGTTAAAAATAAAAAGAAAAATAAAAAGCAAATAAGTAAAAATAATTAAAAAGAAACTAAGCGCAAGCGTTAAGAACCAAAAATATATATAAACATATAACGGAGTAGTCAGCAAATAATTTATTACCAGCTAATTTTAATATAAAATTTGTTGTTAATCGGCGGAATTTGCTTTTCGAAAATATTATTATTATTATTTTTTTTTTTTTGTGAAACGTAACTTTGTTTTAATTTTACTTAAACTGCATTTCTCAATGAATTAATAAATAAATACATGTATTGTATGTACGTAAGCGCATTTGTATAAGCATGCACTAAGTGTGTATGTGTATGCACGTATGTGTATTTGTAAACTTAATGAAAACATTGTTCTTTGCTGGAAATAAAATGTTGACAACTAAACTAAGAATTTATTAATATAATATAATATATTATATATAATAATAACAAAAAAGTGCGTAATGCTGTAGAATACCTTGAAATCGAGTTCTACTGTGACGAAATTAACGAATATATTAATAAATAACTGGCCAAAACATTATTGATGGGCAATGAGTTATTTCATGTGTGAAAAATATAATATTTTGTTTTTATTTTATAAAAGTAAATAACGATATTTTAGGTTAAACGCAATGAGCTCCACTCTATAACCTCAAATACTCGAAATTATAGGTGATGGCGATAACTGCAAGGTAATTTATTACTTGTTGCTTACACTCCTCAAATGTGAGTTTCTCGAGTACTCACGGAGTCATCTCATCAGATTTAGAGCTCTCCGCACTCATAAAGAGGTTACTTAAAAGGGAAAGCACATATTTTATGGAATCCCTATCTTGTTTTTAACGTTTAGTTCATATGGCAGCTATATGTATGCTATAGCACTTCGATCTGAACAATTATTTCGGATATTGTACCGTTGCCTTCGTCTATAATCCATAAAAAACTTTGTGAATTTACCTTGTCGAATAAAAATAAATAATTACTGTTTTCTATTGTAGTTTGTTTTGTATATTTTTCCCACTTATGAAAATATAAAATGTATATAATATTATATATCTATGCCATTGATTAGTTATATTTCTATTTTCTTAAAATCTACGTTTCTTGCACTTCACTCGGCACCAATTCTTCCGCAACTGTGGTTCGTGGTGGAGGTCGAAATTTACGATGTACTTCATCATTTAGTCCCTCGCGATTACGTGCAATTTCGATTGCTAAAAACTGTATACGTACAACAAGTAGCGAATTTTCGGGTGAAAATTCTTTGGATGAATCGGACCGTATTAATGTACCATAAGCGTAATCATCTAATTTATTGAATTTTTCCGCAAACGTGCGCCAACGAACTTTAGCATCGTCTGATTTCAGCGTATCATCCGTTATCACTTCTAATTTTAGGTCAGGAAAATCTTCTCGAAATGCTTGGTATATTTGATCATCATATGGGGTCAGGTGCAGGCATGAAGGGTGCACGCTTGTGAGTAGCTTCAATGAAACAATTCAAAAATAATACTCATTCTTAAGCAATAACTATTATTATAAGAGTACTGCTTAATACTTACATTGAAATATACTTCAGCGTGATCCATTGCCTTTAAAGCCCACATTTCTTCAACCAGCTCATCATTGCCGAATTCCTCCGCGGGCCGCGACAATAATGAGGCACCTTGCTAAATATTTTTTCCATTAGTTAGATTTGTAATATATAGTTACTTCTCAAATAACAAAACAGTATTTACCATCATTTCCATTTTTAAGAAAACTGCTTTAAATTTTGTACAAAAACTAACTAATCAATCAGTAGATTACAATGTGTGTGCTCAGTGATGAGGATATAAAGTCGATAATTTTACTACAACATTGATATATGTATGACAGATATTCTCATATCGATAAGAATGTATAAATACACTGCGCGTCATTATATTAGCGCCTGCACACTTTCGTTCAAGTTAGGTGCAGTAAGAATTTACAAAAAAGTGTAAATATAAAAAAGTATAATATTTTACAAATATTTTCTCTGAAATTTTGAAGTAATTCCAACAAATACTTTCGTCGGGAGGTCGAAAAAGCTTGTGTTAGACTTCAAATGCTTTTTTCTCAAATCTATGTTTTTTGAACTGGTAGTTCGAGAACGACTCAGCAGATTTTAACGAAATGTATAGAGCTTTTTTTTTAACATAAACTAGTGACTGTTCGAATGCCAACTTCGACTTTTTAATAATTAGGGGTTTTCCTAAAAAATTGAAAAAAAAGCCTTTAAAGAACATGTTTTGGTTAGGCTCTCGGTTCTTTCGTCCGATTGGTTTAAGATGAATCTCCAAGAATTAGAGATGGTCACTGCAAGTAGCCTCGGTTGAAACTGGGTCAATAAAAATAACCATTACTAATTGCTTATTCAATGTATACAAATGCCGTTCTACATAACCGGAACGGACCCAGATTTTTATCCGGCCAAGGACTGTCAACTCGGCAGAATTCTGCCGCTACAACAACAACACAACCATTACTAATTGATGTTTTTTTTTTAAAAAAAAAAAATTATTGGTTTACGCTTATGGAAACAACCGGCTACCGACTTCATTGCTAGCCAATATTAAATAACTTTGAAAAACACACACACATTTATATAAAACAACAATCACTTTCCATTTTTTGAAAGGAAAATTTATTTTATTCTAAAGTGGTATTCTTATAAAGATGAACTGCAAATGCTTAGGCTGTTTCCATAGGTTGCGCAGCAGTTTCCTCAGTGTATTTGCCCTTATCTTTGCCCAATGCCGCCATGCGTCCCTTGCCGCGACGGTCCAAAATTGCTTTACGATCCTTGTCCAATTTCAATTTGACAATCAAGCAATTGGAAGGGTGAATACCAACATAAACATTGGTACCGTTGGCATTTTCACGCTGAATCTTTTCGACGTACACGACGAATTTCTTACGATACGACTGCACTACTTTGCCAACCTGGTTACCTTTGAAATGTCCGCGCACCACTTGCACTTCATCATCCTTGCGAATGGGCATAGAGCGAACATTGTACTTTTGACGCAACTCCTTCGAAAGTGGAGCCGACATCAAACGACGACGGATGTGTGAGGGAGCCTGGAAGTGACGCTTGCGGTTCTTCCTGCGCGAAGAGGTGACAAATTTGTTTTGTTTCATGGTTGCGCACGCTGTTGTTTACCCTGCAAAAAACAACAAAAGTTAATATCTTTAACTTGAATAGAAACACAGTAAAGATTTGCTTAAAACTATTTCCAAATGTAAATATTTGCATCTTAAAGTGGCACAAACTTAAACAAACTAGAAGTTAGTTAAATTTTCGCATATCTCATTGGGAAATTTCAATGGTTTCGCGGAACGCACATATGAAGATTCATTTAGCGGCAGGCAATGATATACAATATTAGCTCGCGAAATAGTAGGAATTTCGAAAAATTTATTCATCCATCTTGTTAAGTAAATTAATTTCATTTCATATAATTTATTTGCCGTTAAGATGGAGAGAGATTTATAAAAATTTTAGGGAGCAAAACTTACACCAAACTAGTCGCGTAAAAACAACAAAAAGAAGGAATCTGACAATCAGATTGTCGGAAGTACTAAAAATTTGGAGAAACGTCAAACAAGTACGTTCACATGAAGTTAGCTGTGGTTGCCGTATGTTTACAGGCTCAATCATGTTATTAATATGCTACAGAACTTCTCAATTTATTAATATTATTATTTGTTAGAGAACGTTTTGATGAGAAATTGCAACAAGAAGCTGCTAATGCTTGCATAATATTTTTATTTTAAATATATATTTTTTTTTATTTAAATAAAATTTAAGAAATGAAGAAAACAGAACACTGTAACCATTGCCTAGGATTTTTAATTTGAACACAATTTTTAAATATTACGTATGTATTGGAAATTATAGATTTTTGTTTACAATTTGTTATATACGTCAGCCAGGGTTGCACATTTTTTAATTA
The DNA here is from genome assembly GCA_027475135.1 of Bactrocera correcta. Taxonomy (NCBI): domain Eukaryota; kingdom Metazoa; phylum Arthropoda; class Insecta; order Diptera; family Tephritidae; genus Bactrocera; species Bactrocera correcta. The sequence continues at coordinate 41,691,167 of CM050327.1, forward strand.
AAAGAATTGGTTTTTCAATTTTTTTTTTGTGATTAAACTAATAATAGTTTTAGTTTTTATTTCCGGGTAATTTAATAATTAAAGTTGTAAAATTAATTTTCAATCCTAAAATTGTAAGCCGATTTTTGGTATTAAAAATTTATAAAAAAAAATAAATTTAAAAAATTAAAATTAAAGCAAATTAAGTTTTTTTAATTCAATAAATAAAAATTGTATTTTTTTAAATTTAATAATTAAAGTTGTAAAATTAATTTTCAAATTCCAAAATTTTAAGCCGATTTTTGGTATTAAAAATTTATAAAAAATAAATTAATTAAAACAATTAAAATTAAAACAAATTAAATTTTATTTTTTAATTTAATAAATAAAATTTTAAAATTGATTTTTAATATCAAAATCACGCATTGACATTAAAGATGAAATTAAAAGTAAATTATATAAAAAAATTAATTTTTGTATGGTAAAAATTTTAAATTTACGTTTTAATCCCAAATTCCAACATATTTGTTCCAGCTTTTGGTATTAAAAATTGTATGAAAAATAATTTAATTAAAAAACAAATATAAATTAAATATTTTAATTTAATAGTTAAATTAATTTTTTAATCTCAAAGTGAGAAATTAATACGGTTTTTGTAATAAGAATTAATTACAAATAAATTTAAAATTAAATTATAATTAATTATAATTTTTTAATACCAATTGAGAAATTTTAATCCATTTTTCTGTATTAAAATTAAATAAATATAATTTTTTTATGTTAATTTTTTTTCAATTCAGTATTTTAATAACAATATACAAAAATAAGAATTTATAATTAACATTTAATTATTATATTTTTACTTTGTAATTCAAAATACGAGATTTAAACTAAAAAAAAAAATATTTAAAATAAAATTAACTTATTATAATTTAATATATTATAAATTTTTTATGCCAAATACGATATTAAAAAGAAAGTAAATTAAAAAAAATGAATATTAATTAATATAAATTTTTTTCGTTTTTCATTTTAATATTTTTTAGTTTGTGAATTATTTGCAATAATTTTTTAAATTTTTTTTTTTAAACTTTTTTTTTATAAATTATTTGCTACCTCGATCTGTGCCGTACCTCTGGTTATAGCTTTTCGCATAAAAAAAACCTACATAACATATTTGCCTATTTCATATATTGACACATTTACCCAATATTTGTAATACATGTGCCCAGCCATGTTGCTAACAGCCTCATTTAACAGCGGCAACTCTATTTGACTTGTGGTTTCAGCAACACTCCTATCAATTGCACAGTGATCAAGAATACCACATTCAATTAGTTCGCTTAAGTGATCTTACAATCAGACAGTTGTTTTCAGTTCGATTTGATCGTTCCAAAGCTGCTGTTGATTCTAAATTCACTTCGTCCAGTTCTTAGTTAGTTACTGGTAATCAATATTTTTCAATTAAAAATTAACAGTTGTGCATAAAAAGGAAAATGAATTACCTGAGAAAAATACCTTTACGTATGGTAAGTTAAGCGATATAAGCGCACAACATATGCGTGACAACATACTTCATATACACAGATGATAGAAAATATGTTTAGTCTATATATACATATACATATATATATATATAGATGTACACATATAAATATGTATATAAAGATGTACATAGGTATGCGCATATTTTGTTCAATTAATTGAAACACAATAAAATCTCGTTGCTGCCGTCAAATAATAATTTTCATTTAGGTTGCTAACACGGTCCTGCGCCAACAGCAGTGCATGTCCAGCGGTACAGGTGCCATGTCAGCACTCACTGTCCTCACTGATGATGAGCGCGTAATGAAGGAGACCGGTGAGTAAATTATGACAACTTTTATTGCATATAATAGCAGTAAATGGTGGATATGAAGGTTATCCTGCGTGCGCGTACACGTTTGTACATGAAGAGCTATGTATAAACATGTATTTATATGTATGTATGTATGTATGAGAAATGTGAATATATAAGTATTGTTTTTCTGGAATATAGAAATAATTTTTGATTAATTTTGAGTATATAAATATATTTTTTTTGCATACATACATGCATATGTACATATGTATGTATGTATGTATGTATGTATGTATTTAATTTTTTTTAAATTTTGCCACAGTCTGAATCTTATATGTACATATATTTAGATACTGTATTTATACATATGTATGTATTTATGTACGTGATTGTACAAACTAATCTTGCTTTTTTGTCTATTGATAACGTTACATAACTTCCAAACTCTTAGCTGGTGCTAAATTATTATAAATACAAAGTTGCAATATAGCCACAAAGATTTCTAGAACAAAAGTGTCTAGAAGTACATATGTACATATGTATGTATGCTTATTAAAGGGCTATCAGTGCACGTAAAATAAATTTTTCTACGTTCTCTGTGGATATTCTAATGTTGTTTTTTTTTGTTTTTGTGTTTTTGAAATGCTGTGCACGCTCGCTATCTAAGCCGGTTGGTTATGTACAAACTAATATGTATGTATGTATCTTCTAAGACATACAAAATATGTATCTTCCAATACATATGCATACATACATATGTACATATCTATAGAACACAGGTACATACATCCGTACATATGTACCTAAAGTCCAGCCATAAAGGTGGACATGCCCACATATTTGCCACAAGTTGTATATATACATATATGTATAGTTGAGGCAAATATGATATATATATATATGTACATACATACATATATATATATATATATATACAATAATTTATTTGTGCTTCTAACAATTTACAACAATAAGAATGATTTTCAAATTGCTCTTACTTTTCATTATTTACATTACCAACATATGGAAAAACGTATGCGGCAGGCAATAATTTTATTATTCTTTTTCCATAGTTAACGACAAAGTAATAATAATTAATATTCTAATAATTTCATTGCCGCTTTGTTGTCGCTTTGTTATTCGCAACAGCCATTTCAGTTATTCCAACACGAAGAAAAGAGGAAATAGTCCACATCGTCAAATTTAGTTAGTATTTTTCACCGCTAGGGGGCGTTGCTTGTTTAAAGTATCTTAATAAACGAACATTGTAGGTTGGCATTGTTAGCCGAGGCCGATAACAAGCTACGAACAACGCATGTAAATAAAGCTAGCAATAATTTTGAAGGCATGGGTTCGCATCCTGTTCCGTAGCGCTGCGAAATTTCGCCGTTTCTTCTACCATGTTTATCAATTTTCATTTATATCGTGTGTTTCCGATCTGTTGACATTATTTGAATTTGAATTTCGACATTGCAAATTTAATTAAAACTACTAAAATATGTTTAATTGAATATGGCGTCGTAGGCAGCAAAATTATAGATATTTAGTTAGGAGGAACAGTTAGCAGCTATAGTTCCTTCCAATCTACGTTTGTGTTGCATTGTTCACAAGCAGTCAGCGGTTCAGATTGCATACAATAATTTGAAAAGCGTTACACTTGTGATAGAGCAAATTAAATGAACGCCGCTGTCAACGTCTCCGTGTTGTACTGTTCTAGTGCGCTGGATGTGCGTGTCTGGCATGCGGTTATGTTCGGCACTTTCCTTGAGAGTTGAATTGAGACACACATATGCGTGAGCAAGAGTGATCAGCGGCTCAATTCGTAGTTGGAAAGTTGACAAAATTATATTTATTTAAGAATTTCAAAACCGATAGCCCGTAGTTGCTAGAGTTTTTTTTTTAATTTTATTGTAATGTCAATTATAGTAAAGAATAAATATTAATAATAAGAATTTTAAACCTTGTAATAAATAATTCAGTATTTTTTAATACTTAAAATAAATCATTATACAAAATTTTATTTTATAATTTTAGGACTTACTTATAGGACAATGATTAACAAATTGCTATAAAATATATATATATGTATGTATATAAATGAATATAGTTCTTTAAAAACTAAACAGCACAAGCTGGGTCGACTATTACTAAGTCCGCCTCTTGGTCTGAATATAAACGAGTTAACACATCAGTTTTTGAGATATTAATCTGAAAATTTGTACATGTTATTTTCTGACCAAGAAGCTGCTTATTGATAACAAGTTCTTGTAAGAAAAATTTTTTTGTTTGATGGCATATCTTCACGAAATTTTGTTCGGATAATTGCCAAAAGCAACCATACAATCTCCTGAGATTTTGTTGAAATCGGACTGCTATAGCATACAGCTGCCATACGAACTGAAGGATCAGAAACAAGTTCTTGTATGGAAAACTTTTTTGTTTGTCAAGATATCTTCATAAAATTTGGCGTGAATTATTATCCAAAGTATTACCACAATACCCGAAGAAATTGTTCAGATCGAACCACTATAGCATATAGCTGTCATATAAACTAAGCGATCAAAATCAAGTTCTTGTATGAAAAACACTTTTATTTCTTGAGATATCTTCACAAAATTCGGTACGGGTTATTATCAAAGGCAACGATACAATCTCCGCAGAAATTATTCAGATCGGACCACTATAGCATATAGCTGTCATACAAACTGAATGATCGAAATCAAGTTATTTTTATAAAATTGTTTGTTCGTGAAGGGTATTAAAGTTTTTTTCCTTGTTTTAGTTAAAAATCGCGATTAACTGTAATTACGTTTTCGTACATGCATGAGTCCTCAGTATTTCAGGTACTAAAAGGAAAGCAAACACGCTTTGTCTGGTTATCTTGATCGGCAATCGCCTTCATAAAAAAAAGTTAATATATGTATATACTATGTATGTATGTATACTACATGTATGACTACACATTTCCATACATATATACATATGTATGGGTTATCGCATGAAATTTAAATTAAGTAGTCTTACTATTTTTTGCTCACTGTCAACTTTTTGCCAACAATCAACTTGAATTTTAGACGAACAAAATTAAAAAAAAAAAATTAAAAATTAAACAAAAACAAAAAACAACTTTTGTTAAAGAAAATGTTTGAAAAAAAAAAAATAAAAAAAATTAAAAATCAAACAAAAACAAAAAAAACAACCTTTTTAAACAAATTTTTGAAAAAAAAAAAAATTTAAAAAAATTAAAAAATGAAAAAATAAAAACAAAAAAATAAAAAATTAAAAAATAAAAAAAAAAAAAAAAATTAAAAGAGGGTGGACCCTTAACATTACCATACCATAGAACTATCTATTTTATAATACACAAGACTTTTAAGTTGTCTGTGTACATTTAGCTGCTCTTTAGAAGAGTATACACATAACTAATTTGATAAAAAACAATAAAAATCGTTATCTTCGGTACCTAAGCATATTAACATTCTCAGTTGCATACCTTATTATTTATATTGAATTTGGTCATTCAGCTTGTATGGCAGTTACATAAGTACATATATGCTATGATAGTGTGGTATCGACAAATGAGTAGCTACTTGGTAAAAAATGGTAAGAAAAGGACGTATGCAACATTTTAGATCGATATCTTAAAACTGAGGCACTAATTCGCATATACAGACAGACGGTCATATACATCGACTCAACTCGCCCCACTGACCATTTATACGAATACATATTGCCACCAAAAATGCTAAATAACTTGACATCACTTTTTATTACACTCTATTTATTTTATAAAAAACTTAAATACATACATACATGTTATAAATGTTTTGTCAACTCAAACGACGACGCCGCTGTTATTGTTCTCATACATTTGTCTGCCAAATAAACATCGCTAAAGCGAATTTCAGAACTGGTCCGAACGCTTCGCAAAGCTGTTTTTTGTTATAATTACACACACACAGCGGTCTATTTATACTTGTATCGGTTCGTATATGCATACACGTGCCACATCAATATAAATGCTAAATTTTATTATACATATTGATCTACACATACATATGTATTTATCATATCTGTGTACCTAAATATTTATGAATATAAATATAGTCAACAAAGCAAGAAAGCTATCTAATCAGTTTATGTACCAATATATGAGTGTGTGTAAGTAAAATTGGGCAAAAGAAAATAAGAAACCAGACATACATATGTATGTATGTACATTCGTGCCTTTTTTATGAAATGTGCGATTCACTTTTCTTTGAGTATATATACATATATGTATATGTATGAATGTATGTATATTTATGTACATATGTATGTAAAGCATTGGTTGTAGCCAAACAAGTTAGAATACAGTGCGCTTTTTTATGCTTTGGTAACAGCTTTTAGAAGGGTTGACTCGAGAGTAACTGATCTTCATTACCACACGTTTGGCATTAGTTGCGGCTAGTTGTTCGTGTGTATTCTTTGAAAACACAGCTTTTTTGTCAATATGTATAAAAAAAAAGAAAAAAAAAATTATTTCGGTTGCACTGAAACAGGAATAGCCTTCACAAATAACGAAATTTTTACAAATAACTTGTTTTTGATCTTTCAGCTTGTATGGCAGCTATATGATATAGTTAACCGATCTGGAAAATTTCTTTGGATATTGTAGTGTTGTATTGGAAAATAATCCTTGCTAAGTTTGGTGAAGATATTTCGTGAAATAAAAGAGTTTTTCATACAAGAATTTAATGTTGATCGTCCAGCTTGTATAGCAGCTATTTGCTATAGTAGTTTGATCAAGATAATTTTTTCAAATATTATAGCGTTGTATTGGCAAATAATCCTTGCCAAATTTGGTGAAGATATTTCGTGAAATAAAAGAGTTTTTCATACAAGAATTGAATGTTGATCGTCCAGCTTGTATGGCAGCTATATGCTATAGTAGTTCGATCTAGATAATTTTTCCAAATATTATAGCGTTGTCTTGGAAAATAATCTTTGCCAAATTTGGTGAGAATATTTCGTCAAATAAAAAAGTTTTTCATACAAAGACTTAATTTAGATCGTTCAGTTTGTATGGCAGCTATGTGATATAATCATCCGATCTGAAAAATTTCTTCAAATATTATAGCATTTCTTTAAAAAAGACTGTATTTCGAATTTCGTAAGAATATATCTTCAAATAAAAAAGTTTTTCATACAAGAACTTATTTTTGATCGTTCACTTTGTATGGCAGCTATATGCTATAGTGGTTCGATATCGACCGTTCCGATAAATTAGCAGCTTCTTAGGGACGAAAGAAAGTGTGCAAAATTTTAAAGCAATTTCTCAAAGATATAAGTATGTTTTATAGGGTCTCAGTCGAATCTTCCTCCTGGTTGTTACAAATTTCGTGGCAAGCGTATAAATATTTATTGTGGTTGTTACCTGATATTAATCACTTGATGTTTATTAGCTAACGAAAAGTGTGCATATATTTATGTACTTGTATGTGTGTGTATATATAATGATATTTTAAAAGCTTCATGCTTGGATTTAAATGTCTACCACAACGTGATGAATTTCTAACAAATTTGAATAATATACGCATACATCATATTTACATACAAACATACATATGTATGTACATCACATATATGAACTTGAGTGAGAGTTTGCCGCTCACGTTTACTGTATAAAAGGAGGTATGTCAAGCGCTGAGCGACAAATATACTAGATACGTATGAATACATGGTATATACTACAGAACAAAATGTGGGCTTGTCTGTTGAGAGCAGCATATGACGTGACTCGATCGGCTCATTGACGCGAAACTTCGATTCATGTTATTGACTATTTTCATATTATACGCATTTATTACTTGTTTATTTTCATAATAAAACTGTTGTACATAGATACGTACTACTGACGGTAGTTCCGATTCTATTTACATTGGAATTACTTGCGTTTCGAATTACTTGTTTACTAAATCCATAAATTCATACATTTTTGTGTAAGATTACATATCAACTGAGCGAATTTGACACGGTCTGATAATAAAAATATCATTTTCATGATTTAAAAAAAAATCTGTATTAGAAGGCTATAGGAAATACGTAGGTTGCTTTTGAGCCATACACTTTTTTATAAGCCTCGACTTGAATTCGCTTCGGACATGGGTCCATTAAAGTCATTCGTTTCAGTGCCTTCAGCGGATGACTTTAATTGGCTACCCTTACTTTCGTCGTCTACCTATGGGTGTAGAAACGAAGGAGCTTATCGCTGGGGCATCATGTTTCATTCCGGACGACGTGGTTTAACCAGCATTCCCTGGATTTTTATGCACTTAGCTATATCCATGCAGCCGAAGAACTCATACAGCTCTTGGCTCCATCTTCTTCGATCGTTCACGCGGACTGCTCCAAAGATTTTGCGGAGAACAGTTTTCTCGAATGCTCCAAGTGCTTCCTCCTCTCGGTTCGTCATCCTCATAAGCAAAATTTTAAGTACATTAGCTGTATTCGATTCGTCATTGCTCTGCTTGCTTCTACTCTATTTTCAAAAATATTACATCTAAAAGCAACAACAAAGTTATCCGTAGAAGAGAGTATGCGTATTAGGGCGGGTCGTTTTTTTGACGAAAAACTTCGTCTTAAAAGTCACTGGCTCGAAACCGGTTTTAGGCACATAGTCTTTCAGGAAAAGTTATTTTGAATGATCCGTAGAACAATATTCACCGCATACCAGATATTTCCGCCTTTTTGGTTATCTGTAAATCGACCCGCTCTAATGCGTATACGTCATTAAAGCGGTATAGCCCATAAAAAATTTCTTCTCTTATTGAATTTTGGAAACTTAAGACTTAAAATCAATTAAAGTAATATGTAGAAAACCAAACTTAAGAGTCACTGTTTGAGTAACAGATGTCAGTCACAGTAGAAATCTACTGAGACCAAAAGTGCTGCCCGTTTCTTAAAGCATCAGGTATAGTTTGTTCGATTCGCTACTCTCCAGCTTTTGAAAAATCGAAAAAAAACTGTTATATTAGTATTAACATTTTTAAGGTTCCTTGTGTTCTTACGCAAATATTATGTTTCATGCCTCCACTTATTTATTAATTAAATAAAAAAAAAATTTCTCAATCATTTTTAGTTGCCAAATTGGCTCAAGAACAAATCGCGCCACTTGTTAAAAAAATGGACGAGGAACACAAATTCGATCCCTCAGTGGTGCAGGCAGTTTTCGAGAACGGTTTAATGGGCATTGAGGTCGATCCAGATTTGGGCGGCAGTGGTTGCAATTTCTTGACCACCATATTAGTTGTCGAAGAGCTGTCAAAGATTGATCCGGCCGTTGCTGCTTTCGTTGATATCCACAATACTTTGGTTGTCTCTTTAATGATGAAAGTCGGCAGTGAGGAGCAGAAAAAGAAGTATTTACCGAAATTGGCGCAAGAGTATGTAAGTATTGTGTTTAAAATACAATTAATAAGTTTATGTTACTGATAATAACTCAATTAAATGACAGACTAAATATTTACAAATCACGACAGACACACGTTTGATTATAAAACTTTATTATAGAGTAAATATACAGGAGTGATAGAGTACATACTTAACGAACAGGTGTTAAATATTTACTATACGTAACGGCATGATTGTTGTGCTATAGTAGAGTCAATACCGCATATCCGGCAATATAATTCAAGTATTTAAGCTGTCAATTAGTAATTTGTAAATTAAGCGTTTAACGAGCTTGTAAATATCAATACTTGTAAATATATTGGATAGTCGAAAAAGTATTTTCGTATTTCTAATCAAACTTTAACTCATTTTTTCTATATTTACAACTAATATCACTGTTTTTTTTGTTGTTTCCAGGCTGGCAGCTTCGCTTTGACTGAGCCGGGTGCAGGTTCGGATGCCTTCGGTTTGAAAACTGTTGCCAAAAAAGATGGCAATCACTACGTGATTAACGGCACAAAAATGTGGATCTCAAATTCCGATGTGGCTGGCGTTTTCCTTGTCTTCGCTAACGCCAAACCAGAAGCGGTAAGTCAAATCATTAACTACTGCCAAAGTGAATACATAGAAAATTATATATTTTTTTAATTTAACTCACCCTCAGGGCTATCGCGGCATCACCGCATTCATTGTGGATCGCGAAACACCCGGTCTAATTGTGAATAAGCCCGAAGACAAACTGGGCATACGCGCATCTGGCACATGCATGATAACCTTCGATAACGTACGCATACCCGAAGAGAATTTACTGGGTGAATTCGGTCATGGCTACAAATATGCTGCTGGTTTCTTAAATGAGGGACGCATCGGTATTGGCGCACAAATGGTGGGACTGGCGCAAGGTTGTTTCGATCACACCATACCTTATCTTTTGGAGCGCAAACAGTTCGGCAAGGAGATCTATGATTTTCAATCCATGCAACATCAAATCGCCACGGTGGCTACCGAGATCGAAGCGGCACGTTTGCTCACCTACAATGCGGCACGTTTGCAGGAGCAGGGCAAACCGTTCCTCAAAGAAGCCGCCATGGCCAAGTTCTTCGCGTCGGAGGTGGCGCAACGTGCCACCATCAAGTGCATTGACTGGATGGGTGGCGTCGGCTTCACGCGTGACTTCCCACAGGAGAAATACTATCGTGATGTTAAGATTGGCGCCATCTATGAAGGCACCACCAACATGCAGTTGAGCACAATCGCTAAAGTGATCAAGAAGGAGTACGCCAAGTAAACTAAATAGAAGGAAAATGTGAGAAATGCTGGCGTTACAACAGTTTGTTTGTTGTTGTATGCCAGCTAGAAGTCAGGTGCAATATCGTAACAGAAATCTATAGTGCATTTATTAGTGTATTGTTTGTGTGATGCTGCAAGCTCAAAGTCATGCGCTCAATACCAGATTAAATTGTATATATGAATATATGTACATATCAACATATATATATTATTATATACGTATGTAACGTTGAAAGCAAATTTCGAAAACTATTTTTATACACCTTTCCCCATTGTGTTAAGTTAAATTTATGTAGTTTGTAAAATATGTGCATTTATTAAATTTTAAATATATACAAATATTAATAAAAATAAAATAAAATAAATAAACAAATTATAATATAAAAATATTTTATTACAAATTTATAATTTTTTTTTAGTACACAAAATGGCAAAATTTATTATTTTTTATTGACGGTAACAACGAAGTTCGATTAACCGTTCCTAAGACAGCTGAATCTACTTAACCGGTAGGTACCCGCACTTTTATTCGCCCAAGGACTGTCCGCTCGTCAGATTTCTGCCGCTATAATAAAAACAACAACAGCAACAACGATAACCCTTCTGAAATAAAACACTCTTTATACAAAAAATTGATTTCGTTCGGCCGGTTTGTATGGCAGCCGATCTGAACAATTTCTTCTGAAATTACAGCGATGCTTTTCAAAGTTAGCCATGCCGAGTTTCGTGAAGATAGCTCGTCAAACTAAAAAGTTTTCCATGCAAAAACTTGTTTCCGATTTTTCAGTTTGTATGGCAGCTATATGCTATAGTGGTTCGATCTTAGCAAATTGTTCGTAGATTGTAGGAATCCTTTTGAAAGATAGCCATGCCAAATTTCGTAAAGATACCTCGTCAAATGAAAAAGTTTCCCATACAAGGACTTGATTCCAAACGTTCAGTTTGTATGGCAGCTATATGCTATAGTAATCGGATATCAGCGGTACCGACAAGTAAGCAACTTCTTGGAAAGAAAAAGATGTGTGCAAAATTTCAGATCGATATCTCAAAAACTGAGAGCCTAGTTCGCTTATATACAGATGGACTTGGTTAAATCGAGCAAGCTGATCATTTATAAAGGGTGGTCCATATCGAGGTTCCCTACTTTTTTAAAGAAAAAATACAGAAATTTCAAATTTAATTGGAAATGTTTAAAGATTTTCTCTTTCAAATGTTGGCCGCGGTTATATCTTAGATGGTCCAACCGTTGAGTCCAATTTTCGATTCGTTCAAGCATTTCGACTGGTAACTGGCGAATGACACGTGTTTTGTTTGGCTCCAAGGCCTAAATCGAAGTGGGATTGGCTGCATAGACTTTAGACTTTACATATTCCCAGAGGAAAAGGTCTAACAGTGTGATATCACATGATCTTGGTGGCAAATCGAACGTCCCAAAACGTGAACTTATCTACTCGCGAAGTGCTCTCTCAATAAATACATTGATTGATATGATGTGTGGGAAGTGGTGATGTATTGTTAAAACCAAATATCACCGAGATCACGAGCTTAAATTTCTGGTATCAAATAGTCGGTTACTGGAATGACATGTAAATTCTCACTGGCATAGTTTTGAAGAAATATGGACCGCTGATTCCACCGGCTTACAAACAACACCAAACCCTTGTTTTTTCTGGATGAAATGGCAGCTTTTGAATCTCTTTAGGTTGATCTTCGACTCAAATGTGGCAATTTTGCTTGTTGACATACCTATTGAGCCAGAAACGTGCCTCATCGCTGCACAAAATTTAGCTTGAAAACGTCGGATCTTTTGGAACTTTTCAAGAGCCTATAAAGTGAAGGTCGCTTGGAAAGGTCGATCGGCTTCAGTTCTTGTACAATCTGTATTTTCTACGCTTTCCATTTAAGATCTCAACATAAAATGTATCAAGTCGTTCTATACGTCAGTCCGAGTTGCTGTGAACGGTGTCGAAACGACTCTCCACGGTTTTCTTGTATACTCTCAGCTACGGCTGCTATATTTTCTTTACTGCATGCTGGACGTCATCGATTCGGTCAAATATTAAACATTAATGAATGTTGGGTCTAAAGATGAATGATAGTGTTGCGAATAGTACGCTCAGTAGGTCGATTATGTTGACCATAAGTTGAGTGAAGCGCGCATAGGGCCAAAAACTTCACCTATAATCAATAAGATTGACTTCTAAAAAAGCTTTTCGGGCAAGGAGAGCTAGAGGGGAAAAAAATTTAAAAAAAAAAAAAAAAACGCGTGAAAAACATTCTTTACAGAACGCGAATTGTCGTAAAAAATTGGACGAGTTGTAAACGTTGTTCAGACGTACATAAGTCTTTCCATGACGATATGCCAAGCAACCCTGAACAAAAGCAACTTGACAGCTTGACACGACTTATGTGTGATGTGGCTGAAAAGCTTTAAAAACATGCCTCTACTTGGAGCACACGTTGGTTCTTTTCTTCGTCCAATAATGAAAATTTTCCATAAACAAACCAACTATTTTCGATTTTTTCGTCTCAAATCGAGCAATAATGAGTTATGCTGTCAAGGGCAAGAGCAATTTTTTGAGGCGTCAAGGGGGCTGAGGCACCAACGGCTGAGCTTTCGGAATTTTTAAGGAGAAATTGCACAAAATGCTCTTTCAATATGTAGCGTTGCTATGGATTATTTGAAATCAAAAATTATTTGGGATTAAAAAAAAATATATAAATATATTAAAAAAATAGTAATATTATCCATTTTCTTGAACTGAAACTCACTTAGCTTCTTAACAGCAGTCTTTATTAGTATTTTTAGTGTCTAAAAAATTTCATTGTTATTTGATGAATCGTTTCGGTAAAGCTGGTCTCTTAACAGCAGTCTTTTTTAGTCTTTTTAGCCTTTTTAGTTTCTAAAAAATCTCATTTTTCATTTTTATTTGGTGTTATTTGATCAATCGTTTCGTCAAAGCTGGGCCGCCTATGCTTTGTCATCACTTTCGGTTGTGGTGAATGCAGCAATCAGTACATTCACTACAGTTATAATAAATATGCCAAAAATCAGCAGCTCCTTTACGTAGATGTAACGTCGATCGTTCTTCTTCATGTGACGCTAAAAGAAACAGTTAACATATCAGCTACATACACACATATAACTAAGCGTTTGAAATTATTGTACTACACATTACTAATACCTTAAAGATTAGCGCCAGACCTACGACAACCTGCAGCACTAAAGAGACACTCACTAGCCCCAGACTGATGTAAAAGGTAGGCGCTTTGTTATTGTACGTAAGTAAAAACCGCAACTGATTAGCGTTCGCTGACAATAGTGCAATGTCCATCAAACCTGTAAATAGCGATAACTGTTTCATAGTTATTATGAAATTTGTATTTTTAGTTGACAAACCCTCCACTACATTTTTATTTCCTGCATAATCTAAACTGTTCATACGTCCCAGCTCAGATTTAGTGGGACGCTTTACAAACGGGTATGTTTCAGGTTCATTATGCGTTTCGACAATATCGTAGCTATCGTAGCTATGGTTGGTATTGTTGCTATTATTGTAATTATTGCTGTTGTGATCATTATTGTCACTTTTGTCATTATTATCAACTTTATGCGCCGTTGCTAGATTTTGCGTTTCCGCTTGCTGTATAATAGTTTTGGTTGTGGCGCCCAAATGTATCACTTCGGCTGTTTTGGCAGTTAGTTTCGTCGCCATTACATTGATTTATTTTCAGAACGATTGTCCACAAACAATATTTTTTTATTAATAGAATGAAACTGACTTAAATCACGTTTGCACATAAACAATCTATTTTTTTAATGAAATAAAATTATTCACTATAGTAGATAGAAATTAGTTGTTTTCATTCGCTTGACAGACAGTTGAGTGATTTGTAAATATAACATTTCACTATGAATATTACAACAACCGCACATACAAGTACAACAACATGTATGCAAGTTTATATTTTGATTTTTTGCGGTTTCGTGTTGAGCGATAAGACGAATTTGGTTGCTCAGCGTTGTATTTGGCATTTGGCGGCGCCTAAGGTTATGCAAGAGCTTTTGCGTTTCTCTAACTGCATTTAATTGTATGTTGGGAGCTTTTTCGTTTTGAGTACTTGTTTGGATTGGCGCATAAAATTAAGTTTCCAAACCAGCTATATACATATGTATGTAAAATGAAAAATTAAATAACTAAATAAAATGACAAATTCCATCAGTTGAATTAATATATGTGACCTGGTCTACGAAAAGGGAGCTAACGTGCGAAAAAAAAATTGAAAAAAAAAAATAAAAAAAATTAAAAAAAAAAAAAAATAGATAAAAAATTGATTTTTTGACACCTAAGTCCCCTTTCCGTAGACCAGGTCACATATGGTCATTTAAAATACAAAATAACCTAAAATCACTTTTCATAAATTTACAAGCGAAGCAAGAACGATATAATAGAAACCACTCATACTCGTAATGAAACAAAATTTGAGTTTTGGTTATTAAAGGTTATATATAGGTTATATATTGGTTATGTATTGGTTACATAGTGGTTACAGAATAGTTATATATTGGTTATGTATGACGGCGGAAGCTTTAAAGTTTATTATACATGTCTCTAATGTGATGCAGTGAATCGTTAGCAATAAAAATCTCAATTTCGATGTTTTGATGTTTTGACGTTATGTACGTTGTTTTGCATTTTAGGTGACGATATCCATATGTTATAAAGTCTAAAGCTTTTAAAATCACCCTGTTGAGGTTTTAGTTTTGTTGTAAGATTAACAGAGAAACGAATAAAGCCCAAAATACAGACATATGGCATATGAATTTTAGTCGCCTCTTACGACAGGCATACCTTACCGCGGGCAAATTCTACCCACTGGGTTTCATGGAAGGAAACGTCGCATATTCTATATTCAAACCGCGTGATCTAAATGGAAGTACTTTTTTCAATAGACTTTTTTTGACAAATCATGCGTGAAGCGGGTTAAACTGCCATGTTTTTTTGTTCGGCATTGTTTGGCCCATTTTTAGTTCAAACGATTTGATGTGGTTTGTGAGTGGCGACCGTTATTGTGCTAAGATAACAGACTATTTGATGCCTGAAATTGAAGTTCGTTATCTCGCCAACATTTGGTTTCAACAAGACGGCGCCACTTCCCACACATCGCATCAATCAATGGATTTGTTGAGAGAACTCTTTG
This sequence comes from Bactrocera correcta, assembly GCA_027475135.1. NCBI lineage: Eukaryota > Metazoa > Arthropoda > Insecta > Diptera > Tephritidae > Bactrocera > Bactrocera correcta. The sequence goes on from CM050327.1 coordinate 41,706,909, forward strand.
GTGAGCAGATAACTTGACGTTTTGAGCCGGTCGATTGGCCTCCAAGATCGTGTGATATAACACGATGTTTTCTGTGGGAATATGTAAAGTCTAAAGTCTATGCCGACAATTCCGCTTCGATACAGGCCTTGGAGCAAAACATCCCACCTGTCATTCGGCAGTTACCAGTCGAAATGCTCGAACAAGTCATCGAAAATTGGACTCAACGGATGGACCAACCAAGACGTAGCCGCGGCTTATATTTGTAAGCCTTAGTCTTCAAAAAATAAATGCCAAAGAATGTTCTTTCAAGTGAGCATAAAATTTCAACGCTAAATTTGAAGTTCCTGTGTTTTTTTCTTTAAAAAAATAGGTAACCTCGAAATGGTTCACCCTTTAGTTTGTATATAATATAGAGGTTAATGTATTGCGCTATTGAATGAAGCATGTAAACATGTATGTATAAACAACTTGCAACAAAGGTTTATCTTTGACTGTAATATGGATGTCTGTATGTATGTCAAGCTTATCAAATACATAGCGTGTATAAAAAGACATACGCACAAAGATTGCATAAAACGCAAAAATATAATTTTTATTATTGTGCAGCTTTGATTAAAACGAAACCGCTTTTAAACATCATAATATGTGTGCATGCTTGAAAATATGAAAGCAGATATTTACATACATACATGTGTACAAACATCATATACTAAATGCCATACCAACCCCGACTGCCATTGGTCGACAGATATTTATGCGCTAACGCGCCGGTCAATAATCGCTTGCACTCTGCCGTCCTGCAGCCAACTGAGCTCAGTACGGGTTTGACATTTGAGTGCAGCAAAGCTTTTACACACACCTATATAGTTCTAGGCCAGCGTAGGGCTATTACTGCCATCGATTTTTCGGTTGAGTGTTGTTTTTAAAGTCTATAACAACAGTGAGTAAGTGTTTGGCTTGACTTTACAATTTTTACTGTGTGCTCGAGCAGCTGGTACAAGAACAAATATAATAATAACAGCAAAGCAATTAAAAGACAACATATGATCGGGTTTTTGACAATTTTCAACACGAGCGTTATTTTCGTAGCTCCTTTCGTTGCGCGACTGCCGCTTTGTATTCCGGTCTAATAAGTCTGTCGTAAGAGGGCAGACGACACGCACGTGTTTGTTTAGACTGTGTACGGTTTCGAAGCGAAAGCAACTGCTTTCTGAAAATATAAAAAAAAAATTATTAACAAAATTTCGAATTTTTATAACTTGGAAAGGCATTAAAAGTAATTGGCCTAAACTAAAAATTATGTGGCGCTGTAAGTGAGCAGTCAGTATACAGAAACAAAACAAAGAAAAATAAGAAAAATCTTGCATGTTTGCTATAATTGGAAAAATCGATAATTTTCTTGGCTAACGTAAACATTACCGTAAGTGCCGGAAATTAAATAATTTTCGAATATAAATAACATAAAAATAGAATATAATAATATAATAAGGAACTATACGGTCTGCAGTTGTTAAAAAAGTTTTGTGTGGAAATATTGGTATAGTTGCTGTATAATATTTTTTTAAACACAAAAATGTTTGATTTATGAAATTTGAATTGGCATAAAGTGTTTGAACTCAAGTGGGCCTACTTATTAAGGTGTAGAAAGTGTAAACTAGGCTTGAAGTAGTTTAATATTATTATTAAATTTTACTAACTAAATTCGAAATATGCATTCAGAACAGTCACAGTGGCTTCAAAATTGTTCAACATTTAGTTATAAGTTTTTCAATTTTCCAAAATGCAGGCTGTTAATTAAATTAATGTTATTGAGTTTTGCGCAAGGCAAAAATCATATGAATAGCAGTGTGTTTAAACGCTGAAAAGCCAACCGGATGCATTGGTGCGTGTGATGGATTTGTTTCAATAACAAAATAAGAAATTATTGATTTTAATCTTTGCCACATACACACATGTATTAAAAACGGCCACAATTAAGCTTGGTTGCTTCTGCTGTTGTTGTTTTGATTTTTGGACTGCATATTGTCACCTAAAATGCAAAACAACGTATCATCAAAGAATCGAAATTGAGTTTTTTATTGCTTACATTGCGCTAGCTCATTTTTAAAATTAAAAAATAAAATTCTAAAATTTTCGGATAGATATAACCAATACATAACCAATATGTAACCAATACATAACCAATATGTAATCAATATATAACCAATATATAACCATTTTATAACTAAAACTCATTTTTTTCAATATGAGTGATTTCTATTGTATCGTTTTCCCTTCGCCTGCAAACTTATGAAAAGTGATGTTACGTTGTTTTGCATTTTAGTTGTCGATTTGTAGTCCAAAAATCAAAACAACAACAGCAGCAGCAACGAAGTTCAAGTCTGGCGTTTTTTTGGTATTTTCACGCTTCATAACTTTCGGCTCATTTTTTAATTTCTTATCATTTTGAACGGTAAATACAGCTATTATTGTCATTAATATAATAATGATATTATAATAATGATGACATTTTTGTCAGCTAAGTGATATGTAAATTATAAGGTTTTTATGCGGCGCATTCATGCACAGCTGCACCCATTCTCCAGCGTAACTTTTAAAATTCATAGACAAGTTTTCTATTGAGAAAGTTGGCAGGTGTGTTCATACAAGTGACGTGTGTTTATTTATTGTTTGTAGCAGGGTTGCATTGAATTTAAAAATAATAGTTGTATAATACTTTTTGGTTTCTACGAAAATCTTAACTAGAAATATTTTTTAGATTTTCAATCCAAAATACTGGATTAAGAAAAAAATAAATGCCAAATACGAAATTAAAAAAATAAAAAGTGACCAATTGTGTTTATATACAACATACGCGACGTGCTGAATTTAAAAAATAATTGAATTAACATTTAAATTAATTTTTTTATTTTGTTATCCCGAAAGTCTTAGTTAAAAAGATTTTTAAAATTTTTATTGCTAAAAATTGAACTGAACAAAATACAAAATCGGGATAAATGATTATATAATTATGATTATAAAAATTGATTAATTTATTGATATCTAATAATTTTGTATTTTTTTAAATATTTTAAATTTTATTTTTAAGTCTTCCATTTATCTTAAATACGAAATAACATAATATAAAGAAGTTTAATCTACAAAAGCCAGAAATAAAAATATATTTTTATTCGCAAAAATCGGCTTAAGCATTTATTTTTATTCTTTTTTATATTTATTTATTTAATTAATTTTTTTTAATAATATAATACAATTTATTCTTATTTTTTTATTGTACATACATTTTATTTGTGTTTTGTTTTTTTTTATAAAAATAAATTTCTTTTTTCAAAATCAGATTGAACATTTACTTTTATTAATATTTTATTTTTATTTACATTTATTTATTTTATTTTATTTTATTTTATATTTAAAAAACAAAAATAAATTTTATTTTTTTATATAAATATTATTTTTATTTTTTCATGAACCTAATTTTTAACCTCAAAAATCGCAAAAAAGCAATAATAATGATTATTTTTTTAATATATAATATATATTATTTTTGTTTTTAGATATTTTTTAATTTATGTTTTTTTGATATTTAATATTAAAAAAAAACATAAAAAAATTATTATTTGAGCTAAATAAATGTATATTTTATGTATTTTAATTTATTTATTAGAAAATAACAGTAAATAAATTTTCAATAAAAAAAAATATAAATACTTTTAGTCCGGAGTTTGAGAAAATATCTTTGTAATTTTTAAGCCCAAATTTATGTTTATTTTTTAAAAGATCAAATATTTAAAAATTTTTCAGAAACCATATTTTTTATTCCAAAAAGGTAAATTTAAAAAATGCTGATTTTGAAATTGTAAATTGAAAAATTTAATAAAACAAATACGGGGTCAAAACTAATTTTATTAAAAACAAAGAAATAAATAAATTTCAAAATTTGTTTTTTAAAAAAAAAAGAAATTATTTAAATTTTATTTTATTAAAAATAAAAAAGAATTAATCTAAAAACCGGATTAAAAAATATTTAATATTTTTTTTTAATTTAGTTTTTAATTTTTAAAATTTTTTTAATTTATCCCAAATATGGGATTAAAAATAAAAAGATATTATTCTAAAAAAATTTAATAATTAATTTTTTATTTCCAAAACCGGTTTTTAAATTTATTTTTATTTTTCTACATTTTTTAAAATGTATATTTAAATTTTTTGGAAATTTTTTATTTGCTATTTTAATTTAAAAATAAATTTTAAATAAACAATTAAAAGAAATTACTTATTTCGTATAAAAAACATATTTTGTGTTTTAAATTCCGATCTTGTCCTTCAAAATTTTAAACTTAAAATTAAAAATTCGATTTTTAATCGAGAAAATTAAAAATTTACTAAAAATGAAATTAAAAATTTAACTTTCAAGATTAAAAATTTTTTGAAACATTCATTTTTAATTAGGAAAGTGGAACCGCCGATATGTTTCATGTAATTGCTAATTTCCATTTTAATTCTGAGTTCAGATAAAGAATTAAATTTTCACTTTAATTTGAATTTTAAGTCTTAATCCATTAGCTTTCCAATTTTTTATCCAAAATTTTTTAATCGAAGCATTCGCAACCCTGATTAGAAGTCTTATTGTCATTCGCACCTAGTCTTTATATATTTATTTAATCGTGTATGCATTTATACGAGTATATGGACAGCGATCGATACCATACTACTAATGGTCTGCCGCAGGTTTGCTGATTCTCAGGGCAATCGATTGACGTTATGACTTGTGGGCGGTGGTGTGATATAAACGCTGTCAGCCGCTAGCCAATAGACACTAGTAAATTGTTGTTTTACTTCCTGTTGGGGAATTGCTCTATTAAATAACTTTTGCTAGAATTGCAGAATTGTTGCTAAACTTGTTTTTTTGTACACTGAACAGGGTATATTAAGTTTGTCCCAAAGTTTGTAACACTCAGTAGGAAATGTCGAGTTGTAAGTCCTTGAATCTCACTTTGACAGAAATTCGTCCTTTAAGTTAGCCAAAATTTCCTAAAAAACTAGATTATCAGATCCTCGATCGAACGAGGAATCGTTTTGGTGTGTCTATCGAGATACATATTTAAATCTTCAATGATTCCATTTCGTCTTCCTTGATACAGCTGCAAATAGCGTTCCACAGAATACTGAGCTGCAACGCATATAAACCTATTGGACAATGTCCAGTCAGAACACCTATGATTGGGGAGAGAGATTGATTTTGTTAAGAGGCAGTAGCTCGGAAGACCTCTTACGATTCACTCTGGGTCAGAAGTATTCGCAGTCGCAAAAGTTCTGGTTGATAGGAATGATGATAGGATGTCCTCTCTAACCAGCTCATCGGCTTTGCGGTTTTCAACGATTCTTCTGCATGTCTAATATGGTAGAAGCGTGAGAGTATTGCTATTGAGGTCACGAACTCCTTGAATAGCTATGAGCGCACAGTCATTGAGCTCAGAGCCATTATAGGCACTCAGCTATCGAAGTGAACTTAAAACTATATATTATATAATAATACACTACGCATACATATGTATATGTATTAATAATAAGCGTGACTAGCGGAGACGATTTTGATATGTCCGCCTATCTGCCTGTATATTCGCGAAGAAGTCCCTTAGTTTTTTGAGATATCGTCGAGAGTCTATTTCGCCATGTTCGCCTGTCTGTCTGTTTTTTCGTGAACTTTTCCCTTAGTTTTTTGAGATATCGTTTTACACGCGCTTTTCACTCTAAGAAGCTGATCACAAGTCGGAACCATCGATATCGATATAGTTTAATATATAGCTATAGTACAAACTGACTAATAAAAATTAAGGTCTTGTATAAAAATAATTTTTATTTGAAAAGGTATCTCCACGAAATTCGACATAGTTTGTTATCTAAAGCAATGACATCATCTCCGAAAGAATTGTTCAGATCGGATCACTACTGGATATATCTGTCATACAAACTTTCATACCGTAAAAAATGCACTAGTGAAGGGTATTACAGCTTCGGTGCAGCCGAAGTTAACTTTCTATTGTACTATAAATAAATATTGTACTGTAAATAAAATAACTATTGTTCATGTCTCTTTTCAATATTTCAGAAACGACAAAGCACGTGCTTTCTTCTAATTAGTAAACAACCAAATAACTTGCATTCAAATAAGTCGCTGTCAGACTTTTTATTCAAGTATTTTGTAGATGTTGATAAAAAGTAATCTTTAAGTTGACACTCGACGTGGAAAGCTTTACATAGAGACATACTTACATACACAAATACTCAACTTGCTCTTCGTGAATAGCTTGCATAAGTCTATCGATATCCGAGAACAGTTCAATTAAGATGTCAGTCATGACGCCGGAGAAATCAATTTTAGCTTACTTCAATCACTTCATAGTGAGCAACTTTTCATATCTACGTAAGTATTGACTTATTATTACATAAACTTTTTATTATTTAACTTACTATAATCGCTTTAAATAATGGTTTAAGGCCGCGTCAGAATGGGTACCTGTACGTTAAAGACGGATCAGTATGCGAATGAAGCGGCATATGAAACAACGAATGCGTTGCGCAAGTAAACAAAAATCAGCTGTTCGTCATAATCGCCAATGACAAATGTCAATTGAATACGTTGTCGTATGCAATAGTTGAGATTTGGTCTACCGAATGCTTCTCCGGCAGAAGACACACTGTCAATCGGTCACTCTCCATATAAATCTATATAATCAACGGAGTTCTCAGTTGCATATATTTTAGCTATGGAATTAACGTACCTATTCTGACGCGGCCTTAAGAGGGCATATGTTAACAGAGTACTATGGCATACTCAAAGCAGTAGCAACGGCTTAGAGGAACTCGCGCGTTTATTGAAATGAGGATGGCTACGAACGGCTGCTAATTTCGATCCCAGACGGACACTAGCCAAAAAAAATAAAACATAGTTAATGACGTTACTGAAATATTTTTTATTACCCTTAAATACGACAGAATTATGCATTTTTCATAATTTTCTATAGCAAAGTAACACTTAAATTATTTACAGTTGATGAGATTGACGGCTATTTGTATTACTTCGGTGGTACGGCGGGCGTTATCACAATAACTGGTATTGCAGCAGCCGCGACTTATTATTTAAAATCGCGCCCCATACCGGAAAAGCCGCTAGTGCCTCTGGATAATCAAGCGCCAGTTTTGGAGGTAAGTGGCACCATTTATACGATAAGATTAACATGTTAATGGTTCCGATATTCGGTCGGCATAGTGATCGCCTTGCAAAGTCGGTAATTCGAGCAACCATAGATAGGTTTCACACCACGTTTCCTCTAGTGGATGATGCGGTTGCTCAGAGACGTACTGCGCATTGAGACTCTATAGCTGGTCATGGGTAGAGTAATGAATATTTACGAATATAATGGGTCCTTTTAGATGACTGCAGTAGGTGCTTTTTACAGCTGTTAGTTGAATTATATACAGCTTGGTTTGCCATTTCATAACGAACAGACTTACACTGGAACAACCTTTGCAAATCGTGCAAATTTATTATCAAAATAATGGGTCGGTGGTTCGCCCTGCAGAGTCAGTAATTCGAGCAACCACGGATCGGTTTCACACCATATTTACTCTAGTGGATCATGCGGTTCCTCAGAGGCGCTCTACGCACTGAGACTCTATAGCTGCTAGTGGGTAGAGTATCGAAGAAGACCCGAAAGAGTCTATCCGACATTGCGCGCCACAACTGGAGCCGTTCTCATTCACTTTATAGAAGATTTTGTGAACGGATCTTGGTTTGCGGCTTTATATAATCTACTCGTGCAAAAATTAAAACCGAACGACCATCAAATGCGTCGCATGTTTGGTGTAAGGGCATAAAACAAGATGGTCATTGCTCTCGATGTTTGTGAGAAAATTTTTCTCAACGCTAAAGGTCACTTTTGGTTGAATGAGTACGGTAATAAACAAATTTGTCGAGTTAGGAATAATGATAATCCATAAGTCATTGCTGTGATGTCGTTACAGTCTCAAAAAGTTACCGTTTGTTCCGAAGGCTCAATGCTTGGTTCATGTTTATTTCAAAAATGAAGCCTCCCATAATTATTCAGGCAATAGGGAACGCTATAGAGCCATGATTAATGACTTATTCGTGCTTGAATTGAAGGATGTTGACGTGGACGACCTTTGGTTCTAACAAGAGAAGACGATATATGAAATTTATGTTATATTTTATGAAACTAAATTTGAATACCTCCACAAAAGCACCCTTTACTTCTATAATTTGTGCGTTACGTTATAGTTATGATGTCTTAAATTAAACATTGGCTAGTCAGAGAAGCACATACATACATGTATGAATATAGATATGTGCGTATTTTTAAAAAAAATTTTCCTTCTGTGTATCTTACGTAGGTTGCCTTTTATATTTCGGCATTTGGCAAATCTTCAAGTTTGTCATCTTTGATGCTAAACATACTCCAAACGTTTTGATATATTAGAGCTATTTGTATTTTTTACACTAACTTAAAATATTCACCTCGGTTAGCCGCACACTTACAGTAACTTAAAATATTCAACTCGGTTTAAAAATGGAATTAAAGTGCGAGCAACTTCTTGCGATTATTTTTTTCCACATATTTTTCCACGTAGATAAATTCACCAAATGTGTATCGATGAAGTTCATTAAATTTTTGGCGATAAAGCTGCAACAGAGACCAATGCTTATTGGTTCACCTTGGAGTTCGTAGATCGCTCCAAGACGAATTTCATGACGGTTGTCCAAAATCTGGAAGCTAGCTAATCATCATTCACCTTACAGTACTGACTTAGCACCGAATGTCTTACTTTTATTCCCGTACGGAAAAGATAAACTAAGAGGTCCACCTTTTTCAACATCTCTACAGGCGGTTGATGCGTTCAAAAGTATGTTTTTGAGATACCGAAACCAGAGTGGCAAAAGGAGAATATTTTGAAAAACAATAATGACTAATATTTTTTTTGTTCTTTAATCTCGAAATATTAAAGGCAACCCTCGTATGTTTATACATATAGGTTTGCATATGGTTTTAGGTAGCAGCAGTAGTCACATGATTCATGTGCTCACGTCTGCGAAAACGATCTGATTGGCATTAAATTTGAAAAAGCAAACAATGGTACTGACTACTAAATCACGTCATAGGTATATTGAAATGCTTTTGGTGTTTTCTTAGCGGTAATTTAAAGTGTTAATACTGAGATTAAATAAAAACAAATTTCATTACGATGTTGCACAGAATATTTCATACTTTGTCTGGCAATGCTAGCCTATGAAAATTTGTATAAAAGTTAAATTTAGTGTTGAGCTGTTTAGTCCGAAAAGACTGAAATCCACATCGTCGCCTTCTTCTGACTCCGACTGCAATTTCTTGGCTTCAAGTGGTACATATAAACATTCACAAATGGCTCGTTACAACTTTAAAAAATTTAAAAAATTAAATCAACCTCCCAAGAGAATAACCACTTTTCGCCTACTGGGCCAGGCTTCTTATGTGAATTGCCGTTTCTGCGATTTGTAGTCTGAAACACCAGAACATTTGCTAATTGACTGCACTGCAGTCTATAGGTACAGGATAAACGTTCTTGGTTCCATGTTTCCAAAAAGACATCACATAGACTCAATACCACCTTGCAGTATATAGGAATTGGTCAATTTTCTGGACCTAGTTGAGACGTTGTGACTGAGGAGAGAGCACAATCGACCCTAGGTCGCGGTGCAATCCCCATTTAATCTAATCTATCTAATCTGATTATGCTTAAAAACATTTGGTAATGACGGTTTAATCACGTGGCTTTTAAACGCGACGCAGACTATGACGCTGCAGTTTAATAAAATTGAAATAATAAATTATTTTTCCGATAATTGGAATTCCGTTACTAAATTTCTAAATTTACATATGCATCATGAAGGCAAGTTGTGTTGTTGCTATTATTTGTACGATTTTTCTGCTTTGATGTTATTCGCTTCGGTAAATTTTTGATGAAAATCAATCAGTAGCATCTTTTGTTTACAATATTCTAACAAATTTATTTGTTTTTTGACGATTTAATTCGATTAGAATATTTTGATTTTCATCAGCTCTGCGCCCACGAAACAACAAAGCAATACCGCTGGACATAGAAATAATAATAATAAAAATTATGCCTCAAAATTTTATAACTAAAATAAACAAATATTTCCATATTGTTAAAATCATATGTTCCAGTTGCTATTAATAACATTATTTGTATTAATATATATTAAAAATATTGTTTATGATAAAAATAAGATCATGCAGAGTCATGTTAGAGTTACCTAAGCACTGGCCAGCCAGTTTCCCGCGAGCTCAACTCATGACTTTCAAATAACATCACATCTCGCCGCGACAGTCACCCAAATACTGGCCAGGCACGATGTCTGCTTTGCTTATATAGAGGCAACTGGCTGCCAGCTTCGCGCGAATTTACCTCGTGACTTTGAAATCACATCACATCGTGGCGCGACAGTCAGCCAAGCACTGGCCAGGCACGGTGCCTGCTTTGCTTATATAGAGGTAACTGGCAGCCAGCTTACCGCGAATTTACTTCGTGGCTTTCAAATCACATCACATCGCGACGCGACAGTCACCCAAGCACTGGCTAGGCACGGTGCCTGCTTTGCTTATATAGAGGCAACTGGCAGCCAGCTTCGCGCGAATTTACCTCGTGACTTTGAAATCACATCACATTGCGGCGCGACAGTCACCCAAGCACGCCCAAGCACAGTGTTTGCTTTTCTTTTATAGAGCTAGCTGTCAGCTAATTTTCCGTGAGGTCAACTTATGGCTTTCAAATCACATTACATTGTTCCAGTTTTGAAGATATCGTTCTAAAATTTTGCATACGTGCTTTTTTCATCAAGAAGCTGCTTATATGCCGGAACCGAATATATAGGACTACTATAGCCTATAGCTGCCATACAAACTGAACGATCAGAATCAAGTTCTTGTATGGAAAAATTTTTTATTTGATAAGATATCTTCACGAATTTTGGTATACCTTATTCTTTAAGGTAACGTTATAATCTCCGAAGAAATTGCTCAGATCGGATTACTATAGCATATAGCTGCCATACAAACTGAACGATCAAAATTCAGTCCTTTTATGGGAATCTTTTTTACTTGAAAAGCTATTTTCACAAAATATGGTAAGAATTATTACCTAAACTAACAGTACAATATCCGAAGAAATCGTTTAATTCGGATCACTATAGCATATAGTTGTCATACAAACTGAACCGTCAAAATCTAGTCCTTCTGTGAAAAATTTTCTTATATTAAGAGATATCTTCACGAGTTTTGGTATACATTATTCTTTAAGGTTACGTTATAATCTCCGAAAAAATTGCTCAGATCGGTTCATTATAGCATATAGCTGCCATACAAACTGAACGACCAAAATTAAGTTCTTATATGAACAACTTTTTTATATGAAGAGATGTCTTCACGCTGGAATGAATAATTGTTGGAGATATTGCCATAAGCTTCGAAAAAGCTTTGAGATCGGACTAGTAAAGCATATAGCTGCCATATAAGCCAGCCGTAGAAAATCTAGATAAATATTTCTTTATAACCTTTAATGTTATAAGAAAAGGTATTATTGCATCGCCACAGCCAAAATTAACGTTTTTCTTGTGTGATATTCAAATATTGGAATTCACATCTATACTCACAAAATGAACTATAGAATACCACATGTCCAATAATCGATATAAACAGAGTGCCAATCACTCAGCAGCCTTCCACATACCAAACCACCTGCAAGCATCACTGCCCACTCAACGTGGCCGCTCACAAGCTTGTTGTCAGTATCATGTGCTTCGAAAAATGCTGATCGCGTGAGACCACTAAAGAGCGCCGCCACGAATATTAACGATAATAAACGAAATTATTTTCTTTGTACATTCTCTACATATACTATATTTCGAAAATCGGCCGAAACAGCGCATCGTACCGCAAAATTGCACGACAACTATGCTCTGGTCACTTGTGCTTGCTCTCGCACAATGCCCGAACAATATGTATGTGGGCATAGCTTGTTTGTTGCGAAAAACTGTCGCGATTCCCAAGCGAAGAAGACTGTTCGATTGTTCGAAAATGCAGATATTGAGTTAAAGCAGTTTTTAAAAAATTTAGTTTGCAGTCAAACTTTGCGTCGGTATTTCTTAAATCGTGCACTCGCTTGTAAAGCGGTTAAAGTTTAATATTAAATCGTCTAAACTACATATTTGTGGCCGGTGGTGTCAATCGTTGCGACGTAAATACTTATATTATTTAGAAAAATATGTGTACAATTTATTCGATTTGAATATTAATTGAAAAACAGTGACATCGTGCTTTGTCTATTACGTAAATGTTATACTGTGCGTAAAAGTGGCACGACAACGCTCGTGTATTTGTACAACAATGCGCGCATAATTATACTTACAAATAAGCAAATGAGATTGAATATATATATATATATGTATATATGCAATATAATAATTTATTTGCGTTTGAAAATAGAAATAATATAAATGCTGAGATAAGTGCAGTTGTTGAGGCAATTAAAGTGGCTTCCCTATGCTGAATGAGTTGGTGCAGCGCATACACATTCGTACATACATACATAGGCGCATTAAGTGGTACCGCCAAATAACTGGGGACCGAAACATGTCTTTCATAAAAACTATATAGTTTCAAGCTCTTAGTGGGTTTATTGGCAAATTTCGTACACTAACTGTTCCCGAGGAATAATAACGGTTTTAAAGTATTTAGTGGCTTCGGTGGTTATGTAGTCTGGCAGAACGACAAAATAGAGGCTTTGCTGAAAATTAAAAAAAAAATGACGTAGATGACGTAGATTCGTTAACAGTTAGCACTTTTAACGTTTTTTTTTTTTCGTTTTTTGTTTTAATTTATTAATTTATTAATTTATTTGTTTTAAGTTACTACTATGACAAAAAATAGTAAGACTTTGTTCATAATTTTAAAATTCTTAATTTATTCTTCAAAATCTATATCGTCCCTTCAAAGTAATCTGACTTGGGCCCAATACACTTATGCCAAAGTTTTTTCCAATCCTCGAAAGAGTTGCTAAAGTCAATTTCCGGACTAGCCTTCATTGCCGCTACACGCTTCCGGAAATTGTCATTCATGTTTATTGTCTTCAATTGACTCAAATGGTTTCCCCGGAGCGGTCGTTTGAGCTTGCTCAATAGCCAGAAGTTACGCGAAGCTAAGTCAGGCGAATACCGTGATTACAGAACGATATTGGTTGAAATTTTTACGAAAAACTCACGAAGTATTAATTCAGTATGTGACGGTGAATTATGTCGGCTCATAATTCCGGCTGTAATTTTACGAATAGCTTCGCTTAAACGACGCATATCGCTCAAATAGTATTCCTTGCCGACAGTTTGACCGGTCGGAAGGAATTCATTCAACATAAACCTGATTTTTGACCTCCTTTGACGTGGTTTTTTCTGCTACTTCTCACATTTGTCACAATATTCGGCTGATCGATCGTCTGTTTCCGGGTCATTGGCAGAGATCTAAGACTCATCGCTAGTAATAATATGTTTCATGAAATCTTGGTAGTCGGAAAGCATGGTTTTACAGACGTTACCTTTTTTCAACAATTCTTCTTCAACAATTTGTTTCTCAAATAAAAAATTAAATATTTTAATAGAATTTTTAATTGTTAAAAACAAAAAAAAATTGAAATTTTTGGAAAAAAAAAATTTAAACTCGGCCATTGCGACACCATTTCCGGTGACCCATCAAAAGTGAAAAAACGTAAACGTGAAAATTTCACTAAATTTTTGAAAAAAAAAAAATGAAAATTTCACTGAAAATTTCGCAACATTTTTTTTTTTTCAAATAATTGTAATCGAAAATGGAACGCTTGAAGAACCAAGACTCTTTTTTTGATTTACTAATGGATTTCAAACCTTATGGAGGCCATCAAAAGGCACATACTTATGTATATTTAAAAATTTCATCAAGTTCATATTACTACAACTATTGCAACCCTGTCCACAGTAATGTTCCATAGAAATGTTGTAATTTTTCAATGTTTTGCTAGTTAGCTTTGCCGGGTTTTTCATGATATTCCACAAAATCTAGAAAGTGTTCCTTTCTATAGTAGACTTTTTTCTCAGCATTGAGACGGTTACAAAATAAAATAAATGTAGTCTGCTAAGAGACCCTTCGAGAGCTTCGGACTTCCGGGGGAAACACCGCCGACATAAAATACCTCTTATTCAGCTGACTAGTCATTTAATGTTAATAGCAAAATTTATTTTGAACTAGTTGATTTCCCCACATGGCATTAAAGGCTTGTGCACAAATGTTCGAATACTTGTGAATTTATGAATTGAAAATGAGTGTAGCGACAACATACATGCATACATATGCAATGAAATTGTGGTTTATACAACGAAAATTTTGTTTAGGCAATTACAATGTTTATTATTAATTTTATAAAATAAGCCAAGCGAGTCAATGCTGCACACCAGCGCCTTTTAGTTCTTTTTTCGTTACATATATTATATACTTACATTCATAAATGTGGTTGGATGTGCTTATGTGAATTTGTATAATATATATTTGTATAATTTTGCACTGAGATTTTTTGTCGCCAATATGTAGCATTATTATTATAAAAAAATTAAAGAAATCATATACATTATATACATATATATATATATATATATACACATATATGTATGTATATACATTCATCCTTTCGATTTCTATCTAGAAGTTAAATATTTTGCCACAAAAAAAAAATTAAAACGGTGACATATGTCTGCTTGCGTCTATGCATATTAGGGTGTTCGTTATTTTCTGAACTAGTTTTATTAAAAGCGAAATAGATTCTCAGGTTTCGGGGTATCGATCTGAAATTTTGCACACGTTCTTTTTTCCCCAAGCAGCTGCTCATTTGTCAAAATCATTGATATCGAATCACTATAGCTTATAGCTGCCATATAAAAGTGCTAAAACACCTGAAGAAATTTTTCAGATCGGATCACTTTAGCATATAGCTGCCATACAAACTGAATATTTAGAATCGTGTTTTTGTATGGAAATCTCTTTTATTTGAAAAGATATCTTGCTGAAATTTAATAAGGAATGCTATGTAAGGCAATCCTATATTCTTTGCATAAATTTTCTCAGATCGGATTGCTTTAGCTTATAGCTGCCATAGAAACTGAAGGGTTCAAACTAAGTTCTTGTATGAAAAACTTTCTTATTTGACAAGATATTTATACAAAACTTGACACAAAGTATTATTTAAGAAAATGATATAGTTTAGGAACAAATTGTTTAGATCGGACTACTATAGCATATAGCTGTCATAGATACTGAATGATTAAAATACAATCCTTATTAGGAAAACTTTTCTATTTGAAGATATATCTTCGCGAATCTTCGCGTGGATTATTGCCCATGGCAATACCACAATATCTGAAGAAATTGTTAAGATCGGTCAATTATAGCATATAGCTGTCATACAAACTGTGGGATTAAAAACAAGTTCTTGTATGGAAACTTCTTTATTTGTGTAGGGGTTTTTTGCTTAGAAGAAACCGAAGTTAACGCTTTTAAGTGTTTTAATTTTAAACCATGTCTAAATTATATATATTTTATAATATATGAGGATTTTTTGACATTATACATAAAGCAAGATAGTTTACAAATTTGAACCAATCTAAACTCTCTTTTCTACGAAAAATTTGTGAATAATTTTTTATAAAAAATTTTCCTTTTTACAAATAATCTTCTTTTTACAATTTTTTTTATAAATAAATTTCTCTAAAAGTTATACGCAGTTAAAGTTCTACACCAAATAACTTGAGCATTCATACAAGTTATTAACAGATTTTGTGTTGCTCATACGACATGTTGTACTATATGAAGACTGTATGTATGGATGCTTAATTTTAATTGCGCATAACTTTTAATGGAATAATTGTACGCAAAAAATATTATTTTTATAGCCAGGAAAATTTTTAATTAGCGAAAAATAATAAATAATTAAAAAAATAATAATTAACAATTAAATGTTAATTTTTAATTAATATTTCTTTCCACAGTTGTAAATTTATTTGCGTTGAGAATAAAAACTTTATTGCAAAAGATAAAAAAATTCCATATAAATATGTGGACAAGGTTTAAGTTAAAAATTAAAGGGTTGCTTAGCTGGATCCTTTTTTAGCGTGAAAATTGAAACTTCTGGAGGTCTTTAAAAAAAAAAATGCAACTTTAGGAAATAACAGAGACCCTAATGTATGCATATAGCATATTCATATTAAAAATAAACCGAAAAAATGTAATTAAAAAGCTTACTGATCATATGATGTATTAAAAAGGAGAGAGACAAGCGCATAAATGCTTAATACTTGGTGATATATGAATGAAAAAAGTCTTAAAAGACACCACATTAAGAATGAGAAAAGTGTTAAGAGACACACTACATTATTAGCGTTGTGAATGTGTGAAGCAGCATTCGCTTTTGTCCAATTCGCTTTTCACAATATTTGCTTGAGCATATTTTTGACACAACGCAAACGGTGCTGAAAATTGGCATTTCAAGTATTCAGGTGACTAATAAGAAATTCACAATTTTCACTAACGCAGCTAGCAATATACGTGCATATATAAATTTGTATTAGGGTGGGAAAAATTAATATTGTTTTTTTTCTGTTTGTAGAAAAAAATTTTTTTAAACTTCCAACGAAACTGTGAAATTTGCAATTTTAAATGATTTTATGTATTAGGGTGGGTAAAAAAAAATATGAATATGGTTTTATCGCTTTTTAAGAAAACCTTTTTAGTAAATTTCCTACGAAACTGTGAGAATTGCTATTTCAAACAATTATATGTATTAGGGTGGGTAAAAAAAAAATATGAATATGGTTTTTACGCTTTTAAGGAATCACTTTTAGTAAATATCTACGAAACTGTGAGTTTTGCAATTTTAAATGATTTTATATATTAGGGTGGGTAAAAAAAAAATATGAAAAAAATATGGTTTTATCGCTTTTTAAGAAAACCTTTTTAGTTAATTTCCTACGAAACTGTGAGTTTTGCAATTTTAAATGATTTTATGTATTAGGGTGGGTACAAAAAAAAATATGAATATGGTTTTTTCGCTTTTTAAGAAAACCTTTTTAGTAAATTTCCTACGAAACTGTGAGAATTGCAACTTTAAATGATTTTATGTATTAGGGTGGGTAAAAAAAATATGAATATGGTTTTATCGCTTTTTAAAAAAACATTTTTAGTAAATTTCCTACGAAACTGTGAGAATTGCTATTTCAAACAATTATATGCATTAGGGTGGTTAAAAAAAATATTAATATTGTTTTTGCGCTTTTTAAGGGATCACTTTTAGTAAATATCTACGAAACTGTGAGGTTTGAAATTTCAAACGATTATGTATATGTAATAGGGTGGGTAAAAAAATATGAATATTGCGACTATGTGTATTAGGGTGGGGAAAATTTGAGTATTTGTTTTTCTTTGTAAGAAATAATTTTTAGTAAATTTGCAATTTCAAATGCCTTCTTTCATAGAGTAGTAAAATTCTTAAGAAAAAAATTGGCTTAAAATAATCAAACTTCAAACGTTAATATCTTTTAAACGGTTAGATTTAGGTAAAAATCGTAAGAGAACATTTTGTAAAGCATTCAATAATCTATAAAATTTATAGAACGAGATATTTTTTGAAGTAGTTAGAAACGAGATTTGACCATTTTGCGTATATATTAATCGGAAATAAGGAACGTGATATTTGTTGCAG
The DNA here is from genome assembly GCA_027475135.1 of Bactrocera correcta. Taxonomy (NCBI): domain Eukaryota; kingdom Metazoa; phylum Arthropoda; class Insecta; order Diptera; family Tephritidae; genus Bactrocera; species Bactrocera correcta. Next base: position 41,724,735 of record CM050327.1, read on the forward strand.
GTTAATATGAAATATTGATGGATTGGGATCCATACTACAAAATAATACTGGTCGCGATCTTGAGTGTTTATAATACAATATTGATAGATCGCGATCCATATCACAAAATATTGCTTGTCGCGATATTTATTATTGATTTAACGTTTAGTATGAAACAGAGATGGATCGCGATCCATATCGAAAAATAATTCTGATCGCGATGTTGAATGTTTATCATAAAATACTACAATTGGTTAGAACTTAGAGCTCATACTTGGAAAGATTTTCATAGATGTGTCTAAGTACCTATTTTTCAGAGTACAAACGAAAAAAACTACTTTCTTGACCCACCCTAGTGCATACATTTGTTGTTATGCGTAAGTCTGGTGTTGTGCGACAAACGTATAATTGCTGCATTCATAATGATTGCATGCTTATTTTGAGGTATAACGGTGTTTTATGTCTCGAGGCTTTTTTAATATGCCTAGCGGATTCCAAAAATTTTAACCAAATACAAAAAACTTACAACAAATAATCTGTCAATCGTGCGTTAAGCGTAAATAAATAAAGATCGCGATCAACCGCGTCCAGTTACGTACTTATGTACTGTTATTTGACCGACTTCAAGGTGTTCTGCAAATGCTTTGACAGTCACACCTACGCCATTGTCTGCGCTCTAATGCAAATCATTTCTGGGGAACTCAAATTTGCCGACATTTCGGCATAACCGTTTGTTCGTTTAGGGAACTTCGGATGTGTTTGCCATGACTTTAGCCTTGTGGTGTCAAATGTTTGAGAAGATTTCAAATGTGTTTTTTTTTTTTTTTAAATCTGTATGTATGTATGAGCATATGTATATGCGCTAGTGCCGAGATCAATTACATTTTTTGCGTTTTTCGACTTAATTGCAAACAATAATTCAAAATCGGTGAATATATGCTTAAACTATAAAAAACTCGGCGTGTTTGTGAGACAATTTTCTGCGCCCTGTGTCTCAAGCAGCTTGCTGTGCGACACGTGTAATGAACAATCAAATGTTGTACATTTTAAATATAGACACCCACTTAACTGTGTGTATGTAAATAAGAAAATGACGTGCATATAAATGAAGTGTGAAAATATATTTGATGTTACTTTTTAATAGAAGCGAAATTTGCAAAAGTGTAAAAATAATAATGAACAAATGAAATTGGGCGAAAAACGTAAAAAATTTAAAAAACATTTTTGTTGCTTGCAAGGAGCTTTGTTGAGTTTAAAATTTATTGTTATTCATAAAAAAAATCAAAAAAAAATTTAAAAAAAATTCAAAAAAATTCAAAATTAATTATTTAAAAAAATTATTTAAAAAAATAAAAAAAATAAATAAAAGGAAATTGAAAAAAAAATGTATTAAAAAAATCTTGAAAATTAATTAAAAAAAAAAATAACAAACTTATTGTTATTCTTGCAGTTTGTAAAGGAATGCCTGAAGTCATATAATTCTGTATAAACTCTCTAAAGGCAACATGAAAAGAAATCTTTATTTAGATTAAATTTTTTTTAATTAAAAAATCTACAAAAAGATTTTTAGTAAATTCGTAAATAATTTTTGTGAAATTCGTTTATTACTCGAGGGGCAGTTGGTGCGCCTTTAATGCGAGGCGCGAAAAGTGTAAACGATTAATAAAAAAATTATGTGTTCTAGGTGCTGATGTCTTTAAAATGTTTACTTTCATGTGATCTTTGAAATCTTTAATGTTCGTCGAATAAATAAAAATAAAAATAGATAATTAAATTAATGCAGAGTGCTTGTACGCTTTTTTCAATAAACTTAAATTTTTATTATTTTTTGTGTTTAAGTGCAGTTGCGCGTCCGAAGAGTTAATTGAAAAAGTGCAGAGTGTATTTATTTTTCTTAAAACACATAAGTGATTCAGTAAATAAATAAACGAAATAGCAAATAATTTATTACTATTCCTTCGTGTGTGTTTTCACAAAGTAGTTTAAGTGTGAGAGTAGAGAGCGTGAGTCTCAATTGTACAGCTGCAAAATGTCGTGCTGTGGCCAAATAACAACAATTCGTCCGCCCATCGAAATGTCCAGTCAAAGTGACGTTTTGAAGGTAAACTAAAATTGAGTTTTATTAAATAAGAATGATTTGAACTTACACATAACTAATTGGCGGTTGTGATGGATCGCGATCTATATTAAAAAATAATTCTGATTGGAATATTTATTGAATATTTAGTATCCAATAGAGATGGATCGCGATTCATTCCATAAAATAATGCTGATCCCGATATTGAAAGTTTATCATAAAATATAAATAGATCCCGATCCATATCACAAAATAATGATGATTGGGATATTTATTGAACGTTTAATTGGAAATAGAGATGGATCGCGACCAATATCGCAAAATAATCCTGATCGGAATATCTCTTGAATAGAGATGGATCGCGATATTAATTGTAGATTTAGTATGCAATTTTGATAGATCACGATCCATATCACAAAATAATTCTGAACGCGATATTTAATGTAGACGTCGTCGGGTTTTATTCCGCAAGTGAAAGAACCAAATCGAATTTAAAATTATGGTATATGAGAAGTAGGCGTGGTTGTAGTTCGATTTCGATCTTTTTTGAACTTTAATAGAGGAATGTCAGAAGAATGATATAAACTAAATTTGGCTGAAGTTGGTCGAGCTGAATTTTTCCCAAAAGAGCTTAGCCCTTTTTGCTCCAATGTAGTCTTAGAATTTGTTTTCAAACCGCCGCTTTTTTCAGTTTACTTCTGAGTTTAAAAAAATAAGAAATTAAAAAAATATGAAAACGAAACGATTTTTTTTTTACTTTCATTTAAAATATCACGATCCAGATATCCCAATAAATATTGCACGTGCGAAAGCGGCTTTTGGGTGCTAAAATGAACTCTCTCTTATAACAATAGCTGAGCTTTAAATTCAGATTCATGTGCTAAAGGGGGGTTTGGGTCCCCCTTCCCCCCTTACAAAAAAAATTGGAGCTTTTAATTCACATTTAGAAGAATTTATGAGTATTAAAAATATGTTGGAAGGAAAAAACCCCCAGAAAAAAAACCTGCATCTGCCACTGTGTTGTAGTACTGTTTTTGAAAATCTTACAAATTATATCACTTGTAATTGTTGTAGCTCAGCAATTTACTGCTTGAGTTTCCGAATCAGATGGCAGGCAAATACATACTTTCATAAATCGTAAGCCTTTGGTAGGTCATTGAAGCTATTCCTCATTTGTCAGCGCACCCCAAACTACATACATATATGTACATATAATACAAAAAGTAGAAAATCAAGATCGGTTAAACACCCAATAAGTTTTCAGCGCCACACTGTTATACTGTTTTATTTTCATGTTGACAATAATTAATTATTGCTATTTATTTTGTATCTTTTTTCTGTATTTATTTTCAACAACAACGTAATGCGAAATCGCCAAAATACCGTATTTTAGTTGAGATACGATCCACGACTAGACATTCATCGCAGGGTAAAAGAGAAAAAACGTTAACAATGAGTTTTGCATCCCAGTAAATACCCAAATTAGTGTGTATCGAAAGGCATGCATTTGATATTTGACTAAAGTGACATGTTCACATTCACACATATGTTCATACATATACATAGTACGTTGACGCTCGAGACACCATCATTATAAATATATGCATATGTAGATGAAAGCAATTCGTTATCGTTGTCGCACATCCGTCAATACTACATCCTCTTCAGTGCAGCATACAACTGATCAGGCTAAGTAGAAGTTCAAAGCGAGTATATTATTTTCTGACCTAAATTGAAGTAGTTAGAAGGGAAGCAGATTTATACGAAGTTTTTAAAAATTTTAATGCGGAGAAGAGCTATAAAAATAGTAAAAGCTTCACAAATGGAAAATATTTCTTACAGGAACTTGATTTCGATCGGTTAGTTTGTATGGCAGCTATACGCTATAGTAGACCGATCTGAATAATTTCTTCGGAGATTATATCGTTGCTTTAGGAAATAATCTATGTCAAATTTTGTGAAGATATCTTGCGAAATAAAAAAGTTTTCCATACAAGGATTGGATTTCGGTTGATCAGTTTATATGGCAGCTATATGCTATAGTCGTCCGATCTAAATAATTTCTTCGCAGATTATATTGCTGCCTTTAAAAATAATGCAAACCAAATTTCGTAAAGATATCTCATCAAATAAAAAAGTTTTTCATACAAGAACTGGATTTCGGTTGATCAGTTTGTATGGCAGCTATATGCTATAGTCGACCGATCTAAATTTTTTCTTCGCACTTTATATCATTGCTTTAAGAAATAATTCTTATCAAATTTTGTGAAGATATCTCATCAAATAAAAAAGTTTTCCATACAAGTACTTTATTTGGATCGTTCAGTTTACAGAAGAAGGACGAACAAACAGCCGGATATCGGCTAAGCTTGTTAAGCTGATCATTTACATAGATATTTTATACGATCTCGAACATTTCCTTCTGGCTGTTATAAACTTCCTGCCAAGCTCAATATAGTCAGTTCAGGCCACAATAAGTAGATAAAGTGAATGCAAGATTTTCTTCCAATTAATTTTATGGTCGCCTAAGCCATCAGTTCACGAATAGTTAAAAATAAACAAATTAAAAACCGCACAGTCCTTCACATATATGTACAAATACATATTTATTCAAATGAAGACCAATATGTGTTTACGTAAATTCCATTTACATACTTATTCCGCTTACATACATACATATTGATCCAAAATTTTCGAAATTTATCAACTTCTGCCTCGCGAGCGGGCCGCAACGCAACAGCTGGTCTATTTTATTCTACAGCAATTTACGCAGACAGTGGTTTATAATAGAAAACTGAAAATAGTCTTCTACATATATCTATATGGGCACAACAAACATACATATATACATATATGCATATATGAGTTGTGGTCTTCATCAATCATATTTGTTCGGGTATATATTGTTTTCAGAAGCTCATTCGTGAAAGCCCTCAATTTAGTGCTTATGTTGCTTAATTGCTTAATTGTGATACCGTAATGATTTACCGTGTTTATTTCTTCACTGCATATGAAACGGTAATATAATTTTGTTGCTGTAAATATCAGAAAGGAAAAATAAAATTATTCCCATCAAATCGGTCAGTTCGCTTGTCCGCCTGTCAGTCTGCAAAACGCCCAAACAATTCACTGGGTTTTAGCGGCATCAAACTGAAATATCTAGTGTACAGGGATGGAGTTCAATAGTGTAAATAAAGGGTGCTTTTTTTGATATGTGGTTTTCAAGCATATCATATAATTAAAAGAATGTAATGTAATGCCGACGAATTTAGCTTTAGTGTAAAGTTAAGTCTTTGCCATTATGTTTTAAAATTATTTCTGACTGACGCGGTAGGCTCGAATAAATTCCAGTTGAGAGGAGATGCTCAGTTTTCGACCACTATTTGCGGCAATAGGGGTTATATGTCGGCAATAACGCTCGGAATATTTTCTTCCACGACGTCAGTTGTCTTGGGCTTAACTTTTTAGACAAGCGACTTCACATAACCTCAAAAAAAAAAAAAGTTCAGTGGTGTTAAATCGCACGATCTTGGAGACCCACGTCGGGTGCAAACACCAACAGTTTCCTTCAATAAATTATTGTTTCGTTGGCTTTGTGGCATATGGCGTCATCCTGTTGGAACCGAAGGTCGTCCGCATCAAATTCCTCCAATTCAGGCACGAAAAAGCCAACAGTTAAGGCTCTATAGCGGTCCCCAACTGAACTTCAGCGCTGAACAAAACATTCTTGTGAAGGTCGGGATCTCATTTTGGGCCTATTCACTAAGCATGCTATGCGATTCTTTTTTATTGGCGTAGACAATGCTTACGGGGTTAAAAACGAGTTTATAGCTGCTCGGCGTTCTTTCTTTTTCACTGCTTGGCGCCGATTGAAGTTTCCAAATGTGGCTATATTCTTCTCCACCTGGTCTTTTCAACGGAGTGGAGGTCTTCCTCTTCTTCCCCGGCGGGTATTGTGTCGAATTGTCTCAGAGCTGGAATGTTTCCACCCATTCGGACGACATAAGAGCTGTCCGACAAAGTTATGCTTCTTTTTCTTATTTGGCACTACAACCCCGAGTCAGTCTGGGATAAGAATTGGTCTCTATCTTTAGCGCGGTTAAATCAGTTTCACATCCCAAGTGCAGCCAGGTCGCTATGCGCTTGGCACTTCCATTGAATACGTCGGTGCTCCTGTTTCAGTTGTGCACCCATGGGTATCGAATCGAAGACGCTTTTCACTGGAAAATCTTCTGCCATGCGAACGATATGACCCAGTTACCGCATTCGTAGAGCTACAGTTCGCTTTTCCATCGTTTTGAATAATCATCCCTTACGTGCTCGGTTCTAAAGGCTTTATTAAGCAGCCTATACTTCAGTAACCCAAATATACCAAGTGCAGTCAGATCGTTATACACTTGGTCCTTCCTTTGAATGCGTGGACGTCCTTGCTTCTACGGGTCTCGAACTGAAGAAGCTTTTTACTGTCGTCGGGGAGCTCACACAGTTCGCAGTTCCAACTTTTCCAATATTCAGCGCTTATGCGGACAGCTCCAAAGACTTTGTTAAGCAGTCTATAACTCAGTAACCCAAATATCTCAAGTGCAGTTAGGTCGCTGTGTACTTGGTCCTTCCTTTGAATGTGTGGACCTCCTTCCTTCCGTTGTCCACGAATGAATCTGGCATCGAAGGAGCTTTTTACTGGAGCATCATCTTCCATGTAAGCAACATAACCCAGCCATTGCTTTTGTTGGATTTTTATGCGCTTAACTGTATTCTTGTCGTCATAGAGCTCATACAGTTCGCGGTTCCATCTTTTTGAGCATTCACCGCTCACGCGGACGGCTCCACAGACTTTATTAAGCAGCTTGTATCTCAGCAACCCAAATATACCACCCTTTTTATTTATACGCACAACGTTTAGGGAGGGCACATTACAGACTCACCTGCCACTGCGCTGACCATTCGAACTGCTGATCATTAATTAAGATTGGACCAAAGTCGCGTTGTCACATTTGTACTCAATTAGTTGTAATTGAGATTTCATATGTCAACATATATTAGACGAATATACATATATGTATATGTATGTGTATGTATAGAAATATATTTCTTAATTATTTGTTCAAGTCTGTGAACTCACATTCACGTCAGTCTCGTACTGGACACTAACATGCATATTCATATGATTAATTTTCTAACCTCAAATATCCTTGCTTGTCATGTGTTATTTATTCAATAGAAGTATTCCCTTTATCTCTCTCTTTTCCCATATTACTGTCTTGATGCATGCCAACCACTATTCCACTCAGGGTCCTGATCACATACACGTTTCGAAATTCTATAAAGAAGCGAAGAACGGCAAATTCATCAGTTACATTACCGAGAATGTGCGCACGTTATATCAGACATTTCGTGAAGGTGCCTACTCCTCAAACAATGGACCGTGTTTGGGTTGGCGCGAGACACTCACATCACCTTATCAGGCAAGTTTATGATATACAAACTATAATATAAATTTCTTCCACGCTTGTAAGTGCCAAATATTTAACTTTGTCTGCTCTGTCCAACGCAGTGGATCAATTACGATGAAGCCTTGCTACGCGCCAAGAATTTCGGCGCCGGCATGATTGCTTTAGGTGCGCGCCCCAAACAATTGATTGGCATTTACTCGCAAAACCGTCCCGAATGGATTCTATATGAGCAAGGTTGTTACAGTTTCTCTTTGGTTGTGGTGCCGTTGTACGATACGCTCGGACCGGAAGCGTGTGCGTTCATCATGCGTCAAACAGAAATGTCATTGGTTGTTGTTGAGGATGATGCCAAGGCTTTGATGTTGTTGGACAAAGCGCCGCCCACGCTGAAGATCATTGTCTCAATTAAGCCCATAAGGCAGCATACGCTGGAACGCGCCCGAAGCCGCGGCATACAGATATTCTCATTTATCGATGTGGAGAAATTGGGCGCTAAGGGCAACCATCCGGAAGTGCCGCCAGTATCCGAAGATTTGTGCACCGTTTGCTACACATCCGGCACTACCGGCAATCCAAAAGGTGTGATGCTCACGCACGGCAATGTGGTCGCCGGCGTATGCGCGGTGATCTTGCAAATGGGTAAGTGTTGCATGCGGCGCTTCAGCTATTATGTGTTGATATATAAAATTTTGTTTTTGTTGCTTTTGTTGTTTAACAGGTGAACACCGCATACGTGCAGGCGATGTCATGATATCATTCCTGCCGTTGGCGCATATGTTCGAGCGTTGCTGTGAGAACGGCATCTACTATGTGGGCGGCTGCGTGGGCTTCTACTCGGGCGACATTAAGGAGCTGACTAACGATTTGAAAATGTTGAAACCAACCGTAATGCCGGCAGTGCCGCGTTTACTTAATCGCGTTTATGATAAAATACAAAATGAGATTGCCTCGTCGGCCATCAAGCGTACTTTATTCAATATGGCGCTCAAGGCCAAGGAGAAAGAGCTCTCGCGCGGTATTATGCGTCGCAACGGCTGCTGGGACAAGCTGGTCTTCAAAAAAGTGCACCAAGGTAAGTGAAGAATAGTCGTTGTTGTTGTCGGAACCATTTCGGTTACGTAAACCTAACTGTTAGGGGAACAGAAGTGCACAATAGTCTTCATTGATTTTATTTCTTTCAGCTTTTGGCGGCAATCTGCGTCTGATGGTTGTCGGTTCCGCGCCGCTGGCCGGCAATGTCTTGACATTCATGCGCTGTGCACTCGGCTGCTTGGTGCTGGAGGGTTACGGCCAAACCGAATGTACTGGCGCCATTTCATTAACCGTACAGGGTGACTACGTGCCGAATCATGTTGGACCACCGGTCTCCTGCAATGCCGTCAAAGTAAGTTTGGAACCGCAAATCTTTTTGCATGTTACTAAAGTAATTTCATTACAGCTCGTAGGGTGTGCCGGAGATGGAGTATTTCGCCAGTCAAAATACTGGCGAGGTATGCGTACGCGGCTCCAATGTGTTCCATGGGTAAGCGTAAATTTATAGTCTAACGATATTTCAAATCTCTCTTGACACTTTACACTTTCGCTACGCAGTTATTATAAAGATCCAGAGAAAACGGCTGAGGCCGTCGATTCCGAGGGTTGGCATCATACCGGTGACGTCGGCATGTGGTTGCCGAATGGCACGCTGCGCATAATCGATCGTCGCAAGCATATTTTCAAGCTTAGCCAAGGTGAATACATTGTGCCAGAGAAAATTGAGAATATCTACACGCTGAGTCAGTACGTCAATCAGGTGTATGTGTATGGCGAGAGTCTTAAGGTGCATAAATTGCGCTTTTTAAAGTTTTATGTAGTCCCCTTTAAAAAACATATATTTACTTTGTTACTTTAGAGCTGCATTATTGCCGTCGTTGTGCCTGATGTAGGGTGTGCTCAAGCAATGGGCTAACGAGAATCATGTCAGGGGCACACTCTCTGTGCTCTGCAATAATCAACAGGTCAAGGAGCTGATTATGAGCGATATGCTCAATTGGGGTAAACAGAGCGGCTTGAAATCATTTGAACAAGTGAGTTGGCAAGCACAGTGTCGTGTAAAAATATTAAAAATATTTATTTTTTTGTTTAGGTGAAAGACATTTATTTGCATCCGGATCCGTTTTCGGTACAAAATGGCTTGCTAACGCCGACTTTCAAAGCGAAACGGCCACAATTGAAGAGCTATTTCAAGCCGCAGCTGGATGACATGTACAAACATTTAGATTAGAGTTGAAATATGATACAATAGCAAACCGTTTACGAAAAGCATAGCGCTAAAGCTTATCCGTGGCTAATTTGGGGATACGAACAAAGCAAGCACTGATAGCCAATTAAAGCACTGCAGGGAATATTGAACCATATCTGCAATATGAAATTCCTAAACGAAAAATGCAATTAGCGTATAAAATGCAAAGTTTCACCAAATTAAATTTAATTAAAAAATAAAAATCGGAAATTTGACTTCATGGGGGAAAATTAATCAAAAAACAATTGCAATATTTTTAACCAGTTAGCACTTACCACTTCAATATATAGCAGCTTAGCTGCAATTGATTATGTATGGAATGTAGTAAATTTACCTAAACTTATTTAGAGTACCGTTATAACACGAGCAAAGTAAAACTTTATTTAAATTCCAGCAAAAACAATTATCAAAAAAAAAAATAAATAAAAAGCACTCTATTTATACGTAATTAGCGCGCCTAACCAATTAACAAGCAGCAATTATAGAATTAAAAATACTTATTAATATCGAGAAAACTAAAAGAAGAAGTTTAAGAAGCGTATCGTCAACTAAAATGCAAAATAACGTAACATCAATTTCATAAATTTACAGGCGAAGAAAAACGATATAATAGAAACCACACAAATTGAAACAAAAATTTGAGTTTTGGTTATAAAACGATTATATAGGTTACATATCGGTTATATCTGACAGCTAAAATGCAAAATAACGTCATCACTTTTTCATAAAACCACACAAATTGCAACAAAGTTTGAGTATTGGTTATTTAAAACGGTTATGCATAGGTTATATATCGGTTATATCTGACAGCTTTAAAAAACAAAATAGCGTAACATCACCCTTTTCATAAGTTTACAAGCGAAGGAAAAACGATATAAAAGAAAAACCTCAAATCGGAAAATTTGAGTGTTGGTTATATATAGGTTACATATCGGTTATATATGACAGCTAAAATGCAAAATAACATAAAATCACTTTTCATAAACCAAAAAAAACGGAAACAAAATTTGGTTTTGGTTTTTTGGTTACAAAAACGGTTAAAAAAGTTTTTTAGGTTTGGCATTTTTCGGTTATTTTATTTTATTTACAGCAAAAAATGCAAAATAAACGTTTAAAATCACTTTTCACAAGTTTGCAAGCGAAAGAAAAACAATATAACAAATCAAAACTTGAAAAAAAAATTAGTTTTGGTTATAAAACGGTTTATATAAGGGTTTTTTAGTGGTTATATCTGACAGCGTGAAGGGTTAAAAATTTGATGATTTCATATATATAACACGATGTAGTGAATCGAATACAATAAAAAACTCAATTTCGATGTTTTTTTTCTGATACGTAGTTTTGCATTTCAGGGTGACGATATGTATGTTATTTGCGGGGAAAAATTTTAGCAATCGAAAGAAAAAATGCGAACAATTTAATTAATAAAAAATAAAATATTTAGTTTATTGTAGATTTGAAATATATATAAAATATAAAATGAAATATAATATATATAATACAAAATGACATTTTATATAATATAAAATGAAATATATCTAATATAAACTGTACTAACAGCTTACTTTCGAATAAAAAATTACCGATATATTACTGTACCATATGTATGGATTCATCAGCTATGTTTATACCCTGAACAGTGTATATTAAGTTTGTCAAACCGTCTTTTAAGTTACAAAGAGGGAAAAATTAGAGACCATATAAAGCAAAAACATATATATACAAAAGAATGGCTTGATGAGCTTTACTCGATTTATCCATGTCCTTTAAAGTCAGTCTGCAAATAAACGAATTAGTCACCCAAAATCTTTTTAGGTATCGAACTGAAACTTTGCAAACGTGCTTTTCTCCCCCCAATTTTCGCCTTACTTTAAAATTTGTCGGAACCCAAAACGATTTTATCGTTAAAAATTAAAATTTTTAATTTTAGCTGCCATACAAACTGAACGATAAAAATCAATGCTTGTATGGAAAACTTTTTCATTTGACGAGATATCTTCACTAAATTTGACATATATTATTTTCAAAGGCAGCGCTATAATCTCCAAAGAAATTGTTTAGATCGGACTACTATAGCATATAGCTGCCATACAAACTGAGTGATCAAATACCACCCCATTGTATGATCAACTTTTTTATTTAACAAGATTTAACTATAAAAAATGCAGCTGTGCAGGGTATTATTACTTCGGTGCTGCCGAAGTTAACACTTTTTCTTGTTTTGTATTACTTTTTGTTTATTTTTGATAATTTTATGATAACTACATTACATTAAATGTGATGCCCAAAGTCAGTGCTTTTATTAGTTAGTCACTTAAACTTATTGTTTGTAATGTATACGAGTATATTTAATATTTTATTAAATAAAATCACTTTTAACAAATAGTATGATGAAGTATTCTTACTTGCTTTTCTCATATATAGAATTTTTCTTTATAATTTTCGCGACTTTTTTACTTTAATATAACTTTACTTTAACATAATTTTATAGTATACTAGATCATAGATAAAAGAAATTAGATTACAGTTTTCTACAAAGCAGAGGTCAATTCATGCACATTTTCTTCCTACCTTACTTACTTCCACCCTTTTATGAACTGCAAGAACTCGATTCAATTCAATTCCCATTTTCCTTCCAATCCTATATGAACCTCAAAATCTCAACTCGCCTTAAATTTTTCTCCTCCTTACGAGCTTTTCATTCTTTCAAACTTTAACTTCTTTAATCACATTTTTTAGGTAATAAATAAATAATGTACCGTATTTATACTGTGGCACCGAAATCTGCAATATCCGCCAGATTTGCTCTTAAAAAAAATCAAACACTGCGTCAATTGTAATACCGAATAAAGCAATATTTAAGCAAGTTCACGGAGTATATATAGTATAAGCGTATTTAATATACATATACCCATATATGAATTTATCCGATTTTATTATGATTATTAATGTACGAAGAATAAACTACAAACACATACATATGTATGTATGTACCATGGAGTTAGACTACTATATGTACGAGTATGTATTGAACTCAACCAACTTAGGCACCATAAGGAAATATAAGTTGAATGTCCGATCGAATGGATTCTATTAAATAACAGTAATGCTTAAAAGCAATTTTATCAAAATATTTGATTGCCTTTTAACTTTGTAGATATACAAATAAGTAAAAAGCAAAATTCAGCTATGAAGTCAAGTAATAAGTCAATAAAAATTCGTTAAATTCAGCTAAGAAGTCAAATAAAAAGTCAACAACAATTCAAGCAAGACTTTACTTCGAGGAAAATTCTATAAATTAAAATTTTTCTGAGTTCGTGAATGTATGCAGGTTAGTTTAAATTAGGTTAGCTTAGATGGTTGATCAAAGATCGCACGTGGACTATCATATGCAGTACTTTGTGAGGCCATAGAAAAGACGAACTCCTGTGTTCGAACAAATTTACACGGGCGCCAGCTCGGTGGGATGTCTGAAGATATGCGCTGCCAAGGGTTTAAGTTTTGACCTCACAAAAGCGGGACAGTCCAGAAGAAAGTGCTGAGTTATTTCCTTCACATTATCTTTCATAAGGCTTCGGCAGATGGCGTCTAGTAGGATGCTCAGCCTTACTGCGTGTATGCCGATAGAGCAATTGTCTGTTAAAATTTCCAAGGCTATATACAGGCTAGCTATACTGAGGGCAAAGAGATCACTAGATCTCTTGCTATCGATCTTGGGCGAAAAAGCTTTGCTACAGCGCATGTACCAATGGTGGCCCAGCACTGGCCAAGCTTACGCGAAGCCCAGCTATCTAATAGTAGAACAAGAGGATACGGGAGCACCGACCCGCTCTTATTCTAGCGGTAGCGGTTCTAAATTTCCCTTTTTCTGCTAACTCATTTTTTTACAGTTTCCTGCGATTCCGATGTGCCCTAGCACCCACACTAATTTTATCACAGATGCACTCACTTTTGCCAGCGTGGTTAGGCATTTTTTGACCAGTCTTGAACGCTCTGTAAATGAGCCCAAAGCAGTATTACTGCTTTGCTATATGAGTGGATGGTCGCTTCTTTGAAGGAGGCTGCACTCTGGAGCAGTAAATCTACTGCTATTTTAATGACTGCAACTTGGAAGACACTGCAATGGTCAGGCAGTCTGAAACTGGAGTTGATAGAGAGCTCCTGACAGTAAACTCCTCCATTAATCTTCCCCTTAAGCTTCGACTTATACGTGAAGAAGCTTGCCCCTCTTCTCCAACGGTTTCTTCCGATTCACCACTCTCTCGCCGGTATATGGGTAGAATTTGGCGACTCCATGATCCAAGTCATTCGATATGAAGTCAAAGTGAGTGAGGATTTCCGAGTGTTCAGACACTTGTTCTTATAGAAACCCAGACTCTCTGAGTCTAATGGAAATTTTCGCAGTCATACATCTTCAGTCGATGCGCACGGGCAATATGTGCAAGATGGCGTTAAATGCCATGATTGAAGTGGACCTTAGTGCACCACACATGCTGATGAGCGCAGTCCGTTGAACGCACTCGAGTCTCTTTGAATGTGTGGTCTTTTCTAGGACCCTCCATCACATAAATACTCAATAGATCATTATGAGTTTGACTATGGTGTCGTAGAGCCAGATAATCACTTTCGGTGAGAGACCCCACCTTTGGCCAATGGCTCCTCTACAGGAGTACGAGGCAATCGATATCTTTTTTGCACTTTCATCGATATTCGGCTTTCATTAAAGCTTCCTATACAGAATGAGCCCAAGATATTTCATATTACGCTGGTCTTGTATCTTCCGTTTCATTTGGGTTGAGGTATTAATGTATGTATGTTGCTTGAAAAAACGAAACAACATAAAGTCATATTTGAGATAATGGTAATTGCAGCAAGATTCCGCTTAACCCATACATATGTACATATGATCGACAGTCCATCAAAGTAGAGCATAATGCGAAACAACGCTATGTGAGGCTTTCTTAACATGTAAATAATGAGTGGGTGGAAGTTGGATAGAAAGTTGTTTAGACCAAACAACTATTTTTTACAAAATCCCTCTGTTGAAATCTCTTTCTGTGGTTCCCCCGACGGGTACTGTGCCGAATACTTTCAGAGCTGTGGTCTTTTCATCCTTTCGGACGATATGAACTAGACAGTGTAACCGCTGTCGCTGCCTAGGCATAGTTTATTATACAAGCCAACGTTACAATCTCCGTACATTTTGTTCAGATCGGATGACTATAACATATATATAGCTGCCACACAAACTAACTGATCAAAATCAGAATAAACAACTTTTTATACCTTTTTGTGCTATAAAAATGCACTTGTGAGGGAAAGCAGAGAACGTATATCATTCTATGATTCTATGATTTACGTTTATTCTATGATTCTATGATATATATACGTTCTCTGCTCAGGAATTGCTGGCGTGCCAAGCATGGCTAGCTTAACAGCGCCATCTATGTGCTAAGTTTTCATTATTATAAAAGAGGTCAAAACCAACGATACAAACATTAAAGGGTGTCAGTTGGTGCATATTTATTTCTGGAGAATTTTTTTGATTTTCATTATCGTAATGCGTGTGTATATGTATACATATACATATATGTAGCTTTTAACCATAAATATTAACGATACTACCAGCAAATCCTGCAAATTAATTTTCATAAATTTTGAATGAACCAGCGTGTGTTTTAAAGCTGAGCGTGAGGCAAAAAACAAACCTTTGCGCATGCGCCGAAATCATATTTTATGCTCCTGGCTTTGCTTACAGTGAGCGAAATAGCAGCTTTTCTCCTGCAACTTCATTCCCATCCCCAAGTTCTCAGAGAAAACCAAAGTTAATTATTTGCAGTGAGTATGTATTAACGAACTCACAACTCTTCAAAAGTATCGAGTATGGGCGCACTTATACATACACACTAACAACATAAAATGTATATACACACGCACTCATACTTACACACTAACAACAAAAAATGTATACACAGGAATGTACGAATTCCTGCACAGGACATTGTCTCTAGAGCCGACAGCTATTGGCAGCCAACATTGCGCACCGCAACGGCAACAGGACAAGTAATCGAAAGTGATTGCAAAGCATTAATGCAAACTTTCACTCGCTAGTTAGTTTAACACACGGTTGGTGGTAGGTGCTACGGCGGAAAAGCGGCAGTGCGAAAAATCGAAAAAACATTGAAAATAGCAATTAATAATACTTTGTGAATTTTACTTAAAAATCGGCAAGGAAAGTAGTTACACACCAGTTAGAAACATGTTGCTGAAGGCAAGCCAAAATGGGCCACAAATTGCCTGTCTTCTGCTATTTGTTTTAGGTGAGTGAGTACTGCTATTGAGTACAACATAAGAAGAAAATCGATAAGCGTATGGCTCGAGGCCACGGGCAGCATAACTCAATTCCACAATTTGGTTTTGTGTAATCAATATAGCATAAAAAATATTTTTACTCAAGACATTTATTGCTTAATGTCGTTAACACTTGCTTTATTTCATTATTAATGCATATTCTTGTCTAAAAATTTTAGTTTCGCTTTGTGATGGCTTGCAGCTAGGCGCTTTTACCACCAAAACGCCCAGGGTTACCAAGTACACGACGAAGCCAGCGTCGGTAAGTATGCAATGGCAAAGCAGTGGGCGTATTTAACTGTTTCGTCACCAAATTTTAATTGTTGCAAATTTGCGACGTAAGCAAAGTCAGCCGCTTACGTTCGATATGCTTGTATTGGTGCGCAGCTATGATTAGTTTTTCATCCGATTTATGCTTTTATATGCTTACGCGTGAGATTGCAGTTATAAACTGTGCAATTTTATATTTTTGTAGTCCTCTTCAATGAATCACGATGCGACAACCTCGATTTATCGTCTCAATGCCACAAATGGCATCACCTGCATTTTGGTTAGTGTGGATGGCCTCATCAGTATTAAATATCGCAATAAATTGAACGAGGATGTTGAGGCTGATCTCTATCTGCCCGATGATCCAAAGCTCACAGGCGAATGTGTGGAATCCAATATGGAAATATTGAGATTAGATTTCAAAGGATTCGCCTTGACAATGACATTCCGCAAGGTGAGTGGTGAAGTAAAAAATTTAAATAAATATACTAAATATGTATGCACGTTAGCAGAGTGTGCTTAGCAAGCAGTTGATATGGGTATCATTGACGTTAAAAAATCATAGTTGTGAAACAGTGTTGAATATATGTCGGTTAGTTAAATAAGTTCAAGCTTCAAGCAGTCACTGTACCCTAATCCATAGTTTTGGAATATATTTATAAAGTCGCTGTCTCATAATTTTATAGTTTTGGGTACCATACATGAACTCCACAGGTCGTATTGAGTTCATCAACATCATTTTCTTTACCTTCCACTGGTGCTTGGTGACTCATTTTACAACTTCCTTGCGGGTTCCATATGGCATATGGAACATATGGCCATTGTTGGCATATTTTTGTAGCATCTTTTTATAGTGCGTGATCTATCCATCGCCATTTTCAAAATCTTATCCATTTAGTCGTGGGTTTCTGTTTGAATTTTTCATAGATCGCAACTGTTACCAAAGCACTGAGACTTTTCAGTAAGATTGTCGTTTAAAAGCCAGTTTTCACATTCGTAAATTGTCATAGAGACAATGCTGGACTTAATTAGTCTGATTTTTATTGGAAAGGATATTTGGGTCCAATTCCAGATTTTAAGTAACTTTGCATTGTTAAGTTTTGCTGGTATGTGCTTTACTGATAATAAATTAATAGCAGTGGCCGTCATCAACCCGTTGATTTGGGTCTCTCATCCGAGACTGTTGTGTCCTTTTCATTGCGGATGTTTTTTTACGTGGTAGGTCCCAAACCCAGCACACAAACCTTTAATGGAATGATTCGGCATCTTACTTTAGCTCGCCCTCAAACGGATGTTGTTTGGCTACCCAGAGGACACTTGGTCCAAGACTGGAAGTCGTAAGCTGCTTGAATCATCTGCAGAAGAATCGTTTTGGGCCAATCCCAAGTCAATGGCGCTCATAGAACTTTCCTCACTTGCATGAACTTCTACAAATGGCTTCATCCTCCAAGAGTGTACCGCTGCTGACTAACGTCGATGACATCGATAACATTAGACAAAACCTTAGTTCTACTTTCTCCAGGTTGGACAAAGAAGCGAAGCAAATGGGTCTGGTAGTGAATGAGTGCGAGACGATATCTCTCCTGTCTTCAAATAACAACTCGTGACTTGGCTCCCACGCCACTGCTGACAGTCATAACTTCGAAGTCTTAGATAATTTCGTTCATCTTGGAACCAGCGTTAACTCAAAAACCCTTGCCAACAGGTGCTATTTCGAACTGATTATGTAATTGAGAAAGAAAGTCCTCTTTCAACGAACAAAAACCAAACTCTACAAGTCACTTATCATCCCCGTTCAACTATGTTGCGAATTAAGAGAAAACGGCTACGCTGGCTAGGTCATGTCGCCCGAATGGATGAAAACACTCTAGTTTTGAGAGTGCGCCGGGGGAAGCAGAGGGAGAGGAAGTCATCCTATAACCCAAAACGGTGTCTATGCCTATAAAGAAAAATAAGTTTATTCTGTTTGATGGGCGTACTTGACTTGGTTGTGATACAACTTTATTGGACGTTTTATTGTGGGAAGAGCTGAGTATTTCTGCAACATATTCACTGAATCTGTTGAGCTGCTTAATCCGTGTTTCCTAATAAGGTTCCGTCGGACGTTTCAGTGTTGGAAGAGCTGAGTATTTCAGTAAAATGTTCTCTTAATCTGCTGAGCTACTCAGTACCTGTTATTAATAGGGTTCCGTCTTTTTGTTGTGTAGTTTGTTCGGCTTCTAAAGCTATGTAGCTCCGCAACTATTTTGAGATGCTGTGATTCATCTAACAGCCCCTCTTGGACTCTGGATATGTCATATATCACATGTGTACTTGATGATTATATCGACTTCGTTTAATCCAAACGGAAAAGAAATAGAGTTCAAGATCAAATTCACACCCTCTCTGCAACAGACAGAGATCTGTAAGCTGAAGTTGTGAAACAGAAGCTGTTTTGTAGCGCAGGAACTATTACTTTAAGGAACGCTGTTGAGTTGTAAAGAACTTCCGGTTTATTTTCGTTCGTAAATCTGCCCTCAGAGAACATGACACGCTCTCATGTCATAAACTAGTTTATTATGTGTTATTTGGTGACCACATGCTAATTTTCGAAGCTTGTCAGCAAGCATTAGTCAACTACCAGCAGATGTGTAGCCGCAAGGTCCTTCTGGCTCAGGGTAAATCATACAAGCTCTAGTGAATTCTTCGCTCTCAGCAAAGTCCAACTTTAAATGATTGTAGGAGTACTAACTGCCCTCTGGCTTCGTAAAGGATTGTAAAAAACCGTCTAATGTAATCCGCGCCTTGCTGAGGGATCAGCCATCTAACCTATCTTAACTTCAATTAACCCAATCAAACCTACTTAAGCTAGAGCTTATGATGAAGGTTGCTGCTTTTCACTTTAGTTTACTTCTTTCTCGAATGTCGGATTTCATACCTTCAGACATCCAGTAGAAATAGCGGAAATAGAAATAAAGCGGCTAAGCAGATAGGGTAGGTCCAGCGCGTTTTGGCGATCACTAATATCCAACGACAGCTGTTTTTTCAACGGACTTCACGAAGGACTGAACATAACAGTCGAAGTGTGATCCAACGTCTTGCTGAGGGATCAGTCATCTAACCTAATCTAACCGAAACAAACCCAACCTAACCTAACTTAGCTAGAGTTTATTATACAGCTTGCTGCTTTTACTTGACCACTTAGTACCTCTATATATGTATATACACTATATTTTTATATACATATTTACATACCTATTCTGTAATCCTTTCGAAATCAAGTTCATAAGCACTGGTACATTTTAAATTTCAACTTCCAACAGTCATCTGGTGGCGAAGGCTGGTACATAAATCAATTCGAACTCACCTATTCCTCATCGAATTCACTATTCGAACATCCCGATCGTCCAAATCTGGATGTGAAACTTACTTCGCCGGCACACACGCCAATGTACTTCCCAACGCCCGTCGGCAAATCGTACGTTTGTGACAAGGAGCAAAGCGTTGTCTTGTATGCACCCATAGATTCTGGCGACATGTCGGGACACATTGCACGCCTCTATCTGCGCGATCTGCATATGCAAAGCTTCATGTTTAAGGAGAGTGGCAAGTGGGGACCACCGTTCCATTGCAGCGCTACGGGCTCATATCGCGACGAGACGGCACCACTAGCGGTGGGCACTGCCTTGGCGATAGCGGTACTCATAACAATATCCGGCTACGGTGGTTGGCGGTAAGTAGCGGCAGAGTAGAAGAAGAAGAGAAAGAAGATAATATTTATATTTATTTCCTTATTGCAGCTACTTCAAAATCAAGAAAGTGCAATATGGTTCTATGGAGTAAGCGGCATTTGGAGAGAAGACGTTACTTGCTTACAATGCGCTCGTTGGCTTAGTGAATTCGTGAAAGTTAATTCGGTTCTTTTCAACATGCAGCCTTACAAAAATTAAGAAACATGAAGTAAAATGTTTCGCTGGTGAAAAAACGCTGTACATATCTGGTTATTATGCGTATAACTGTAAAATATGTAATTTTCAATTTGTTATGCCTAAGGAAATTTATGCGTGTATAAAAATACCAAGACGGAAAGGCAATGGCGCATGTCAGGTAGCATGTAAGTAATGAACATTTAAATGCGATTAAATTAGGAGAATTGCAAAAAGTCTTCCATTATTGTTAAATAAAAACAAAATACAAAAATAATATAAAAAAACAACAACAAACTTAAAAGTATAGTAAAATGAATGCGCACTACAAGAAGCATATCACTGCATATATATGACAGTTATAACTAGATTAGTATATACATATGTATACAGCTGTGTTCATGAAAATAGTAGCGCTGTTGTGTTCTAATTCTAAAACAGAGGAAAAATCAAGTCAAAGCTACTAACTATGAATCCAATAACATTAAAATTTAATTTTTAACTGTTTTTAAAAAATATTTTTTTTATTAAAAAAAAAAATTTTAGATTAAAAAACTTTTTAAAAAATATTTTTTTTACAATTTTAATTTTTTTCCATTTCAAAATTGTTTTTAACTATTTAAAACGAAATTTAACTATTTAAATGATATTTTTTTAACTATTTTTTTAAAAATATAAATTTTTTTTTAACAAGTTTTTAACTTTTGTTTTTTTTTTATGTACTAAAATGGTTAAAAAACCAATATTTTTTTGTTTAGTATTTTGAAGTCCATTCAGTAGAGTATTCAATTTCTTACAAAATATATTTTATTATAATATACCCAGTTTAATTTTTTCAATATATAAAAACTTAAAAATTAGTATCTTCATAAAATAATGTTTTTTTTTTTACCCACCCTAATACACATAGTTTTATTTTTTTAAATTTATATAAATACTTTTTTCTTGAAAGGTTTTTTTTTAAATAACTTAAAATAAGTCTCTTCATAAAAATAATGATTTTTTTTTACCCACCCTAATGTACACAGTTTTATTTTTTTAATACATATATGTAAATATTAAATTATTTAAAACAAAACAAAATAAAAATTAGGCTTTCATTAAAATAAAGCCTTTTTGACCTACCCTAATAAACACAGTTTTATTTTTTTATATACATATGTGTCAATATTTTTTTTATCTAAAATAGGTTTATTAAAAAAACTTAAAAATTGGTCCCTTCATAAAAATAATTTTTTTTTACCCACCCTAATACACACAGTTTTATGTTTTCAATATATATACATATATAAAAATTTGTTTGCTTAAAAGGTTTATTTAAACAAAAAAATAAAAATTAGTCTCTTCATAAACATAATTTTTTTTTCTACCCACCCTAATATATACAGTTTTATTTTTTCAATATTTAAATTTTTTTTCTTAAAAGGTTTATTTAAAAAAAATTAAAAATTTGTCTCTTCATAGAAAAAATAATTTTTTTTACCCACCCTAATACACACAGTTTTATTTTTTCAGCATAATTATATTTTTTTTTAAGGTTTTTTCTAAAAAAAACTTTAAAATTTGTCTCTTCATAGAAATAACAATTTTTTTTTACCCACCCTAATATATACAGTTTTTCTTTTTCAATATTTAATTTTTTTTTTTTTTAAAAGGTTTACTTAAAATAAAAATTAAAAATGTGTCTCTTCATAGAAATAATAATTTTTTTTTTACCCACCCTAATACACACAGTTTTATTTCTTCAGCATAAATATATTTTTTAAGGTTTTTTTTTTTAATTTAAAATTTGTCTCTTCAAAAAATAATCTTTTTTTACCCACCTTAATAAATAAATAAAATATACGCAGACAAAGAAAAGGTCATAGTTAAGCCAGTGAAAGCAAAAATAACGGTGTTTGTATGTTTTTATAAATTTAACTATCTTACCAAAATAATCAGACTAGTTGAGTTGCCAAGTCAGTATAATTCAAAAAGATCTTTAAATATAAGCAGCTGTGGTACTACTATATTTATGAACACAACTGTATGTATGTAGATAATCGTAAAATTCTTAATTTTCTTTAAAAATTATGCGCGTATACAAGTTTAACGATTTCAAGTAATTAAAAATCATTTTTCTCATGCATTTTTTAATCGAATTACTACATAAACAAGTATACAATTTTGATTTGTTTGATTAAATCCTACATATATGGTATATAATATTATATTTGAAATCTTAACTTTCTCAAATTCTACGTCGATTTTTATTGCATATTAAATTTATAGTAAAATTGCACAAAACTCTGTGAGAAATCTAAATGTTGTTAAAATGTAACAAATATACAAATATGGTATAAAAATCCTATATATATACATATATACACATATGTATATACAAACATATAGAAGCCTAAAATATGAGTATTGGCCTAAATCAGTTTGAAAACTTGGACATTACTGCGTACGAACGCTTAGAGATCGTCTGAGAATTTGAAGGTTGAAAGTGCAGCGATGGGCAGGTTTGAAGCACGAGTACTGACGACGGTATATAGCATAAAAATTTAGATAAAATATATTAAAAATGAAGTAAAATTATTTTTAGCATAATAATGCATAATAATTGCCATATGAACTGTAGAGCAATTACAGCGGTAAAAAAATTATAAAATATTGTGAACTAGTTTTCTGTTCTGTTATGTTCTTTAAGAAAACCTGTCGATTTATGCGTTCTATAAATGTAAGCTAAATTGCAATTAAGGCTTATTTTATTAGAAAAATGTATGAAGACATATTAATTAGAAAAAATATTAATTCAAAGCTGATTAAATGGAAAGCAGACCTATTTAACTCACAAAAGAGTTAGTTTTGCATGAAAAATAAATACAAAATAAATCAAATTTGCTGCCGTATGTTGGAAAACACAAATATGTATATACATAAATGCTTCCAAATTGCATATAGAATACAGACATATGTACCTTGAGCATATCAAATACCAAATCAATTACCAAATAAAAAACTATGTACCGTTGTAAGTTCTTAGCATACTTATTTGATTGCTTACTTGTTGTCCCTTTGTGGTAAATGGACGACTGGAACACGCAGAGCCACAAACGAACCAGCAGCAAATATCGTTATCGTTTTAGCCAAACTTTAAGCGAAATTATATTGGCCAACAGTTGACAGTTAGACTTTGCAATGCGCCAAAAGTGGCATAGAAATATCATTACATATATGCACCCATATCAGCATAGCATTTTTATTGTAAATACTAACGTACATTGTTGGGTTAAAGCGATTGTTATTATAATTAATTATATATACACACACATAAATGAAATAAATAAAGTACATCAACTACTTAACCTAATTTATAACAGTATATTTTTTGAGAAAATTTATAAAGGGTTTTTTAAGAGGCCGAAATGCATGAGTATAAAAAGCTTGACAAACTGGCCGACAGGGGTAAAAAATATAAAAAATTCTACAAAAAGATGCGAAACTTGTATGAAAAGATGCGGCGATTAACAGAAGGTCTCAAGACCGAAGCATGGTGTTGTAGAAACCCACGAAGTGATCTAGTGACTGGTACCCAGAGCATGCTGAAATTATGGAGGAAACACTTCTTCAACCTCTTGAATGGCAGTGAAATCATAATACCAAGAGATGGTGAATCCGATTCCCCACTCGATTACGATGGAGCGGACGTTATATTGCTCGACCATGAAAGGGTTGGAATAGCAATTACACGTGTGAAGAACAACAAAGCGGCGGGAGACAATGGATTGCGGGACGAGCAATTCAAATACGGCGATAAAGAAGTGATAAGGAGCATGAATCAGCTTCTTTTTAGAATATGGTCAGCCGAAATCATGCCCGACGATTGGAATTTAAGTGTGCTCGGGCCAATTCACAAAAAAGGGAGACCCCACAATCTGCGCCAACTACAGTAGGATAAGCCTCCTCAATATCGCATATAAGCTTCTATCGAGCGTATTGTGTGAAAAATTAAATCCCATCGTCATTCTTTTTCTTTACTGGCGAAGACACCGCTTACACGGTTTTATCCGAGTTTGCAACAGAGCGTCAGTCGTTTCTTCTTTTCGCAATTTGACGCCAATTGGAGATTTCAAAAGTAGTCTGGTCCTTCGCCACCTAGTCTTTCCAATGGAGTGAATGTCTCCTTTTCCTCTGCTTCCCCCGGCGGATATTTCATTGAATACCCTCAGAGGTGGAGGGTTTTTTATTCATTAGGACGACATGACCTAGCCAGCGTAGCCGCATCTGTTGGCAAGAGTATTCTGCGTTGGATTTCGTCTTTCATCCGATTCTATTTTATTCTTTTCTTTGGGAATGTTTTTTTACGTGGCGGTTCCCAAACCCAGCGTATAACTTTGGGAAGGTATGTTTCGTTTTTAGCTTGAGCTCGCTTTTAGCTTCCCAGAGAATACTTGGTCCAAGACCGAAAATCAAGAGTTGCTTAAGCCATTTTCTGGCTACTTCCAAGAGAATGGCGCTCAGAGGACTTTTCTTACTTGCGTGACCATCTAAACATGGCCTCCTTCATTATAAAGATACGGATTTGCCATTACGCGTCGTCTTGTTGGAACCAGAGTCGTCCACAGCCACATTCTCTAATTCAGCGGCATACAAAAGTCATTAATCATGGCTTCATAGCGTTCACCATTGACTGTAGCACTATGGCCGACTTTATTTTGGAAGAAATATGTGCAATATAGAGTTCAATGCCTGCAACAACACCAAACAGTGGGTTTTTGTTTATGAAACGGTGTCTCAACCAAGGCTTGAGCATCATCATTACTATAAATGCGACAATTTTATTTATTAACATACCAATTCAACCAAAAGGGTATTTAATTGCTGAACAACATTTCTTTTGTAACACCTGGGATCGGTGGCGATCTTATTTTGGAACCATTCACTGAATGTGCGTAGAGTTTAATGATCGCACGGCTTCAATTCTTGTACGAGTTCGATGCTATAAGCTTGCAAACAAAGATCCTTCCGCAAAATCTTCTAAAGGGTGGTTGGGCACAGCTCCCAATAGTCGCGTGCGATGACGGATGAACTCATTCTGGTCTGCTTCGATCTGCGCCGCAGCATCTTTCTGCACCACTGGGAATGCGAATTATCTCCTGGAACAAAGTTATAAGCAAATGCTAGTGAAATTTATCAGCCTAAAATCGTTATCTTGATAATATAGTTGGATATGAATATGGAAATCAATTACCTTGGCGGATTTCTAAGCAGAAGAACTCAACATTTTTTCTTATATATATACATATGTACAAATGTCAGGGTTTTTATATTCTGAAGAGCCTTACCCCAAAGTTCGAATTACCCAAAAGGATAATCAGCGTGACGAGCAGAGTTAATTTAGCTGAGTCCATCTGTTTGCCTGTCTGCCTATATATACGCGACTAGTCCCTTAGTTTTTGAAATATCATCTAAAATTTCGCATAGGACCTCGCATAGAAACTGTTCATTTGTTGGAAACGCAGATATTATACTTCTTCTTCTATTATACTACTATAGCATATAACTGACATACAAACTGAACGATCAAAATGAAGTCCTTGTATGGAAAACATTTTTATTGATCAAGATATCTTCACGAAATTTAACGTAGATAGTTTTTTAAAGCAATGCCGAAATATCTCAAGAAATTTTCTAGATTGGACTACTATAGCATATAGCTGCCATACAAAGTGTTTGTTAAAATATAAGTTCTTGTATGGAAAACTTTTTTATTTGGCAAGATATCTTTACGATATTTGGCAAGAAATATTTCCTAAAGCAACGATTTATTCTCCAAAGAAATTATTCAGATCGGACTACTATAGCATATAGCTGCCATACAAACTGAACGATCAAAATTAAGTTTTTGTGTGGATGTTTTTTTTTATTTCTGAAGGGCAGTATAGCTTCAGTTTACATATTTTCTTGTTATCTATTGCCATTGAATATATTCAATGCATTTGGAAACTCTTCGTTAATTTCTACAAACACACAAACTGCGCAAGAGCAAGTAAACCCTTGCCTATAACATTCAGGAAAAAAACTGACGGCGGCCATTCGCTTTGAACGATGATTAGTAATGGTTTTAGTTTTTCTTACTTTTGCACTCAGCGCGAGTAGCGGCGCAGCCATTTTAGCATTTCAGTTATTTTAGTCGGTTGCGCACAAGCAGAGCATGAACAATGAGCCAACAGGTATGTAACATTGAGCAAGCCAAATAACAAATCAAAGCGCATGCACACCGAGCCGTGCGCTGATAGTTTAAATCGTGCGTATGTATGTATGCTTACAGAGAAACTGACATACATATGTACACACATGCATACAGCCATTTAACTACACAATAGATGAAGCGGGTAAATATTGGCTAAACATTTACTTACAACAGACAGTTGAACAGTGTGCAAGCAACAGCAAAAATGAATGAGAAATGAGAAGTAATGGTTGTCGGTTGGTTTAACATACAGGGTGTTAACGATATTTATTGGTAGCAGCTTGTTTACGCTGCTCATTTTGAAAAAAAAATCAGCTTTATGGGAACGAATCGAGCAATAACGCCTTTCATACCCAAAACTTTAACCAAAACTTTAAGCGAATCTTTAACCAAAATCATTCGAATGGACTCGCGGGAGACGTTGAGCTCGCTTGGCATCTCTCAAACACTTGCCTGATGGGTTTCAAGCACCATATCCCTCACTTTTTTAATATTTTCATCAGTGGAAGCGCTCGAAGGTCGTCCAAAACGTAGCTTGTTTGTTGGTAAAAATTAAAAAGAGCCTTAAACCCACTAACCGTTTGCGGCTGAACTAGTTTAAATCACATAAAACAAAGCGTCCTTTTACCAGCAAAGAAAGTAGCCATTATTCAAAGAAATGCCTTATTTATGCCAGCCAGCGGGTTCGTGTTTTAAGTCTTCTGTTCTCAGCCGCAGGCACATAATCGAGCCATACAATATCCACCGCCTTTTACCTCGAAAGTATTACATCACAGCGCTGCTACCGTTTGCATTGCCCGCTGTGCCTGGGGTTTTTCCGCCGGTTGTTTGTTTCGGCGGTCGGCACGGCCAAGCCACCTAGAGACCGGTGGCTATGCCACGCATTCACCGCTTTTCATATAATAATTTATTGTTTTTATTGTTTACACTTTCTGCGCACATTTTAGACCAGCTATTTATGTGTTAATAACCTCAGACTAATTAAGGAGCTGCCATTAAGTGAGGCCGTACACGTTTAGTGTCATAAAGTGCGAGCGGTTCTAGTGCCAGGCAAGGGATAGCTGCAGGATTGAGATATTGAGTTTGAATGGTTGAAATAGTTGTTATGGCATGCAAAGGTTGGCGAAAGGGTGAAGGCAAACAAACTGCAAAATAATGAGCAAAACATTGAAAAAACAACAAATATGCGGAAACAAAGTTATGCACGGGAAACTGGTGATTTATGGCAATACATACTATTTCGATTGAAATGTTACTGTACACACACACATATGCACGTATAAATCGTGCGTATTGTTGTTAGGCAGGTAGTCGTGGGAGAAGCATGTATAATTGTGCGGCTTAATTGTTGCAAGCACTGCAATTTGACCTTGGACATGTTGCACGTAAAGGACTCTAGCCGCTTTGGGCGGCACGTTTGTGCCTTTCCTTTAATGTAAACCGTAAACATTTGCATATTTAGTTGCATAATAGCAGCTATTTCGGTTGGTTATTATCAATGAAATTAGGGCACTATGTCGTCATTATTGGAGGAAGTATTTTAACAGTTCAAGGTCAGAGTCTCTGAGTCCCTTTTTGACCACAGAAAGTGGCTGAAATTGATAATCAAAGCTGTACAAATAATGTTCAGCTGTGGGAGAACTGAAAGTTGAACCCGTCAGTAGTAGGAGAAGCGCTAAGTACTTCTGGTTGATCCACGTAGTATTATGCAAATAATTGAACCATAGCCAGGATCGCTCTTCACAACAGTTCAAAGCAAAACTTGCGCCCATTGAGCAGCACTGTGATTAGTCAGAGCCAATCCTTGGCAGTCCGTTGCTTGACAGCCACAAATTAGGTCATTGCAGACCTCTCTAGTCACTTGTGAATCAGAATTGATGTTCTGCTGCCAAATTCTTTGGTGCTGGTTCAAGTCGGTATTGTCGGTTCTGGTGCTGGTGTCGGTGTCAGTGTTCCGCTCCGTCATCATTAGTGATGCCAGAAAACCATCGTTGAAACAACAATTGTTCTCATATGCTCGCTTAGGTTTCACCTTGTCTAAAGCTATGGGTCTTTCTGTCTTCTGATGGCCTTCTTGCTGCTCTCCACCATTTATTGTTTTTTAAAAAACATCCGAGATTAATGAAAGATCGACTAAACTTATGAAAAAAATAAAATTTATCAAAATTTTTTCGAAGGTAGCGGACTTTTTTTGGAAGCGAAAAATATTTCTAAAGTTCTGACATAAGTCACTTCATTATATTTTTTTTTTGGAAAGTGAAAATTATTTAAAAAATTCTTGAAAATGGAGAACTATTTCTCAAGGCTGGTATAACTCGCTTCATTATACTTTTTTGTGGAAATTTTAAATTATTTCTAAAATTCTTGAAAATGGAAAACTATTACTAAAATTCTGGCATAACTCGCTTCACTATAACCCGCTTTATGCCACTGCATTAAAAACTGTCTCGCAGCAAAAGCGAATATGTCCAAGAGTTAAATGTGTTTCCATTTGTGTCTATCCATATCCTCATGCCCCCAAGTCGTCTAACTTCAGACCGTTTTAACATTTGTAGAAGGCGCTGTAAAACGTACCAAATAATGTGCCAATGAGAAAAATCAACAAATTTGTAAATGGACAGAAAATGTTCATACGCATTGTACACGTGTATGTACATGTGTGTCTGTGTATGCGTAAACCAACAATGAGCCGACTGCTGAAAAACAGTTTCTGCGTACAGTGATCGTCGCTATGTACAAATATTAATGTTTATGTGACGCTGTGAAAAAGGTGAATATTATGCTGAAGTAGTGTGGAGAGCAGCGCTTCGTATGGGTTACGCGGGGCTTGCATTGGCCTTTAACAAGCGAAGCTATCAAAAATGTAGCAGCACAGATTAAAAAATAAAAAATAAGCGAGTGGTGATGTTGGAGTGGAAATCAAAAATATTGATGGCGGTTGATGAGTTTGATTAAATGAGGTTATATTGGAAATTTGTAAAAAAACAAGAAAAAAGTATAATATTCTCTACAAATACAAAAGTTTCGTAAAGGAACTTAATTTTGACCATTCAGTTTGTATGGCAGCTATATGCTATGGTAGTCCGATCTGAACAATTTCAGCTGAGATTGTAACAAAGCTTTAACTAATAATTTATGCGAAATTTCGTGAAGATATTTCATTAAATAAGATACCTTTTCATACAAGAACTTAACTTTGAACGTTCAGTTTGTATGGCAGCTATATGCTATGGTAGTCCGATCTGAACAATTTCTGCTGAGAAAGCGCTGTTGCTTTGGAAAAATATCCATACTAATTTTCGTCTAGATTTCCTATAGAATAAAAAAGTTTTTCACATAAGGACTTGATTTTTATTATTCAGTTTGTATGACAGCTATATGCTATAGTAATCCCATCTGAACAATTCCTTCGGAGATTGTACCGTTACCTTCAAAAATAATCCATGCCAAATTTCGTGAAGATATTTCATTAAATAAGATACCTTTTCATACAAGGACTTATTTTTGAACGTTCCATTTGTATGACAGCTATATGCTATGGTGATCCGATCTGAACAATTTCTTTGGAAATTGTATTGTTATCTTTGAAAATAATCCATGCCAAATTTCGTGAGGATATCTCATCAAATAAAAAAGTTTTCCATACCAGGACTTAATTTTGATCGTTCAGTTTGTATGACAGCTATATGCTATAGTGGTCCGATATCGATGGCTCCGCTGAATGAGTTGGTTTTAAAGGTGAAAAGAGCGTGTACAAAATTTCATATCGATATCTCAAAGGAGACTGCGATTTAAACTGACCTAAAACATGAATTTCAAAAGCTAAGAAGGCATACTATATATCAAATGTACCGGAATAACTGATTTAACAACATTAATTGGGTTCAGAATCATGAGACCAACGATAAAGTTTCATACAACTTAATATTTTTCTTAGAAAAGCAGAGAATAGATTGTTGAACAGTGTAGTTACTGCTGCCACCTCTTCCATTATAGTTTATTAACGAGTTATTGAAAATCTATTAATGAAAGTGACGGCCTGCAGATGACCACTTCTGCCACATTGCATGTCCGTGGTTATTTTTTTGGGTACTTTGTATGCCTACAAATTCCAACTATTTTCTAATGCTCAACCTAATATAATTTTGGGTGGATTACCAACAATAACAATAACAGACTGACAAGTTAACAAAGCTCCCGTAATGGCGAGTGATCTGTAGTTAATGAATATCTGGCAAATCAACAAATCATGCGACAAAAACAACGACAGCCCAATGAGCGCGCGCACAAACACAGCCGACACATGTGAGCGCTTTGCTCAATGTGTGCGTGTAACGTAAGTGAGGCTGATCAGCGTTTCGCATACGGAACAGGTAAATCAGTCGGACAGGCTGACCTGCTGAACATGGCTGGCCTGTACAGCGAAGGTGTGGCTCCGTTGAAAGCGCGCATCAAGTGTGAGTGCGAATGAGTCAATGTGTGCGACTGAGCTAGCTGCACAAGCGAAAGGGTGGGATTCGTGTGTAGTGCGCTGCTGTCAAAGCAGGAAAGATAGTAGAAAAAACAAAATGTGTTTGAATGTAGAAATCAATACGAAGAAAAACAAAAACAAATAAATACATATGTACATGCAACAGCGACCGACAACCGAATGGACATTTGACCGGCCGATCAGCTAACGACAGCGTTCGCATATGAGCTGAAGACGGACGTTTGTGATGGCTGAAAAAATTAGCACCGATCATTAGCTTGGTAGTGCGCAAACGGGTGTGAAGTCTGGAAAAAAAAGTTGTGCGAATAACGCGAATGCGATCGCGAACGCAAAGGTGACCGCAAAGTGATCAAAATGAGCTAAATAGCCACAAAGAAAGAAAAAAACGTAGAAAATAGCCGAAATATTCAAAACAATAGAAACAAGCGTGTAGCTACTGAAAATACCAAAAATCTTTAACAAACAAATAAGGATCTATTTAGCTATATAGAGTATTATAGTGCATGAAGTTGGCGTGTAAGCGCATATTTATAGCAAAGTGTATAGAAAGTCATAGTGTGTGCTGAGTAATAAAGAACAAATAGGATATACGACTTCAACGGGGACCACAGTCTTTTATTTTGGTGTAGAGGAGGCGAAAAGGATTACTGCAGTTTGAAGACTTCAACTGGGACTTCAGTAATTTTTCAGGCGTAGAGGAAGCGAAAAGGATTACTGCAGTTCCAAGAGTGGTAAGTAGAAGCTAACCGATTTGTTTGTCTGATATTAAGGCCCTGTTTACACAAAAAGCTCTTGATATTTGTAAGAATTTTTAAGCATCGATTTTTTACTATAATTCAACTTCGACTTCTAGTGGTTTTATGTCATAGATGTAAAGCTTTTTATACCCTGAAAAAGGGCATATTAAGTTCGAAACGTTATTCGTTATATCTAAAAGGGAACGTTGAAGAGACTATAAAGTATGTATATAACTCAATTATCAGCGTAACGAGCTGAGTCCTTTTTGCCATATTCGTCAGCATAGTACCACTGTGCGTTTGTGTATAAGTGAATTAGTCCCTCAGTTTTTGAGATATCGATATGAAATTATGTATACGTACTTTTAATTTCGCCTTAAGAAGCTGCTTATTTGTCTGAACCGCTCATATCGGATTACTGTAGAATATAGCTGTCATATAAACTGATCGAAAAAATCCAGTCCTTGCATGGAAAACTTTTGAATTTGATAAGATATCTTCACGAAATTTGGCATAAATTATTAACTAAAGTATTGCTACAATATTGGAATAAATTTTTTACATCAGACGACTATAGCATATAGCTGTCATACAAACTGTACATTAAAAAGTAAGTTATTGTAAGGAAAACGTTTTTATTTGTCAAGATATATCTACGAAATTGGACATATATAACTTTCCAAAGTTACGCTTTTACATGCGGAGAAATTTTTCAGATCGGATCACTATATGGTATAGCTGTCATACAAATTGACCGATCGAAAGCTAGTCGTTAGAAGGAAAACTTTTTTATTTGGCGTGATATCTTCATAAAATTTGACATGAATTATTTTCCAAAGCAATGCTTTAGCAGCCCAATAAATTTTTTTAGATTGTGCTACTATATGGTATAGCTGCCGTACAAACTGAAATATCAAAATAAAGCCTTTGTATAGAAAAATTTTACATTTGACGAGATATCGTCACAAAATTCGACAAAAATTATGGCTTAAGATAATATTACAGGTTACCAAAAAATTGTTCAGATTGAACCACTATAGCATATAGCTGCCAAACAAATTGAACTATCAAAATCAAGTTAAGAATATTTTTATACCCTTTTCTGCTATAAAAAATGCAACTGTAAAGATGATTATGGCTTCTATGCATCCAAAGTACCTTTTTTTCTTGTTGTTTTTTGTTTGGTTTTTGTAGCAACGTTTCTGAACCACTCATAGACTAAGTAAATAGCATATAAGGGCCAAAAATAGTAAGGTTTTGCTCATAATTTTAAAATTTTCACATATGTTCTTCAAAATATATGCCGTCTCCGTCAAAGTAATCTCCTTTGGCCCCAATATATTATACTTACGCCAACGTTTCTTCCAATCCTCGAAACAGCTGTTAATGTCAATTTCCGCAATAGCCTTCAACGCCCGCAGCGATTCGCGTTTAATGTCTTCAATTGACTCAAAGCGGTTCCACCGGATTGGCTGCTTGAGCTTGCTGAAACAGCCAGAAGTCACACGGTGCTAAATCAGGCGAGCATGGTGGTTGTGGCACGATATTTGTTGTAAATTTGGCGAAAAACTCACGAAAAATCTATGCAGTCTGCGACGACGTATTATTGTGGTGCATAAACCAAGAGTTTTCGCTTTTTTGGCTTCGATTCATCTTTGCCACGATATTCAGCCGATTCATAATCTGTTTTCGGTTCAAGCATAGATTCAGGACTCAGCGCTAGTACCAATACGTTTTATGACATCCTGGTAGTCCGAAAGTATGGTTTCACATACGTTAAATAGACGCTGTTTTTCGAAAATAATATAGTGATTTTGGCACCAATCGTGCTTTGACTTTTCTTGGGTCCAAATGATCTTTGAAAATGGTTTTCACCGAGCCTTTCGATATCTCAACGATGCCAGTGAGATAACTGACTGTTAATCGTTGATTCTCAAGCAACAATTCCTTTGTTTTATTGAAGTGTTGTTCATCAATTGATGTTGCTGACCGTCCTGGGCGTGGTTCGTGGTCAATGCGTGCTCGACCCTCTTTAAGTAATTTTTACTAATCAAAAAGTCTTGCTCGCGTCAAATAATTATCACTAAAGGCGTTTTCAAACATTGTGAACATTTCGGCAGCAGAAATTTAGTTTCTCCCTCATTTTTTATGGAACTTCTCTGTTGAATCTTTGCACTTATCGTAAAAATCGGCGAATGCACTTTGCGTATTTAAGGAAGACAAGGTACATAAATGATTATTTTATTGTAAATTCTGGCACAGATGTTACTGATAGTCACATCTACCTAGAAAAAAAAAAACAATTTTGACACAAATGTCACTGATCGTCTTACCAACCGAGAGAAAAAAATATTTCGACGAATGAAAGTCTTACTATTTTCTGCCCACATTGTATGTCTCCTGCTTTCTTAGCGCCTTCTTAGCCTTTATTGCCACATATTTTTGTGTGGCTTCTAATAACTTTTTGTAAGAAATTGCTTTTGACTACTACAGGACTACTCCTCATGGATCAAGTAAGTGAACTTCATCTGGCAACATAAAGGACCAAAACTGGTCTATTCGCGGCTTATTGGCCTGCCAGATTACCTAACATTGCCATTAAACACTTTTAAAAATATCAAAGTATCTTATCTGCACGCCTTACAAAAGCTTTGAAAAATTTGTTTATTTACTTTTACGCAGAATGCATATGATTTAACAAAAATAATAACATTATATAATATTGTCAAGTGTTTGTCCCCTACCACAATAATATAGTTGACACAATGTTTCTAGTTTGAGATTTTCACACGCAAATTAGTAAAGTTATAAAAATTTGCCAGCTTGTCACAGCCAAAGGCAAACACACGCACGTTAAATGACAAAAAATGGTATTTTAATAAGCTGACACTAATCAATTGTATACAATGGCAAACACAATAAACGTACAAAGCAGCCAACAACAGTAAACGACGACGAAAAAAATTATAACACGTTAATAAAAAGTGCGAGAAGCCGCGGAAGAAAGGCCAAGTCAGCTCTATACAGTCAGCAGAGCAATTACGACCAATGTGAAAATTATCCTATTAAATAAAGCTGCTGAAAAAAGTCGCATATACATGTGCATGTATGTATGTAAGCATGTTATGACAACACACACACGCACACACACATGCATAAAATAGTCGCCAAAAAGCAGAATTGTTTGCTGAAGGGATTCACCACCACGCGGCGACGCATCACCACTGGCGGAGGGAAAGCCGCTGCTGAACCGCTATGTCATTGCCGACCATAAAGGCAGCGCGAATGCTGCGCGCGTACATACTTGACAAATGGTTACTAATTAATTGCAGTTTGTACAAAGTTTTAGTAACTGGCAGCAAGGGGCTGGTTTGGAGCCGACCACCGAGTTCATTGGCTATGAAAAGTGCGTTCGGCAATTAGCTGAAACCGCCGAAGGAAATACTATTTGAATTGTTTATCATATGAATTAGTTTAGATATTGTTGCGCACCCTGTCGCCCGCGACCTCGCCCCGATTTGGCGTGAATGAATGTGACTCGATTAAAGCGTTTAAATGTGAACGTATTGCGCGTCTTATCTGAAATTAACGCTACTGGTGACAACTTTGGCGTGCCGGTGTGAAACTCCTGCTGAAATCACGCACTCACACACAAACCTTTACAGCTTCTGCTAGGTGTTTGTGCTGCCACAATGTGTGTGGGCGCCCTTGCTGCTGCTGGCAAACTTGTTGCGTGCTGACTTCTGGGCAGGCGTATTTTCGGACCATTGAAGCTAATTGGAATTTCAAGCGACGTGTGGCAAAACGCGGCTGATTAGCAGCTTGGCAGCGGAAGTTGCTTGCGGCTGGGGTAGTGTCGGTGGATATAATCGCATATGAAAGTGTGAAATTTGACAATTTCATTTAATTCACATACCAACGGAAATAACAATGTCAATATGGACATGGTGTCGCAGCACGTGAAATAACAAAGCCGTCTGATAAGCTGATAATCATAACAATGATAAATGTAAACAAATGACATATGCAAATGTGATTAAAGCATTATTTTGAATAACTATCAGAAGCTTAAGCGATTTAATTTTGAATTAAGATTCAAAAAACAAAAAATAAATAAAACAAAAATAAAAGAAAAAAAAATTAAAAAAAAATAAAATAAAAATATTTATATATGATTTTGAATTTAGATAAGGGAGAAAGAAAAAATAATACAAGAACAATAAAAAAATTAAAAAATAAATAAAAAAATATACAAAAAATGAATTAAAATATAATAAAATGAAAAAAAAAAAAATTAAAGTAAACTTAAATAAATGAAAACAAAATAAAATAAAATAAAATTATGAAAAATGAAATAAAATAAAAATAAAAAAATTAAAATTAAATAAAATGAAATAAATAAAACTAAATAACATAAAATAAAAATAATACTAAAATAAATTAAAAAATTTAAAATAAAATAAATAAAACAAAATAAAATGAAATAAAATATAATAAAATAAAATAAAATATAATATAATAAAATAAAATAAAATAAAATAAAATAAAATAAAATAAAATAAAATAAAATAAAATAAAATAAAATAAAATAAAATAAAATAAAATAAAATAAAATAAAATAAAATAAAATAATAAAAAAAAAAAAATAAAATAAAATAAAATTAAATTAAATAAATAAAATTAAGTAACATAAAATAAAAATTAAATTAAATTAAATTAAAAAATAATAAATAAATAAAGATAAATAAATAAATAATAAAAAGAAGAATATAAAAAACAACATAGAATAAAAATATTTATCTATAATTTTGAATTTAGATAAGGGAGAAAGCATACAAGAACAACACAAAATTAAATTAAAAAAAAAGAACAAAAAATAAATAAAATAATATAAAATAAAAAAATTGAATTGAATAAATTGAAACAAATTAAAATAAAAATAAAAAAATTAAAATAAAAAAAAAAATAAAATATTAAAATAAAATAAAATTAAATTAAATTAAATAAAATGAAATAAATAAAATTAAATTAAATTAAAAAATTTAAAATAAAATAATTTAAAGTTCAACAAAATAAAGCAAAGAAAAAATAAAATAAAAATAAGAAATAAATAAAATAAAAATAAAACGAAAATAAAAAGAAAAAAATCCCTATTCTAAAAATTTCCAAACATTTAAAAAAATTTTTTATAATTTAATTTTGAATTTTAAAGCAAATGATATGACGAAGAAATCGTGAGCGTATCGGTTCGTTTGATATATTTAAAGGTGTTAATCGAATTAAGTAATTAATAAGAAAAGCGTTTAACTGCGGTTGCACCGAAACAAAAAAATTTACCCTTAATATTTTAAGGGAGATTTTTTACCGTTTTAAAACCTTCCCAAACTTTATTTCGAGCTTAATTTCGTGAAGCTATCACGTCAAATAAAAAAATTTTCTGTACAAAACGCTGACTTTTATCGTTCAGTTTGTATGGTAGCTATATGCTATAGTGGTTCGATCTGAATAATTTTTTCGGAGATTATTGAAATGCTTTAAGTAATAATGTATACCGAATTTCATGAAGATATCTTGATTAATAGGAAGTTTTTTATACAGTTTTTGAATTTTGATCGCTCAGTTTGTATGGTAGCTTTGTGCTATAGCAGTCTGATCTAAACAATTTCTTCGTATATTGTAGCGTTGTTTAGATAGTAATCTGTGCTGAATTTTGTGAAGATATCTTGTCAAATAAAAAAGGGTTTTCTTATAAGAACTTAATTTCCAAATCCCAGTTTGTATGGCCGCTATATGCTATTGTGATTCGATCTGAATAATTTCCTTACATAATGAAAGCGATGTCTTAGTTTAAAGAAGCTGTGCCAAATATGGGTGAAGGTATCTCGTCAAATAAAAAAGTTTTCTTTAAAAAAGGTTTGATTTTGATCGTGCAGTTTGTATGGCAGCTATATGCTATATTGGTCCGACATGGTCGGTTCCGACATATAATTAGTTTTTTATGGAGAAAAGAACGTGTGCGAAATTTCAGAATGATATCTCATAAACTTTTTGAGACTAGTGCGCTTGTATACAGTCTGAAGGATGTACTCTGCTCAGGGTATTTTAAATTTAAAAAGTGCATAAATAAACTTTACATACACGTGCTGCACAAATTTTCGCCAATCCTTTAAAAACATTTTATTGTTTAAATATTTATTGATTTTATATATACGATGAGTGGACTTAGTCTGCGACAACTGCGTTAGTCAGGTTGGTAACAGATTTGGCTGATGCTGAGAGAAACATGCGCCAAATCCACATTACTTAGGATAACCGCAACTTTGAAGCGTTTAATTGCAGTGCCCGAACGCTATATTCCATAACATAGCTTTATGCAATTAAGCTTTTCTGAATAATTAAAGAAAAAACAAAAATAAGTATCCTAAAATGTGTGCAAGCTGACTCACTGAGCCATTTGAACTCACGAATTCATTGAATATCGCTGCAGATTAGCTTGTTTTGCATACTTTTGACTCTCTGTTAGCTAAGTGTGCAAATAATGCGAGCAAGTCGAGTTGCGTTCAACCATTTTGTGCGCCACGTATAGTGTGTATACACATATAGCCAACTAGGTATCCATATACATCTACGCTACATATGTGTTTGTCATATACATATATACCACAAATGCATATGTATGGACCCATAGCAAATAACGCTGTTTGTGGCTTTTGTATTGGCTTGATTTTAGTGTAAATATTGTATTAAAATTTTAAATTGTTCAAATGAATTTCGAATAGCGCGCACATACACTACCTGCCATTAAGGCGAAGCGTCGCGGCGGCATAGCAGCATGTGATACAGGCAAAACGGAGTAAGAAAATGTTAAAAGTTTCATTAAGTAAATAGTAGGGAAATAACTCGAGAGATCATGATGCGCGCACACGCTCACACACAAACACACATTTCTATTTGCTTATGGAAGAAGGTAGATGCCACAGCAATATGGCGGTCATACGGCACACCATTGTTGTTTGTTTTCATTCACTTTATGTTTTATATTTACTCTAGTCTTCTTTTTGTTTTGTGCCTATTTCCAACGGTATGAGCAAACATTTACATTTGCCTTGTTGCCAGGCTCGGCTATGCGTGTATACATGCATTGCATATGTATAGGTGTGTAGGCTTGGTAAATAGACAATTCGTTTGTGCTTATAATGTGTAAAGTAATGCATTAGCTACAACAAAAAAATAAAAAAAGCAAAAAAAAAAAAAAAAAAATAAGAAAAGCAAGAAAAGCGCGTTGGCACTTTTTTATTCAAAATATTATTTGAAAGCAAGTTGGCAAGGAGTGCTAAGCCTTGCTTGTTAGACTGAGAAATGTCAGTAAGAAAATTAAAACAATACAAAATTAAAAAAAAAATAGCACCAGCGACACTTAAACCAGTGAATTTCCAATGCTACTGATCCTCAGCAAATTGCTGAGAATATAACTGCAGGCTTGCTTTAGCTCTTCTGTGCTTTTGGCCGCCACTTAAAAAAATTTTGCCACCTTAGACTCCATTTTACTATTTATTATTTCAAGCTGAGTCCAAAATAATTCGTGCTAGACTTGATTAAGTAAAAGCCACTGCATTGCCATACATTTTAAGCGTCAAATATCAGTTGTATGCAGCCCCAAGCATGACAAGTTCGTCGCTTAAGTCTTTTGTTTGCTTGTCTCTTACAATCAATCAAGC
Organism: Bactrocera correcta; assembly: GCA_027475135.1. NCBI lineage: Eukaryota > Metazoa > Arthropoda > Insecta > Diptera > Tephritidae > Bactrocera > Bactrocera correcta. The sequence continues at coordinate 41,764,236 of CM050327.1, forward strand.
GTTTTTTTCTCTAACGCTTATTGAATTTGGCTTGAACCAAGCCCAACTGACGCAAACTCGGCTGCTCAAGTTGAAACTAGTTACAGCTTTAAATTGAAACGCACGATTTGTGACAGCGCCCTGCTTGGATACCGGGAAATACAAAGTCTCGTATACTGTATTAGTAGCTAAAGTGCTTGCTGCCACATGTCTGTCGTGCGGAAATAGCTAAACTAAGCAAGCATGACTTCTACAAAGTACCACTGCACGCTGTAGAAACTGCTATCATATGCCACAACTCCAAAAAAAAGTTAAAAACAATTCAATCAGCATTGATAGAAATAAAAATATAAAATAGCAAACCAAAAACAAAAAGAGTGCCATAAAATGCTATAAAAAATGTTGCTGCAAAGGTGCCCGGTGACTATTATATATACGTGGGTTGCCTTTTATATTTCGTGAATCGGCAAAACTAGTGCTGTAAGCTGACAACTAATTTAGAGTATCGTATATTGTTATATGATGTTATACATACTCAGCACATTTTTAGGAGCGCTATTTGTGTTGGTTACAGTAACTTAAAATATTCATTTTGGCAAAAAATGGAATAAACGCAATCTGGTAACTCACAACTTTAGTGTAAAGTTTGTATTTTGATATTATACAAACTCAGCCTTTTTTAAGAGTGCTATTTGTGCTGTTTACAGTAACTGAAAATATTCATTTCGGCAAAAATGAAATTAATGCAATCTGGCAATTCACAACTTTAGTGTAAAGTTTATATTTTGATGTTATATATACTCAGCACACTTTTACGAGCGCTATTTATGTGGTTAACAGTAAGTTAAAATATTCACATCGGCCGAAAAATTGTTTTTATGCAATTTGGCAACTCACTACTTTAGAATTAAGTTTGTACTTTTGATGTTATACATACTCAGATATTTTTAAAAGCGCTTTTTGTGATGTTTACAGTAACTTAAAATATTCATTTCGGCAAAAAATGAAATTAATGCAATCTGGCAACTCACAACTTTAACGTAAAGTTAGTATTTTTGGTGTTATACATACTCAGCACTTTTTTAAGAGCGCTATTTTGTGTTGTTTACAGTAACTCAAAATATTCATCTCGGCCAAAAATGTTATGTAAATTTGGACTAAAGTTCGTGTTCTTTGATGTATTCTTTGATATACATACTCACCGCGTTTTTTTCGAGCGCTATTTGTGTAAAGAACACTTAACAGTAACTTAAAATATTCATCCCAACCAAAAAGTATTCATCTTGGCCGAAAAATGGTTTTAAAGTGTGATTATCTTCGCGTTATTATTTTTTACAACTTTCTACGTGGATTAACTGCATAGGTCAATTGAAAAGTCTCCGTCCTAACATTGTAAAACATATTTATTTTGGAAAAGAGACCATTTTGATAGTACAATTCGTCCTTTGCTTCAAAAAAAGCCTCAGTTTCATTTTCCATTCGATGAAAAATTCTTTCGAGCGAGCATTCCTTTGAGATTTGAGAAGAAGAAATTTTTCGCTTGGTGAGAGATCTAGAGATAACGTTGGAGATTTTTGTCAATCTTTTTACTAACTCGTGACGAGGTGCCTTGTCTTAGTGAAACAGCGCTTTCTTTTTCCTTAAATTCAACTGTTTTTTGACAATTTTCTCTTGCTGACAGTCTAGTCCAACAACGTTTTGTAATAGTCGCTGGTGATGATGCCTCCTTTTGCAAAGTAGTCAATAAAATTTTTTCCTGCGCATCCCAAAATGCAGACGCTGTACTCTTGCTAGCCCACTACTGTGTTTTTCCACGCTTTGGAGCGGGTCCAGTTCACTCGGATAACTCTCGATTGGACTTCGGAGTGAAATGATGCAGCCATGTTTCATCCATTGTCCTATATTAAAGCAATAACTCGGGTTTATTATACTAAAAAATCTCCAAACACTGCTCCGAATCATCAAAACGCGGCTGGTTTTGGTCAAATGTGAGCTCGCGCGGCACCTAATTTGCACAGAGTTTTCTTCTACCCAATTTTCATGAATGATATGAAGTACAAGCTCAGTTCATATCTTTAGAGTGTCTTCAACCTGGAACAAATTCACTTTACGGTCAACCAAAATTATTTTCTGGACTTTTTTGATATTTCCCTCGATGGCAAGCTTTTTTGGGCGTCCACTGCTAACCTTCAGAAAGCCTGTGAGGGTGTATTAACTAAAGTTCATATGGATGGAGCGCTATCTGGATATCAAGCCAGAGACTCCCAAATTGACCTGTGAATGGTGAATATTTGATAATATATCAGCATTTGCTTTTGTTCCTTAATCCCGTAACCTAAAAGACAACCCTCGTTTGTACATATCTACAAAGCATCCACAAATCCACCAGCGTGATAAAATCAGGCAGCACAACGGCGTGTCCAGCGGCAGCTATAATAACACCAACAACGGCAAAAACAATAACAGAAGCAACAATAAAATGTCGGCAAAGCACCAATTTCGACGCTCATAAAAATAAACAAAACTATTAATACATTTTGTTAATTTATGACATTTACGGCAGTTCGTCATCGCTTGTCTGTGCGGAAGATGTGTGTGTGTGTGTGTGTTGGCAAGAATGCAGCCAAAGATTTAGACATCACGACGGTATGCAGAGCAGCCGTGCGGTTAGCTAGAAACCCCTTCAAAGCAACAACAAACTGCAGACGACAGCCGTGACTTTGGTAGCGCAGCGCAAAAAGCAGTAAAAAGCGGAGTTGAAATAAAAAGAGAAATTACATTAATGAAATGGCAGCAACAACACAACATATAGCCATCATAAATGGCCGGCGCAAATGCTTATAAGTGTCGGTGATTGATTGTGTTGTGGGAAGTGTCTCTGTCTCTGGTTTTTGTTTTTGCTTTTTTGTTTTGTGCACATAAGTGCTCCTTTTATAACGTGCCATCTTAGTGGTTATTCGATGCGCATAGCAACAACAACTGCGCGCCGCCGGCTTTCGAAGTTCATCTTCTCTTGGGAATCGGCCTTTGCAGGGCCGCTGCCGGTGCATGCAATAAAATTGAAAAGCCGACAAACGTTTTCGGATTCATGCAAGTGCAGCCATACCGCCATATACCATCAAAATTTTATAAGAATGCCGGTGTCCGCGTTTACTCAGCAGCTTTGCAGTATCGCTGTGTGCGTGTGTGTGTTGTATATGAAACGGTTTGTAATGAAGTCATCCGCATTGTAAGGCTTGCTTCGATTTGAGTGCCATTGGCATCAAAAGTTATGTTGGAATCAATCAGTTGTAGCTTCAATAAAAATAATTAGAAAACTTTTATCACCAATTGATGCCCAATTGATGCTGTCACACTGCTCTTTTATACTTTAAAGATTTCGTTTCCTTTAAATCTGAAGCCTTACCCAAGTTGTCCAGTGTCTAACTTGTCGCAGCGCTGACTCCCTCACCTTTTTTCTTACAAATTCTTTTTATGTACTAATAAAATTTTGTATTTCTGGTGCTGACAAAGTGCCTTCTTTGTTTGTTGGCCATTCAAAGCACTTTGAGTTCGAGTAATTACGAGACAGCTGAGTTTCGGCGCAAACACTGAATTGCTGAGAACTGCTGTCATTTACAGGGCATAAATGCCTATGTAATATTTGTGAGGGTGTAGCAACATTTTGATTGGCTTGCTGTGAAGTTGCACCTGCTTGACTTCTCAACAGCCAATGTCTCCAAGAGAGCATAAATAGTTTAGGCATCGACTGTGACGAGAAAAAATCATGAACGGCAGCGGATCGAATGATAAAAAATTTACTAGGCGATGAGAAGATCCACTTTGTCCACAGCCTCCAATCTGGCTCCCCTCCATACTTTCCCACCCGAGAGACTGCTTCCCCTTTTTATATGGACATCTTCATAACCTATGACTTATGCCAGGTGCAGACATCTCATATTTTGGAGGGTGGCCCAGGTTTTCGCTGACCACATTCAGGAAAACTGTCGCCTTTACTTTCGTCCATTTCTCAGGGAAATCGCCAATCTTGTGCGGTCGAACAGCCAAGCTCTATTGAGCGATTTGCAATTGTTAAAGATTGGCGCAGCCACCATTCGCAGTCTTTTGCCGAAAGAGCGTCTGACAATCAGCGGATCTTTGGCCGCCAAGCGGTCTCTTCAGCTTTTGCTGATTTGCTGCTGCCCCTGTAGAGCCTTTCTAATTCTAGCAGAGATTCCTCTACTAGTGCTGGCGATTCCGCTGCGTATGAAGACTCTACCTACGATATCTACCGGAGGATTTCCACTGGCTACCCCCATCCTATTGCTCACAGAATGACCTGATGAAGAGACTCCTACTGGGGTCTTGGACATGTTTCTGCAATTCGCCAGCAACGGTTTCTTTGCCTCACAACCAGCAGTCTCACCCGGGATAGATCTGTGTGTCGGTTTCGACATCCGTTTGATGTTTTTGTTATTCTTGTTCATGTGAAAAGTGTCCACACTCAGAGCCGCTTTTCGTCGCCCGGAAATGTAGTCACTTTAAAGGTCCTAAGGATATCTCAGTGACGAAGCCAAGGCGAGGGTTGATGCACGTTCTTAAGAGGCGACCAGCGCAAAGAAGGAATAGTCTCAACTTACTCCTACCACAACAACTTAACGACGACGAGGGAGGAACGTACTCTGAGCCCTGCCAGGGTTTTACGGGACGGGAGTGGTTACGACATTAGCCCGTCAGCCATTTCTAATGAGTGTCACCTCATCATACTTAGGCGTCAGAATGCCGCAACCAGCAGTCCAGGATTCCCCCGAAGCCTATAGAGCTCGTCCAGCCTAGGGTTCTACCAAATCCTATATTTAACCATACTCAAAAATTAGTTGCAAAGCTGAAGTCTTCCAGGAATTGAAAGGACGTGAAGGCCGCAGGTCATTTAGCGTTACTTTGGATGCACCAACTTAGAGACGACCTGCTCTATATATATATAGAAAAAAAAACTTTAATTTCGGACTAATAACTCGAAAACTGGAGAACTAGTTTCTGTATATTCCAACGCGTCTGAAACGTCTCAGCCCCGCTCAGTTATCCTTTATAAATATACTTTAGAGGGTATTCCACGTTTCCTTCCAGGTGTTACGAAATCGTGCCAAACTTCAGATATCCTTTGCAGGGCATAAAAAATCTTCAAATGCCTTGAAAAATTCCGCATTAAGAATAGTCAAGTTATTGTTTCGTAGCTGTAAGAAATGCTTTCTTAAGTCTCAAACAATAAATATATATATTTTTTTCAGCAACGATGACCACCTCGCATATTCTATCTGCTGCCGATCCCTCTGGCATGAATGGTACTGGCAATCATAGCAATAGCAATAACAACATCAATAACATGACGAGCGTTAGTGCCGACAACGCGCTACACAATGGCACAAACAACACTAACGGCGGTCATACGGGGGCGCACTCGCCACATCATGCACACCACAATATGGCGGCCAACACTAGCGGCGGCACTGCGGTCAATACTGGCCACGCCGGCGGCATGAGCGCCAACATGAACCAACTTGGTGGCACGCTGGCGGCGAACCGCAGCCCGGGCATGGAGCGCAATCTGCATGTCAGTCTCGATGACCGCGAATTGTGGCTGCGCTTTCAGAATCTCACAAACGAAATGATCGTAACGAAGAATGGCAGGTAAGTTGGTTGGGACGCTGGTGCAACCAAAGTGGATTAGGCAACATGAGCCGCTGTGGGACTGTTGTGTTCATGTAGTCAGTGTTTAACGCTGTTGTTGTTGTATATACGTAGTATGTAGCGTGCTTACAGCGGTTGCTACGCGTTAATTGGCAATGAGTTCTATAATATAGTTTCAATATAGTTTGAATGGGGTTTTCTATTTATTTGTTTGGGTATGAAAAATAAGTTTTACGATGCTCCTAATTAATAGTTAACGTTTGCACGAGGTGCGATATTTTTCTTCATACTTTTACAAATAGACATTTTAAAAATAAATCTAGTTTAATTAATAAATGAAACGCGTAGGGCTGAACTGCAAATTAACCAGCTGGAAAATTTCTGTTTGAGTAACAGCAGTTGCTGAAGGAGTGGGGGATGGGGGGTGTTGACGAAATGTATTGACGCTGTATTCACAAAAATATACACATGTTTTCAGGCGCATGTTTCCGGTGGTCAAGATTAGCACTTCCGGCCTCGACCCAGCCGCCATGTATACCGTTTTGCTGGAGTTCGTGCAGGTGGACACACACCGCTGGAAGTATGTCAACGGCGAGTGGGTGAGTACAGCTTACAGTGACCTAATCTAAGTTAAAATTATAATTAATGCAGTGTCATGCGGATTTTCTGCAGGTACCTGGCGGCAAAGCAGAGGTGCCACCCGCAAACCCCATCTACGTGCATCCCGAGTCACCGAATTTCGGCGCGCACTGGATGAAAGAGCCCATTTCGTTTGCCAAAGTGAAGTTAACGAACAAAACCAATGGTAATGGACAGATCATGCTGAATTCGTTGCACAAGTATGAGCCGCGTGTGCATTTGGTGCGCGTGGGTTCGGAGCAGCGTCACGTCGTCACATATGCATTCCCGGAGACACAGTTCATAGCTGTTACGGCATATCAAAATGAAGAGGTCACTTCTTTGAAAATCAAATACAATCCGTTTGCAAAAGCCTTCTTGGATGCCAAGGTAAGCACATTCCTTACACCATAAACCCTTATATTTCTAACAAAAACACACGCTCTTGCACAAAGGAGCGTCCCGATACATTGTATTCACATGAGGCACCATACGGCTGGCTAATACCGCCGCCAACACATTACACCAGCGTTGCACAGGCACCACCACCACCGCCACCCAGTTTGGCGGTGACGAACTCGCCTTTGGGCATGAGTTGCGATCGTTATGGACGCGCGCTCAACAATCGCGGCATGGCTACACATAGCGCACGCGCCTCACCGTACGCACGACCGCGTCTTCCGTCGAGCACACCGGGCGCCAGCTCGCCGGGTCCCGTCGGCGGTATTAATGGTAGCGCAGGCAGCGCCTCACCGCCGCAGCAGCCACCATCGGCGCCGCACACACCCACCAGCATGCAGTCCACACACACCAGCAATATGAGTGCGACCGCCAGTAATGTGGGCTTGTCCAGCAGCTCGGCAAGTGCGGTCGGCTCTTTCGCCGGTTTCACCAGTTCCTATACGCAATCCAGTTTTATGCCGGTGGAGCCGAGCTCTTCGATGTTTTCATATGCCGGCAGTTGGCAAGGCAACGCTGGCTATTGGAGCACATCGACGGCGGTGCCAGCTGTACCACCAAAGCAGCGGTGCCGGTAAATGTCAGCCAAAACAGCAGCAACGGCAGCGGCAGCGTGGTTCGTTCGATGTGTAAGTCGTAAAGTAAAGCTTATGTATGAAGTAAAGTTATCTAACAGTTCACGTTTTCTTTTCTCATGCCCTCAGCTGCACATAATTCACCATCTCCCACCAATGGTGCTTCACCAAACTACACCAGTCCTTCGCCTGGTTACACCATACACCATCTGACATCGCATCCTACGCATCAATACAATGTTGCACAAACGGCGGCGGCTGCGGCTCATGCAGCGGATATGTATCAAAGCGCCGCTGCACCTACACAGTCATATGCGGCGCCGCCCACACATCAGGTCTATCATCCCACGCCCACATCGCCACCGCATCAGTTGTATACGAATGTGTTGAACGCACCAACGGCATTGAGTTATGCCGGCAGCTCATGGCATAATGGCGGCGGCGCTGAGTATGGCTTGTATCAGAATGCGGCCTATGGCTACCAGCCAGAGTATATACCTTTGGTCTCGGACTTGGGGTAAGTTTATCTCAGACAAAATCTCATTTGCAAACCAAAATTTTGAATTTTGAGCGTTGGAAAGTACAGCGGCGTTACCCAAATTCGTACATTTGGAGAAGTTCATGTGATTTCAAGAACAGACCTCTAATTCTTATACGCGTATAGTACTACCAACTGAAAAATTCGAAATAAAAAAGCAAACAACTATTATCTGGATTTTGAACTAATTTCATTGAATGTAGTTTTTATTGATATCCTTCTCCCCACCCGCGCATAACCCTAAATCCTTATCCTCCACCAATTTATCTTATGCACCAGCAGCTACACCACGCATCCGCTAGAGCCCGTCGAAGTTCCTAAATCTTACGAAGACCCGCAAGCCGCCTTATACAAGTCGCCACATCAGTCGGACGGCGCTAGCGCTAGCAGCTCAGTACTAACCTTGGAATGCAGCAATTTGAAGGAAAACTCGCCCTCCGTCGCCGTGAAATTAGAAACGCTGGACAGTGTAGTCGCGCCTAGTCATGAGCATGGCGCGGCGGTCGCAACTGCAGCGGAAGTGGCCGCTGCCACGGCCAGCCAAAATACGCAAAGCGGCACTTGGACACCGCTCACCCCACCGCAGAGCGCATTGCAATAATCGAATCGAATGTGGATGCAAAGCCTTCAGAAGCCATTTTGTTCAAATTTGTTGTATTAAAATATATTTAGTATATTTAGTAGAATGAGCCTTAAACTCCTGTATATCGTGTTTTTAAATTAAATTAGTTTAGTCCTAAATATGTATATATATACGATTGATTAATAAATAGATTTTAGATGCGACAAAAAATCTTTTCAAGCGACGCGATTATCCATGGATTTGTTACAATCTTTAACAGCATCCTTTTACGGGTATGGGTTACCACAGAAGTCAAATAAGCTTCGTTTTTTTTACAAAGAGCCTCCTGAAGGTCTAGTGCGTCGTCCCACTCTACTTACGTAACTACCTGAAGAGGTAAGAATATTCAGCTTTGGTCGTTCCCACGACAGTCGGGTCTAGATAACCATAACGGTCTCGAATTTTTATCCACCCAAGAGCTGTCAACTCGCTACAACAACACCAACCTACCTACTTCAGCCTCTTATTGTTTTGCGCTGGAAGCTTTCATTACACTCATCCAATAAGAGTAGGTTTAGAAGGCTTCTAAACGGCTGTTGGAGCTTACGAGAAGACAGTAAGGTTCTTCATGTGCGAGGTACATACGAAGACTCGAGCTTGTCTATCGGTTAGTGAAGGCTAAATTTTTCGTTTCAGCGAAGATCTGATGCCTAGTGACAGACAAACATTAAAAACATTCGGGCACAAGGTGATGCTTCTATGATGTCCGCAAATGCCGTGGCTGTAATTTAACAGAGATGCGACTAGTTGGAAATACCGCAAGTTTTGCGGTTAATTTTCATTAATCCAACAAGTAAGGATATAGCGCGAGAGACTGATTTGAAGCAGCTATGGTTGTGAAGGTCATATTTCATAGTACAAAGCGGTAATTACCAGCGTTGACTGTAAAGTCGATGAGTTAGCAACTAGGCCGACGAGTTCACTGTGGTCAGGCGTCCAGGAAAGTTTAACGCCGAAGTAGTCTCAGGATAATTAGAAAAGTCATGCACTCCTTAACTAGCTTTGAGCTCACAATAGCGAGCTCAAGGCCCATATATAGCTATCGGAGTGGATGTATACCTCCATAAAAAAAGCCGCCTTTCAGAGAAGTGCATCTGATGTTACCTGTCTGGCTGCCACTTCTGCTTGAAAGACAGTGATCTGGCAATCTAAAACAATAATTTATTGAGAGCTTCCGACAGAAGGCTCCAACTTTTAACTTGAGCTTCCATCCTTTCGCGAAAAACCTTACGGCGTCTATTCTCCAGCGACTCCGCCACAATCATATATCTCTTGGAGGTAAGGGCGGAGGTATGTGCATGGAGAAGATGCCGCTGGGAGTAAGTTCTGCGGCACACTGGTCCAAGTTATCGGGGATGCAACCGAAGCGAGAGCGGATTTCAAAATGTCCCTCTCTGGGATACTTAATGTACAGAGTTTAACGGAGTATAATAAAGGAGACAGAGCCCGCGCCTTGCGGAATGTAGGAGTTCTTACTGGGAACTGTCCAATAGGCATTGTAAGACTACAAATCCAGTCGGACGCAAACTGTCAAAGTTATACGGGAGAAGCTGAGACACTTCTGCACTATCCAGCCTTTGCAGGACCGAGCTTGAAAAATCTTGGCAGTGAAAACCTTAAAGCGTCCCTAGGAGACTTAGCAAAAACTGGCATTGACCGCCACAACAAATTTGTAATCGGCTTAAGGCGCTTTGAGATCTTTTGTGATAAATTTTATTTTAGGTACCAAAACGAATCGGCGTTTTAAGCTGTTCAAGTGAGATCAATGTTAGGATTGGCCTGACGTATTCCATAGTATTATATTTTCGAAAATTACAATGAGTTAAAACACATTTCTCTTCGGTATAATTAATAAAATTTATTTATGTATAGTTCCATTCAATGCTTTGAATTTACATCTGTGGTAAAAATATAGGTTTGTTCTCGAATAATCGGAATTATCTGTGGTCTTTGGTGTGTGGCCCTGTGTATACAATTATTATAATTTACTAACCAGTTACATTATATACAATATATTGTATTAGGAGCTCACTTTTTATGCACTATTTTACATTTTCTTATTTACTAAATTACTTGTAACCAATTTCATTAACTATTTATTAAAGTTTTATTAAAAAAATACGTATAATTATATATATTTGCTTTATATAACAGATATATATGCAATATATATACATATTTATGTACATATGTGTGTACCCGTGCATTGTTATACAGAGATACTGTTAAATGGTGGTGTACTTATGATTAGAACGAGTTACTGTATTTCAATTTTTGCCAACCGTTACGCTGCCTCTTTAACTGTCTTAAACTATTTGGTAGTCCATAGAAAAAGTATATTGACAAGCCTGTGGAGTGGTTAGAAGAATGTGTACAAACATACATGTATATACGGATACGTATAGATATGGTGAATATAGTTATGTTGTGTTAGTTGCATTAATCGCTTGTTTGTTATAAGATTCGTTATTGATATGGACTGATTGTGAAAGAATGTTCCAGAAATCTTGGAATAATTTTAATAATACAGTAGATAAATTGGTTGATGGGGTTTGGCAATAGCATGCAATTGGTATAGCTATTGATAGTTACATTACGACTGTTTAGTTATTAGTTTAGGCTAAGTAAGGACTAACGTACACACATGCAAATTTAGCAAAAAGAAAAATTAATTATAATTAAAAAATTAAGAATAATTAAAAAAATTATAATAATAATAAAACAAGAAAAATCGTTAATTTGGACCGAAGCAAGCATACCCTTCACAAATATAAAAGTTGTCTACGCAAATACATGATTTTGATTGGTCAGTTTGTATGGCAGCTATTGCTATAGTGGTTCCGATCATAAACATTTCTTCGGAAATTATACAGTTATTTTGTATAATAATCTGTATAAAATTTGGAAAACATATCTTTTCAGCTAAAAAATTTTTCCATATAAGGACTGCATTTTGATCGTTCAGTTTGTATGGCAGCTATATGCTATAGTGATCCGATCTAAACAATTTCTTGGCCGGTTATACTGTTGCCTCGAATAATAATTTATGCCAAATTTCTTTGACATATCTCGGAAAATGAAAAAGTTTTCCATACAAGAAAATTTTTGATTGTTCAGTTTGTATGACAGCTATATGCTATAGTGATCCGATCTAAACAATTTCTTCGGATATTCATCTTTGCCTGAAATAATAATCTGTGCCAAATTTCTTTCGGATATCGCGAAAACTAAAAAAGTTTTCCATACAATAATTGCATTTTCAACGTTTAGTTTGTATGGCAGTCTTTTTAGGTAGAACGATAAAAAAAAAATTAATCGATTAGCTTTCCGCTGCCTCAGATAATATTCTGTGCAAAATTTCGTGATAATATTGGGTAGTCGAAAAAGTATTTTCGCATTTCTAATCAAATTTAACTTATTTTTTTTTTATTTATAATGAACTTTAATGAACCAAATATGTACCATTTTGTTCAAACATTTTTTGCCATTTTTCCGCTGGAGATATAATTCCATCAGTGTAAAACGTTTCTTGTTCCTCGGCGAAAAACTGCGACAAGTAATTTTCACAGGCTTCTCTTGAAGCCAACTTTTTTCGATTGAGGGAGTTCTACTTTCACCAAAAGAAATATTAGTCCGATGGTGCAACCTCAGGGCTATATAGTGGATGCATCAAAACTTCCCAGCCAAGCTCTCCCAGCTTTTGCCGAGTCATCAAAGATGTGTGTGATCTACGTTGTTCTGATGGAAGACGAATGCCCTTGTATTTTTGATTGAGTTTTTGCTTTTTCTTCGATTGCTTGCTTCAATCTCATAGTTGTTGACAATAAAGTGTAGAAGTCAATCGTTTCACCAGGCTTCGGAGCAGCTCATTGAGTGGATGTTCTCTTTCAATCCCACCAAATTATCAACCTAATGTCACGAAGCGGTAAGTTCTCAACTTTGCGACCATTTGTTGAGCTTACCCACCCTTGGACCATGATCTTTTTCGCACATTATTGTCGTATTTGATCCACTTTTCGTCTCCTGTTACCATTCGCTTCAGATATGGTTCAATTTTATTTCGTTTCAGTACAGAATAGCAGATGTTAATTCGATCCATTAAATTTTTCACTTCCAATTCATGTGGCACCCCAAATTCGAGTTTCGTTTTGTAGCCAGCCTTTTTAAATGGTTCAAAGCCTTTTGATGATGAATGTTAAGTTGTTTAGGGATGTCATGGCTTCTAATGTGGCGGTCTCGGTCACTCTTTTCCATAATTTCAGCGACTTTTTCAACGATAGGTCGACCAGAGCGAGTTGTATCTTTCACATAGAAATTTCTAGAACGGAAGCGAGCGAACCATTGTTGTGCTACACAAACTGATACAGAATCGTCTCCGTAAACTTCACTAATTTCATTGTTGGTTTCGTGGCATTCTATGCTTTTTCATATAAAAATTTCAAAATACACATAGCAAATTTCTTCATTATTTTCACTAATTTTTGAACAGCTGTTACTTTTTTTTTAATTCCTACGAATTTAATGTTTTTTTGGTTAAATGAAGCTTAAAATCTCAACTTTTCAACACTATAGGGTATGACATAATGTGATTGGTAGCACTGGCGACATACGACTGCAACGCCAACTATTGACAAAATACGAAAGACTTTTTCGACTACCCAATATATATGAGATGTGACCTGGTCTACGAAAAGGAAAAAAAAAAAAAACAAAAAAAAAATGATTTTTTGACACCTAAGCCCCCTTTTCGTAGACCAGGTCACATATGTATATTTGATACAGTCTCCGAAGTTCACTGCTGTGGGACAAATTTAATATATTCTGTTCAGGGTATAAAAATTCATATAAACAACCAAAGCACTAATAAGCTTTTTTGTGCACGTCGTGAGCTTTTCAAAGCTGGCTTACGTTTAATATAGTATATAAATGTTTGTGTGTATGTGTACTTATCAACAATAACAATACAAATACAGTTATGTACTACACCTATGGAATAAAATAGTATTTAAGCTAACGAGTGTCTACGCCTACAACAACGAGCTTACACTAAGGCTTTGAGCCAGTTACTTGAGCTTTTTAAGTATTTGTGACTAAATATTTGTTTAATAAATTCCAACAATAAATATCTTTAACAACTACAATACTAAAATGCAGTATATAGGTTTGACTAAGTTAATACATATAGTATGCCCTGCTAAGTAGGGTTTAGGCACACACATACACATCTAAAATATGTATGCATGTAAATATCCGTTATAAAGTTTGGCGTGCAATGACTATCTGCTATCCATACAGCTCGACGGTGCCGTTTGGTACGTGTTTCAGTAAGCTGCGAGCGTTCGTTATCACATTCGCGCCGTCGTCGGCACTAACCTTAATCGCGAGATTGTTTTCCGAACGTGCATTACTGCCAGACGTAGTGCCATTTGATTTGGGCCTAAGCATTGATTGCTCCTCGGCTACCTCTTGCATTGTTATTGGCTCGACGGACTTGGGTCGACGTATTGGCACTGCTTCGGGACGCTGTTGCAGGCGATGCGATGGACCACGTTTCAGCACGGCCTCCAGCTTTTGTTTAAATGGCAATGCCGGCTCTTCCGTTGATTCGGCTGGTTTCGTAGACGCCGGTGGCGTTTCGTTGGCTTCCATTAGTCGCTGTAAACTGGGTCGTTCTTTGTTGGAACGCAGATTATTGATTGTTTTGTAGAGTATTGGATCAAATTTCGGTGCTTTCGGTATACCGTTAACATTTGCATCGGACGGTGCGGTTTCGTCGTTTGATTCGGCTAATCCAGTTTTACAATTGCTTGCAAGACGAGTTGGCGTAAGTCCGTTTCACTTTTGGAATGTTTGAGTTGCGGTCGCGGTGAGGAGTTTGCCCTTGCCGGTTCGTCTGTCGGTGTTTCCTCCTTTTGCGGAGTTTTGTGCGGCGTTACTTGCACCGGTGGGAGCATTAGAATTTTACTTAGCTTATTCTTAAAGTTTTCCGAGTGTATGGGATCTTCAATGGAGAGTAACGAGGATTTTGAGTTCGTGCGTGCGAGTGACTCATTCGCTTCCGTGGGATTTGGCTTACTCACAACGCTATCATTTTCTTCCGTGTGGCTTGGCTTACCCACAGCGTTATCAGTTGAAATATTAGTATTTTGGAGATTTGTTTCATCACTGTCTATACCACCGTTCGTAAACTGCAGATTCACCGCTTCGTTTAGCGATTTTTGGCGTGTCAAAGCTTCCGTAAGCTCAGCGCTGTTGAGTATATCATCAACTAATTGCTTGGCAGCTGCTTGGGTGGCGGTGAAACGCTCAGTACCGCTGCTAAGGCTACTACAGCTGGAGCCCTTGCCACTTTCCACCTCGGGCACCGCTTCCAAATCGTCCGATGAGTTGCTGCTGGTGTGCACCGTCGCTATGGTGTTCATTTCGATTACGCTCGGCAGCATTTCGGAATCTACGCTAAATTTGCGATAGTCCGGCATATTGGATGTTATTGTAGTGCCAATATCCGCCGCTTGCAACACATCGTCCAGCATTGCTATCACAGACTTTTCATCCTCACGCGTGCCGTCTTTCTCGCCATCCGATTTATCCAGTGAATTTTTCGACGAGTGACTGCGATTGTCTTCAATGTAGAAAACTTTGCCATTATGTCGCATCTCGATCAAGTCGTCGCTGCATTCATTCATATTCATAATTTCGTCTAGACTCTTCACCGTGTGCTCATTTTGCGAGCTTAAAGTGTTGTTGTTGGTCACGCCATTAGCGCTCTTCGACTTCTTTAGCACACCATTTGTTTTCATATTCTTGTTTAAATGCCCATTGGCTGACGGTTTTGCGCTGCGCGCGCTCTCTTTCAAGGCACGCTCAAAGGCCACGCGCTCGGGATTCCGTTTGGTGACATCACAAAGGTCATACATGCACCAACAAGCAATGAATATTGGTATGCCTGCAATGCATTTTGGGTGGAGTGGTGTACAGGCAGGTAGGGAGTAAATAGTAAAACAGTACCTTGGTTAGTACAACTAAATAATTAAACGCTAAGGAACATGCTTATATGGTACATGTAGGTTTCCGAGTTCCAAAAATGGATGATGCCAATTGAAGTTAGTATTTTGTGTAAATGAAGCATGCAATCTAGCGTAAAACGCATACTCACCAATCGCCATCCAAATGCCGAAACGGATCCAAGTCATCACATCCAGCTGCAACATGAGGTAGATGTTAATAAACACGCTAATGGCTGGTAAAAGCGGTACTATGGGAACACGGAATGTCTTTATGACTGGCTCGCGGGGTTGCACGCAAATCATGACCAGCGTCAGTATAGCCAATAACACTAAGATAGGCAATAGAACAAGCACCCACAGTTGGTTTTCAAGCAGCGCATCATAAGCTTCTTTGAATATCAGACCGATGAATAGTGAGAGCAAACCTAAACAGAGCACAAAGTTAAAGGTAAAACATAAGACTACATAAAAAAAAATAAAGGCTTACAAAATACTGTTATTAAGGTGCCAACGATACGCGTCGAAAGCGAGTTTGGTGTGCTCAGATGCTTGATGTTGAACAATTGTAGTAATACAGCTTTAGCGGTGACTTTGGTACCCGATGATGTGAGCATGGAGTTTTCGGTTAACGGTTGATTACCGCTCTCACAATCCGTAGAATCAGCTGACTCCATGTACCTGTCAAATGCGAAGGAGTTGTGTGAGTAAAGAGAGTAAGAGCGCTGATTGATTGTAAAGGGGGTTTCAATAAGAGCGCTACAAAAGTTTCTTTTAAAATAAAATATGGCACTCGATTTCTTTTGTATGGCCAGCACGGACTCGCTTGCAGAAGTCCAGACGCTGAAGCCTATTTTCGACGGGTTTCAAGCATACAGGGCGCTGCCAGCGCGATTTCGAAGTATTGAAGGCGTGACGGAAGTCTCTCTCCGGAGTAGACTTGAGAGCCGAGGTACATGCTGCTTGGATTCGCTCCGTCGCTTCAAAATGCTTGCCTTTCATGGGTCTTTTCAGGCAAGGAAACAAAAAAAGTCCGGGGGATGGGTTTGGGATGCCGGACTTGGTTAGGTAGCTGCTCACAAGAAAGGCGGTGTGAGCCGGCGCGTTGTCGTGGTACAACTTTCAATTGGCTGCGATGTCTTGTCGGACCCAATTTACCCTTCGTTTGAGTCTCTTGAGGACTTCCACGTAAAATTAGGCGTTGACGGTTTGTTCAGGAGGAACAAATTCATGTGGTCGCTTGCTGTTCCTATCGGTCTACTTTTGTAGCGTCTCTATTGAAACCCACTTTTTTTTTTATATGTATACCTGAGTATGGTAATTGAAATGGCCACCACGCTGTAGGCCAGCAAAGTGCCGATTGACAGGAGATTAACCAGCTGCTGCAGATCGAATAAACCCGCCATGAGCGCTAAAGAGTAATAAATTAATGACTGTAAATCTGTTAAATTTTAAAACTGATGCTACGCACCTGTGAATATGGCGGCGCAGATCGAACCATTAACCGGCACGCGAAAGCGTGGACTGATCTTGCCTAAAAACCGAAATAGCAAACCATCATCTGCCATGGAGTACATGACGCGCGGCAATGGAAACAAGGCGCCAAATAAACTGGCCAACAAACCGATCAGTCCACCGATTGCCACGATCCACATGGCGAACGTCCAGCCGACTTGTTTGAAAGCAAATGGCAGTGGCGCATTCGGGTCTTGCTCGTAATAGGGCACCATGAGTGTCAGCACTGTTGAGACGCCGAAATAGCAAAGGAATATGATCAACAGCGAGAGCAGTATGGAGCGTGGTATGTTGCGGCGCGGATTGCGTACCTCTTCGCCGGTAGTAGCGATGCAGTCGAAGCCCACAAAGCCGAAAAAGCAAGTGGCGGCACCTTTCAGTGTGCCTGCGAAGCCGAAGGGAAAGAAACCGCCGGCGCCGATGTTGCCAGTTGCGGTGGTGGTGGCATTGATGGCTTGCGGATCGATAGACCAGTTGGCGAAATTTGCTGGACATAGAGAAAGCAAAGTAAGTGAGTTTAGCTAGGAATATTATAAGCAGCTCACCTTTGATAGCACCAAAAATTATCACAAATAAAAGTATGAAAATATTGAGGCTCGTGCAGAAGTTATTAGCCAGCGCCGAAGTCTCCACGCCAAAGGCCAAAGCAACTACAAAAAATGGAAAAAAGTGCGTTGAAAGTAAAGCTCAAATACTGACGTCTTCACTACTTTCTTTTCTTCTTTTATTTTACTATACATACCACCAAATACAATGACTAGACCGCATGCAAAGAAATCGAAGTAGCTACCGAGGAAACTAACGTTAATTGGCGCTATTTCCGCGAAGGTGTTTTTAAGCGTATCGTTGATTAGCGTATCCAAATAGAGACTGATGCCGCGGCAAACACTCGCCGTGCCAATAATATACTCCAACATCAGATTCCAGCCGATGACAAAGGCCGCAAACTCACCGATACAAACATAGCTGTAGACATAAGCCGAACCAGCTTTGGGCACACGCGCGCCAAACTCCGCATAACAAATGCCTGTGTTATAGTAAAAAAAAAAAAAAATTAAAAAAAAAATAGTTTTAGATTCGCACACCTATCAACCACATTACCTGCTAGCAAGGAAGCCAGTGCGGCGATTGCAAACGACAGCATCACAGAGGGTCCCGCCTGATCGCGCGCTATTTGCCCAGCTAACACATAAACGCCTGCGCCCAAGGTGGAACCAACGCCCAGCGCGGTCAGATCGAATAAGCCGAGCACACGATTCAGCTTCGTGTCAGACTCCACGCCCTCATTGGGCAAAACTTTTCGGCGCGTCAACACTTTCCAGTAAGTGGTTTGCGCTGCCATTTTTCGTGTAGTTGCAACGCGGCTTTCGGTGAAAGTGTCGCTAAGAGAAGTTCGAGGAGTTATCGTATGCGGACCGAACTGTTGTAAGACTGCTTGTGACTCAAGCTAATGCTGAGGAACCTCCTGTAAGCAAACAATATAATGTGTCATTAGTGTACGTCTAACTTTTGAGTAACTGTTTCTATAATATTTTGTAACACTCGACTAGATCATCGTTTATCTATCGGCTGTCGTGCAGTTAATAAGATTGTTGTGTTTATTACACTTATGTTTGTATTGATAGACGTTGACTAGCGGCATTGTCTTTCGATAAGAATGTTGTCTGTGCGTGAATAGCTTTAAATTTATAACGACCAGCTATTAATATATATAATATATAATCGCCAGACTGAGCGTTGTAGGTGCCGTAACTTGCACACTCCAGCGAAATGGGAGCGCGGTTGTGAGTGGTACTGGAGAGGCAAGCTATAGATAACGTGGGTAAGTACAAGTGAGACAATGTGTAATGCGTCGCTATTAAATTTATAATTACTACAGGCATTATTACAGGTATTGTGTTATACATTATAAACATACGAATAATGTATCAAAGCTGAAGGCAGTGGCGGTTCAACGGGTTCCGAAGCCCTCCCCACAAAATCTGTGGTTTTTCTTCAAAATCAGAGGAACTTACGCAGTAACAACCATACTCAACAATACTAAAATTACTAAAAAATAGTATGTTGGAAGGAAAACCACCCCAAACACAAAATCTGGAACCGCAACTACCTGAGAACAGCCAGTTTTTCTCATCCCTCAAAATATGTGCTTTTTATGCAAAATCAGAGGAACTTATGCAGTAACAATAATATTAAACATATAGCATGTTGGAAGTTAAATCCTCTGAGAAAGAAATTCTTTATCCGCTACTGGCTAAGAGCTCGTTTTTCTCGTCCTCAAAAGCGGTGGTTTTTATTCAGAGTCAGAAAACGAAATAATTGAAAACCCCTCCAGAAAGAAATTTTGTATCCGCTTCTGGCTGAGAGCAGCTCGCTGTTGGAAGGCACTCAACTTGTAGGCGAATTTCAAGTAAACACTTATGCCCTTTGTTAAAACAGTATTTACGGGAAGGAAAAGTCCAAGAAAAGAAATTCTGGATCTTCCTCTGGAAGGAACTCAACTTGTAGGCGAATTTCAAGTGAATGTCTGCCAAGTTTATGTCCTTTTTTATAGCAGTATTTACAGGAAGGAAACAGAGAAAGAAATTCTGGATCCGCGGTTAGCAGAGAGCAGCTCATTTTTGGAAGGAACTCAACTGGCGAATTTTAGCCAGTTATGCGCTTTGTTGTAGCAAAAAAAAAACACTGTAAGGAGCCCCGAACGACCACAAGGTTTTTATCAAGAAATTCTATATATGTGACCTGGTCTACGAAAATAGAACTTAGGTGTCAAAAAAAAAAAAAAAAATTGAAAAAATAAAAAAAAAAAATGATTTTTTGACACCTAAGCCTCCTTTTCGTAGACCAGGCCACATATATTATTAAAGCTATTAAAATTCTTATATATATTTTCGATGTTACGTAGCGTAGAAAGTTATTCGAATTTTCACGTGCTTTTTTGTGTTATAAATGGTGTGCCATGGCCTTGTATGTCGTAAATAAACTTATTCAATTATCCGCACTTATACAAACGACCATTCCTTAAACTTTTTATACCCTGAATAGCTTTATGGGTAATCTAGTCCTTTGACTTAGAGATATTGCTCTAAAAGTTTGCATACGTTCTTTTCTCTCCAAGCAGCTGCTCATTTTTCGAAATCACCCATATACCACAACTGTAGCATATAGCTGCCATACAAGCTGACCAATAAAAATAAAGTGTTTGTAAGGAAAACTTTTTTGTTTGGCAAAGTATCTTTGCGAAATTTGGTATACGTTTTTGCTGTAAGGAACGGTATGATACACGAATAAATTGTTGAGATCGGACCACTGCAGCATATAGCTGTCATACAAACTAAGCGATCAAGTTGAAATTCTTGTATGAAAAACTATTTTATTTGGCAAGGTATCTTCACAAAATTTTGCTCAAATAATTTTTGAAGACAACGCTATAAGCGCTGAGAAAATTGTTCAGATCGGACTACTATAGCATATAGCTGCCATACAAACCAAACAATCAAAAATAAGCGCTTGTATGGAAAACTTTTTTGTTTGACAAGATATCTTCTCGAAATTTGGCACAGATTTTAAGCTAAAACAGCGCTACACTCTCTGAAGAAATAATTCAGATCGGACTACTATAGCATATAGCTGCCATACAAACTGACCAATCAAAATTAAGTGCTTGTATGGAAAACTTTTTTGTTTGACCAGGTATCTTCATAAAATTTGGTACGGTGTAATTTTAAAGGCAACAGTACAATCTCCGTAAAAATTGTTGAGATCGGCTCACTGTATCATATAGCTGTCATATAAATTGTATGATCGAAATAAAACCCTTGTAAGGAAAACTTTTTTATTTTTTAAGATATCTTCACGAAATTTGGTACAGACCATTATTTAATAGCACGGTGAAATCTCCAAAGAAATTGTTCAGATCGGACTACTACATCATATAGCTGTCATACAAATTGAACGTTCAAAATCAAGTTTTTAGAATTTTTTGTACTTGTGAAGGGTAATATAGCTTCCGTACAATCGAAGCTAACCCTTTTTTGTGCTTAAAATTATTTTGGTTTTTGTCGCAGTGACTTGCTGTCGCTGGAATGCCACTAAAAGCCACCCAGCTGCTTTTTTGCCCAATAAATAACTCATAAAAATAATTTGTAAGCGTTGTGATTGCATTGTTTGCCAAATAAAGCAAGTGTGCTTTTGTGTATGTATGTATGTATATATGGGTGTTCACCTGCTGCGTGCATATATAGTGCATATAAATATATACACTTATATATTATTGTACATGTTTGTGTGTATTTTGCAATTATAAGTAAATCACAAACATTCCTGCACGGATTTGCATAGCTGCAGCGCAAAGTCCAATGGATCGGCGTTTCGAAATCGTTAATGCATACTTTGAATTTATGCTTCACACCACCAAATCATATAAAGTAATCTTTAATTAATTTTTTTCTTAATTGAATTTTAAATACTAGACTTTATTAATAGAAGCACTGATTGTGGTTATCCCATTTTATGGTATATAGGTCAGCGAGCAGGGCTTCACTTGGCGTGCTATTTTGCAGCACATTCTCTGCTTATCAGCCATGAAGCAGGGCATTTCATATTCGCAAATGGTACAATGGTTAGTGTTTTTCATAGAAGCCTTTAAGCAGTGGCAGCACAAAGACTTAGTTAATGAGAAATTTAAAACGGTTGCTACTTAAAATGTAATCTCTCATATATATGTATAGTTAAACGTCCACCTGAACCTTAACATTTTTTACGTCAATTCATTATATTTTTCTTGTTAATCTATCGGTTAGCTCAATAAATTTCGAAAATCACCTACAATTGCTGATAATGCATACACATTTTGATGGATGACTGCGCGTCCGGCTATGACTTATCACTTTTTGCACAGCCTGTTAACTTAACTGTTAAATAAGTTTGGCAAAATGAGCGTCGACGTTGCTGATCAATCAGCTGTATTCAGTTAAGTGATAAATTGTTGTTGCTGCTCGAACAAGTATTCAAGTGAAAGGTTTAGTTATTAAAATAAATCGCTTTTTATTATAAAAACGTTAATACACAACTATTTAGCACCAAGATGATTACATAGATGTGATTAACACTCACTCTCAGTAGTTATATGAGTCATAAGTTTTTTTCTCTTTCAGCGAACTCGTGCTAATCGATTGGGGAAACACCTCAAATGATATATACAAACATATATACCATATATGTAATTATGAGCGCGTGCATGGCACGTAACTAATTAATTATCTAGATAGATGTATAACAGTAGTTTTTAGGGTCATTTGGAAAGTTCTTAAGCTGTCGCCAACATATTAACACCTGGTTGGCTGCTTTATGTGACAAAATGGCTGTGTTGCTGCTACTTCAAGTGATTTTAAAATAAACAAGAACAAGAAAAAATTAAATTCGGCTGCAGCGAAGCTATAATACCCTACACAGTTGTATTTTTTTTTAACTGAAAATGGTATAAAATGATCTTTTCTCTTCTTTATCTTCATTTTGAGCGGTGAGTTTGTATGGCAGCTATATGCTATAGTGGCTCGATCCGAACAATTTCTTCGGAGGTTATACCGTTACTTTAGATATTTATTCACGCCAAGTTTCAAACAAATATTTTGACAAATAAAAAAGTTTGCCATACAAGCAATTAAATTTGAGCCGTGAATTTGTATGGCAGCTATATGCTATAGTAGTCCGATCGGAAATCTTTCTTCAGATATTATAGCATTGTCTTGTAAAAAAATGCATGCCAAATTTTGTGTATATATCTCGTCAAATACGAAAGTTTTCCATACAAGAACTTAGTTTTGAACATTCAGTTTGTATGGCAGCTATATGATATAGTAGTTCGATCTCAACAATTTCTTCGGAAATTATACCATTCCTTTGGAAAATAAGTGGTGCCAAATTTCGAGAAGATATCTCGCCAGATACAACAACTTTCCATACAAGAACTTAATTTTGAACGTTCAGTTTGTATGGCAGCTATATGCTATAGTAATTCGATCTCAGCAATTTCTTCGGAGATTGCACCATTGCTTTCATGTGTGCCAAATTTCAAGATATCTTTTCAAACAAAAAAGTTTTCCCTTCAAGAACTGGATTTTTATCAAAGGCTTGTATGGCAGCAATATCGACGGTTCCGTCAAACGAGTAGCTTCTTCTAGATAAAAGGACGTATAAAAAATTACATATGATTAAATCGATTTAGCTTCCCATTCTGATCATATATATCCACATATACGGTCTCCGACGTTACCTTCTAAGTGTTATAAACTCCGTGGCAAATCCAGTTCATTGTTTTATAAACAAAAATTTTAATAATTATGAATCCATAAGCCGTTATGGCAAATAGTAAAAATCCTGTATTGGCTCATAGGCCACCAAAGCACTAACTAATATTCGTTTAAACTGAGATTTCAGTATAATTGGCACTATATAAGGCGAATGCATATAAATATGCGCTAGTTATAAGTCTATAGCAACAAAAAACACACAAAAAATCACAAATTTGTTTGTACGTAAGCATAGTCTTATCAATTACCAAGTTATATCAAACGCTGCCGCTCGTATGTGCTTAAGTGTCAAACAATAAGTATAAGCGCAGGAAGCTTTTTATTGCTGCCAATAACACGCACGCACTCACGACACTCATACGCCGTGTAATACCAACCACAAACATACTCGCACAGTACATACACTTGCACAAGGTGGTAGCTATGGCGAGGAAAAGTTAGCGGTTGACGGGTAAGGGTAAACCATATCAAATGCTAATTGATTATCTCAAATTCTTGAATTCGCGTAAATAAGTAAATAAGGGAAACACCAAGCAGCGGTGTGTAAAGGCACTGATTAAAGAGGTAATTTTAAGAAATACACAAAAATAGATTACCATGACGCATCGTTTGCATGCAGGTGGTTAGGCATGTACATATATACATATATATATCCAATATATACATATAAGTAGTATTTGCTCGCTGGGCAGGTTTTACGCCAGGCATTAGCCAGATCATGCGAAAGTATTGTGTGAAGCATCAAGTCAATAACCGCAACTGTCGAGCCGTTTAGCAGTGATAAAGAGATACTCAATTTGCCTGTCATTGCAAATGAGAGTGCAACCCAGGAAATGGATCGTGTAGGTTTTGACGTTTGGTAATTGGCACAACAAAAATATTTGTATGTGAATGGAGGGATTGTTGTAGCCGCTAAAGGTCCCTAAACAAAAATGTAAAATATTGAAAATTATTGGAATAAGTTGAGCATCTTTTTATACCAGTCGTTTAGCATGCTCGTGTACTCATCGTGTGCTCAATGTAACGAAAAATTATTTACGGGCGTTCTGTAGTCAGGAAGAGGAAGGAGAATTTTTGATTTTGAATTTTTTTGATGGAATTTTTTTTAAGGGTTTCTTCGGATATTTCACTGTTAGTTCGATTTCCCACGAGTTTTATAGGAAAATGTTATATGACAAAGTTGTAGGTAGATCGATTTCCTACGAGTCCTACAGGAAAAAGTTATATGACAAAGTGGTGTGCAGTTTGCGTTCCTAAGAGTCCTCGAGGAAAAAATTATATGAAAAAGTTGTAGGTAATGCAAGGATCTACAACTTTTGTATGAACACATCTTTCACATAACCTCAAAATTAATATGAAAAATTTGAAAATCCAATTTGATAAGTTTTTTTTTATTTTTAACTTGTATATAAAAATTCTAAAATTCTGGTCTAATGGGTAATGAAAGGATCTATAGTTTTTATATATAAACCTCGTACATATAATCTTAAATTTATATGAAATATTCAGACATAATTTTTTTAAGTTTTTTATATTTTTTTATTCATAAAAAAAAATCTGTTTTTCGGGAAATTCTTACTTTCTTTTGTATGATCCGAACACCTCATTTCGGCTTATTTAAAATAAAAAAATTCTAATTTTCAATCGAAAATTCCCAAGTTCAAACTACATTTTTGTTTTTTTTTCAAGATAAGAGACTTTACTGAATGATTTCTGATGTTATAAAAAATATATACATTTTCTCAGAAATTGCCAATAAATCACTACAAAGTTTATTTTTGCTTTCAAAAATTACCGACCCTGCTCTAAAAGAAAAAAAAAGTTTTTTTATTGCTTTATTTTTATCACTTCCTTAGGCCATTATTAGCAAGTTATCTAAACGACAAATTGTATTTCTTTTTAATTTATATAACTTTAATATATGTATATATGTACATCGTCACCTAAAATGCAAGTGAATGTATCATCAAAAAAATCAAGAATGAGTTTTTATTGCTTACGATTCACTACATCGCGCTACAAATATGTAGCATGTAATTTTGCACCCGCTGTCAAAAATAACTATTATATAACCAATATATTAGTAATTTATAACCAATATATAACTAATTTATAACCAATATATAACTAATATATACCCATTTTATAACCAAAACTCAAATTTTGTTTCAAAATGAGTGGTTTTTAATAAATCGTTTTTCCTATGCATGTAAACTTATGATAAGAGAACTTTCGTTATTTTGCATTTTAGATGACGATATACATACATACATACATATGTACATACATACATACATACATATGTATACATAACTTTTGGCGATGATTAAATGACTTCTTCTTGGCATATCGACAAACAGCTTTTAGCCTAAAAATTCTTATAAGCTAATTGAACGTTCAATTACTAAATAAACATTCCTTTGTCAATTTTACATACATACATATGTACATATAAAGGCGTCTTACTTACGTAGTGACATGCGATAAGACGTTGTTATTAAGTGCACGAGGGTCTCCGTTGTAAACAAACACTACTTACACAATTTTATAGCCAACTTGCATATGATTGCCACTTACGAAGAATTAAGCAACATTTTAAAATTTCAACTGCAGTGAAGTAAGAATCATATCCAGCGAAGGTCGTGGTTGAAGGGCTGTGATTACGCTAATCTAATCTGGTTGAGTTTATTTGTTTGTTTAACAATTTAAAATCTTTCCCTCTCGCTCTCTCTCTCTCAAATGCTTCTCGAGTGCTTTATAATTTTCTTGTAGTAAGCAGCAGCAAAACGCTTTTGTGTGGCATTTTTAATTTGGTATTTTTAAAAGAAAATCACAGGAATTTTTTTGTTTTTGTTTTTTAGGTGAAAATCAAATAATTGTTTTTTTTTCATTATTACTGCTTATAATTAATGTTGTGAATATAAAATAATTTAATTCATTTTATTTGTGATATATTTAATTTTTTGTAATTTTGATATATAGTATACTGACGGTTGCCTTAGTTCTGAGTGCTATTTAGCAAGTGAAGTATGAATGGATTTAAATACAAGAAAAAGTGTTCCACCGCAGCTAAAATACCCTACATAGATGCATTTTTTATAGCATAAAAGGGCATAAAAAGATATTTAGCTCGATTTTCATAGCTCAGTTTGTATGGCAGCTATAAGCTATAGTTGCCCGATCTGAACAATTTTTTCGAAGATTAAATTTAAAAATAATCTGATATTATTTTATTAAAATAACTTGACAAATAAAAGAGTTTTCTATACAAGGACTTAAATATGATCGGTCAGTTTGTATGGCAGCTATACGCTATAGTTGACCGATCTGAACGATTTCTTTAGAGATTATACCGTTGTCTTGGAGATTAGTCCTCGTCAACTTTCGTAAAAATATATCGTCAAATATAAAGGGTTTCTATAAAAGGACTATAGTTTGATCGGTCAGTTTGTATGGCAGCTATATTTTAAATAGTAGTCCGATCTAAAACAGTTTCTATGGATTTAGGTGATTTTGTTTTTTATAATATATGCCAATTTTTGTGAAGATAGCTTTTTAAATAAAAAAGTATTTCATACAAGAATTTGATTCCGATCATACAGTTTGTAGGGGAAAAGCTAAAAAATCTTTTTTTGGGAAAAAATTTTCCCGAAATTTCTGAAACAGTTTTTCTTAAAAGGAAAATTATACCGTTTTTTCCTTGGAAGAAATTAATTTTCCCTTTGGTCAAATTTTCCCCTTTAAAAATATATCGTAAAGAAAACAAAAGTTTTCCATAAAAAAGGATTAGAGTTTGATCGGTCAGTTTGTATGGCAGCTATATTTTAAAAAAGTAGTCCGATCTGAATCAATTTTTCGGGGATTATAGCTATGCTTTAGGTTATAATTTCTCCCTGAAATTCGTAAATGTTATCTTGTCAAATATAAAAGTTTTCCATAGGAAGACTGGAGTTTGATCGTTCAGTTTGTATGGCAGCTATATGGTATAGTTGCCAAAGAAATCGGCGGTTCCGACGAATAAGCAGTTTCTTGTTGAGAAAAGCATGTGTGCAAAATTTCTTTTCTTTTTGGTTGCTACAAACCATATAATATACCCTGTCAGTCTTGTCTTATATACATACATATATTATATATTGGTAGTCGAAAAAGTCCTTTCGTATTTATAACCAAATTTCTTATACATAAAAATGTTTAAAATGCTTTAAATTTTATATACACTTACCGTTTTTCCAAATTCTTCTGCAGTTCTTGAATCCTGCTGACGTAGTTATGTGTATTTTTTAAACATTTATTTTTGCTGATTTTTGTTGTGTTCATTTAACGCAAGATTTTTATGCACCTTTTGTGTATTTAGTTGATGAAACACAGGCGTCCGTGCTCAACAAGTTTTCATTTGATATCTCTTAATCACATTATCTTATTTAACTTCATTATAAAAGATATGTAGATAAAAAGTCGCTGAGATCCAACGTTTTGCTGCTCAGTACACACTCTTACACAAACAAAAAAATAAAAATTTAAATATATGAAACTATATAATTGATATAAAAATTTAATTTTTTTATATTTAATTCTTGTTACAAATAACAAAAAATAATGTTTCTTGCAGCCTCTCCGAGCACTGACACTTTCGCACTCAGCTCGCACGTAAATTTGCAACCTGTTGCCGCTTTTGCACTCGCTACCGCTGCCGTCGGTGTACCCGTCTCAACTGTCACACGACGCGTTTACAAGTGCCGAGCAGGCAGCTACGTATCGGGTTACGCATCAATTACGAACCCAGCCTCACTTCCCCAGTCCGCAGACGCTACGGCCTGTACAATCAAATGGAGTGAACAAAGCTAATAACAACAAATCGAACAAATGAAAAACAAACAACAAAAAAAATGCAAAAGTAATAATAAAGCGTGGAAAGGCTACAGAACAGCATACACACACGCACACAGCCACACTCAGGCATATCAAAATACGACATGCATGCAAATACGCGAAAGTAGGTAGCCAGACAAGCGTTTGAATAAAAAAAAAAGGAACAAAAAAAAAATACAGCAAAAACGTTGTGAAAAGAGCAAACAATGTAAACAAACAAACAAGTAAACAACTTAAACAATGGAACTCCAGATAAGACGCGCCGTATGCGCCCCTACAGTGCGCGTAATTAATAAGCGGCGTGCCATAAGGCATTATTGTCATATGTGTGCAGGAAGACAACGCTTGTATGTACTTTACGTGTGTATGTATGCACACAGCTACTGATAACGTGAGCGCAGCCTAGAGCCAGCAAGAAAACGAAAACTTCATAGAGGATCTGGTCAAAGAGGCAAACGCTTGTGATCACTTTTTTATTTGATAAGCATCGCAGGCACCCGTACTGCTTACATATGCACTAGTAGCGGACTAGTGTAGTGTTTACAGCAGCGGCGTAGGTGTGTGGCAGGTAAAAGGCAAAAGCAAGAAGGGAGAGTGGTTATCAAAAACAAAAATGATATTTGGTGTATACAACAACAACAAAACACAATAGACTCTTGAACTACTGTAAAAGTAAACAACAAAAATGTAATTATTTGTTGATCGCTTGACGATCACCGAGTAGTGCGCGGCCGTGCGTTAGTGCAGGGACGTCGTGTTTTCAGGAAGTCAGTACAACTTTGTAAATACTCCTATACATATGAAATTGTATATACAAATACTTTTAAATATAATAAAAGCACGTATGTATTTTTGTTTGTAAACACATCGTGTTGATTTTTTAAAGGTAGTCGAAAAAGTCTTTTCGTATAAAATTTTTCAACTTATTTTTTTATGTTTATAATGAACTTTAAAATTTAAAAATTTGTATTATTTTGCTCCACCACTTTTTGAAATTTTTTTCCGCTAGAGACATTTTTCCCTTTTGGTGTAAAATTTTCTGGTTTCTCGGCAAAAAACTGCGACAAGAAATTTTTTACAGGTTTCTCTTGAAGCCAACTTTACTCCATTAAGGAAGTTCTATTTTCACCAAAAGAAATAGTAATCCGAGGGTGCAACGTCGGGGCCTATATAGTGGATGCATAAAAAATTTTCCGGGCCAAAAGCTCCCCACGGGGGTTTTTGGGGCCGTTTTTTCCTTTTTCCAAAATTGTTTTTGTAAAAATCTTAAAGGGTTATCCGGGGAGGGAAAAAAAAAGGCGTCAATCCTGCCTTTGCAACCATTTGTTGAGCTTCACCCGCTTGGAAAAGATCTTTTTCGCAATTATTGTCAAAATTTACCCACTTTTCTTCTCCTGTTACCATTAGCTTCAGAAATGGTTCGATTTCATTTTCCTTTCAGTACAGAATCGCAGTTTTAAATTGGGTCCAAAAAATTTTTTAAAACTTCCCCAAAATTAATTGAGGAAAACCCTTTTGTTTAGAAGTTGACCAATGCATGTTTGGAGGTTTTGGTTTTTTAAAAAGCCCCAAGGGGGGTCCCCAAAAGGGGGGCTTTTTCCCGGGTTTCCAAAACCGGGGGAAAAATTTTTTTAAAATTGAGGACTGAATGGCCCCTTCAAAAGGGCCAAAAGCTTCATTAGCTTTGGCCAAGTTTTCCGGGCAAAACCCGGGCTTAAAAACCCACCCAAAATTTTTGATTTTTCCAAAAATTTTTTTAATAGTTTCGGTGTTGGGGACGAGCAGTTTAGACATCCTTTTACTGGTCTTGGGGCAACATTTGGCGAGCTCAAGCTAATAACGCTCCCCCAAACTATCGGAGTGGATATTCCCTACTTTGAAGTAGACCGGGCCTGTAGTTCTATTGCTGGGTTAAGGGGTTAGGGTTTCTTGATAGTATGCTCCCCCATCAATTCATACGCACCCCGCCTCCTCTAGGGAGCCCTTTCCCTTTTTCCTTCAGTAAACCTGGTATCCAAGTATTTTGGAATGAAATCGAAGTGTGCCGGATTTAGCGTGCCTGTTTTCCTGGCATCTAAGTAATTAGATTCTCTGAATCTCAGAAGAGTTTGTATGGCCTTTAAACCCTTCCAATTATGTCCACCTTACTATATGCGGCATGACATTGAGCACCACAGTTGTTGTGGCCCAAACACTCGCCTTTTTTTCGCAAATGTGGTATTTTCCATATAAACACTCCTATAAGAGGTACAGCTGCTGGGACGCCGATGATATCGATATCATTGCCCTCAAATAGCCTGGCCTCATAAAAAAATTTTCCGTAAGCATTATAGGTTTAAAACTAGGGTTTTATGGCAAAAGAACTACCATTGCTGAGAGTCTTCCCCTTTACCTTGACTTCTCTGCAGCAGTCCGGGAAAATGTTACTTTCTTTGCTCCTTCCTGTATGTTGGGTCGACTATAAGAAAGAAAGGGGATTTTGCTACCCCCTTTTTTATGCTATAAATTTTGCATTTGTGTAGTTTTTTTTATTTAGATTTGTTCATACACAACTACATACATCTTAAAAAAGTGCCTTGATCAACATATAATCCGCTTTAAAAAAATTAATTAATATTTTCTATTAACTTTCTATTTAATAAAAATAATAGAATAAATACAATTATTAAAAAATAATTTTTAATGTCATAGCGGCTTACTATAAAAAACAGCCCCGCAAATAATCTCTATGTATCAGTCATGGCGATCACGTTTCTTTAATTTGCTCATAAACGTTTTTAGTTAAGTCGCCTGTATTACTCGTATCATTAGTAAACGCTATCTAATCGCTATCTCCATAGCTATGCATGATTATAGGCTTAATAAAGACTTAAACAAGAAAAAAGGATAGTTTCGCGTTCTTTCTGATGTACTAAAGACCCAGCGATCTTCGCAATTCGTTAGGAATGTGTTACGGTGCGCAAAAAACCAATTGCTCAGTTCTCTCCCCAAAAACACGTATTTATTTAACCCAGCTTACTTTAGCTTGTATACTTTTGATCGTCATTATTTAGTAATAATACTTAATTGAATCTCATACGCTTCCGCAAATTGGTGTAATTCGATTCACACGCTGTCAGCCCCGTTGGGCGACAAGCACGTGCTAAACAAGCACCGATTCATTGCTACGCACAATAAAAGTATTAGAAAAGTGATTAATTTTAGCAAAATATTTTACTTTGCTTTGTTGATTATTAAATTTTTTCCAGCAAAAATTTTGTTTTGTTGCTCGGCTCTGTATTTTGGGAGACCGAGGGGAAGGGAAAGGGCCCCCAACGCCATTTGACGTATTTTAAAACCAGCAAATTCAAACAAAGTGTAAATATGTAGTCAAATAAGAATCACCCTTTATTTAAAGAGAGGCGTAACTCAAAACTATTTATTTTGCACGCTTTTAAAGTTTAATTTTGAGCAAATTTATGAGTTAACGTAGATTCTATACAATGCAGGAAAGGTTTTCAGTCGACAAACTTAGTACAAACTAAGCCATTTGGCCTCCCGAAACTTGGAACAACAAAGCGGACAGCTAGAAGAACTCTTTAATGTAATCAAGAGTTACTGTAACGCGGGAAAGGGGGGTGAACAATTAAGAAAGGGCGCCATTTTCCCCCACCCAAATTTCCCTTTGAAGGGGCAACCCACAAGCCCTCTGGAACCTCGAGACAGTCAACCACGCAACGAAAAGAACGATCAGTGGCAAAAAGTGTTGCCTAAAAGAACAAAAAAACCCCGCGCAGAAGAAGAAAAGGTGGTGGAAGCACAAAAAAAACACAGAAGAAAGCCAAGAAGGGATGAAGTCAGCAAGTCAGAGAGCATATATTAAAAGGCTCAAGCAACAATCAGTGGCTGTGATCTTTTAAGTAAACAGAAGGCAATAGCTAAGCAGAGGTTCTTAAAAATATTCCAAGAATGTAAATCTCAAAAAAAACAGATGCCAAGAAAAAGGGGTTTCACAAAACAAAAACCAGGGCGCTACTATTAGAGCTGGTGAAGGGAAAAAGTCTGAACTTTAAAATCAAACCAAGCAAAAAATTATTCAGATTCAGAATTTTCGAACAATTTGGGGTTATTAAAAACCGCGAAAGAAAGGGAAATACATTGAAAAAAAGTTTAAATTGAAGTTTAACCAAGTTCCCAGTCAGGGTTTTTAATTTGGATCTCAAAGTTAAAATCTGTACGGAAGGGATGGAATTTATTTATGTTTTGAAAATAATTTAAAGTTTTAAAAATTTAATTTAAAAAATTTTGAAAACAATTTTTGTCAAACTTTTGAAGGGTTGGGAAATTCCTCGTTTGGCCCTACACTCCCTAAACTCTTTTTAAACAAAGAGCAGGGGGGGGGTTTTTGGGGGTTTTCGATATAAAGGGTTTTTGTTAACAAAAAAAAAATTTTAGAGTTTCAAACCTTAGGTCTCTCGACCTATTTGGGGGATGTTTCATAATGGAACTAAATTTACTGACCGTTGTGCCAAAGATACCTTATTTGCTCCCCTGGTGTTAAAGCCGCCCCCCAGATTTTGACAATTTTGGCGGGGCAGCTCTCAAAGGGGCGCTCAAAGGGCCTGGGCAAAACGGTTTTTCTTCCCTTTTCCCTTTGAGGGGGAAAAATTTTCGGTAGAGTTCATCCATTGGGTGAATGTCAAGACTCGGCAAAGGAGTTTGTCTCCCACCACGATTCCCCCCTTTTAATTTGCGCTCCGGGAAAAACCCAGGTTTAAAGAAGATTTTTGTTAATTTTTTTCCCCCCTTTTTAAAATTTTTGGAAAAGAAGGGTGATGGAAACCTTCCTTTAACAGGAAAATTAAACCCAAACTCAATTTCCCCAAAAGGGCCCAAATTTTTTTAGGAAAAACCCCTTTTTTATTTAAAAAGGGTTTTTCCGAAAAAAAATTTTTTTTCTTAAAATGGGGAAAACCTTTCTTGGGGGCCCAAAAATTCCCCCAACAAAGGGGGAAAAAAAAAAAACCTTTAAAAAAGAAAAAATTGGTTTTTTAAAAAAAAAAAAATTTTTGGATTTTTCCCTTTTTTAGCATATAAGCTGCCAAAAAACCAAACTTTAACCCCTCTCTTTTTTTAAAAAGGGAAGGGTTTTTCCCCAAAAAAAAGAAACAAAAATTTTTTTTTGTTTTTTAGGATAATTTATAGCTTTTTTCTTTAAAAACCAAAAAGTTTAACAAAATCCAAAAAAACCCTTTTTTTAAATATTTTTTTTTTCAAAAAATTCAACAAAAGAAAAAATTTTTTTTTCTTCGGGAAAAATTCCCAAAAGGTTTTTTTTTTTTTTTTTAAGTTTTTTTAAAAAAGGCTTTGTTTATAGTGCAATCATTTCACATGCCTGTATGTTAAAATATTTTAAGTTCGATTTCGAATGCGAGCGCGAACGTGAACGTGGTCAATTAACGTTTCGTCAAAGTGCGGTTTTAATATCGTTTTTGTTGTTTTTGTGAGCACAGTATGTTTTATTTTTGTACCGTGTTTCTGTAGAAAACACCCTGTGCTTGTCGGTATGTGTGCATGTGCACCTGTGTTTACACGCTGGCGTTTTTATGTGCACAATAAATTTTCGCATTTTATAAGCGGTTATTCGCCGCGCTCATTTTTTTTGTTGTTGGCGAGTTTTAATTATTCCAGCGTATTTTGTACGTTCTTCCCCTGAGTGTATTGTACTCGCTTACTTACTTGTCGCCCGGGGGTCCCCTTAGGTACTAACTGACTGACTGATCGACTGGCTGATTGGCCGCTGCTTAAGTGGTTACCGGTCAGTCGACGTCGAGATGCATTCGCAAATATTTTTGAAGCGTGCAAGCTTTTGCAAAAAACAAAAAGCAATAACAACAACTACTTGTATATGCAAGTGCCTGTAATTTCTAAAGGCGACGTGAAGTTAAACGCTTGTGACGCTTGTATATACATATATACGTGTATAATATTTATAAATAATTGTTCGCAATCACACATACACACGCGTTTGATATATTCGGTTATATACATATGTATGTACATTGTACTTAGTTGTCGAAGTATTTATTTCCGAAGCATATTTGTGATGAATTCCTGCTTGTATTGATTGTTGTTGATTATATTGTTTTACTGTGACGACGATGGCTTATATGCTGAATATGGAAATTATATCTTCATCGTTTTAAATATATTTTGTTTAGAATTATCTTTTTGTGTGTACTTCAGTAACAAGTCTAAAGGCTTAAGTATATGTATTTGTTTGTTTGTTAGACATACGCGAGCAAATGATTATACATATGTACATACATTTATTGATACTTGTGTGCTAAAAGCGGGAAAAAAGTCAAAGTCTTTTCCAATTGCTAGGAGGGGAAGATATGAAAGTAGCAAAAATATTCTTCACAGTTGCATTTTTAAAGCATAAAATTGTATAAAAAATCTATAACTTAATTTGCAGGGGGGGAGTTTGTATGGCAGCTATATGCTATAGACATCGGATCTTAAAAATGTTTTTGAAAATTATAGCGCTGACTACCAAAACTGACCCCTGCGAAATTTCGTAAAGATATTTTAACAAATAAAAAAATTACCCTACAAGGACTTTATTTTGGTTGGCCCGTTTGGGATGGGAAACTATATGTTAAAGGGTTTTCCGATTTTAAAAAATTTTTTCGGAGTTTATAGCATTGACTTGGGAAAAAAATTCACGCAAAAAATTTTTTTTTTAATATCTCCACAAACAAAAAAGTTTTTCATACAGGAACTGAATTTTGAACGATCAGTTTGTATGACAGCTATATGCTATTGTTATCCGATCTGAAAAAATTTATTCGGCGACTATGACGTTGACTCGAAAATAATTCATGCTTAATTTTGTGAAAATATCCCAACAAATAAAAAAGTTTTCCATACAAGCACTGAATTTTGAACGATTAATTTGTATGACAGCTAAGTATTGTTAAACCGATCAAAAAATTTCTTTAAAAGTTTGTAGATCTGCTATAATTAATAACTCATGCGAAAAAATTCATGAAGATATCTCTGTAAATACAAAAGTTTATTATACAAAAACTGAATTTTGAACGGTCAGTTTGTATGGTAGCCATATGATATAGTTATCCGATTTGAAAGATTTATTCAGAGATTTAAAAGGTAACTTAAAAAATAACTCTTGCTAAATTTCGTGAAGATATCTCAACAAATAAAAAAGTTTTCCATACAAGCACTTGATGCCGATCGTTCGGTTTGTATGACAGCTATATGTTTTAGTGGTCCAATATTGACAATTTCGACAAAGAGCAGTTGTTTTATAATAAAAAAATTTACAAAAATTTTAGAACGATATCTCAAAAACTGGGAGCCGTCTTCTTAATTGGCGTAGACACCGCTTATGCAGTTATAGGCCAAACTGAGGTACTAGTTTGCATATATATACAAACGAATATGTATAAATCGACTCAGCTCGTCACGAAGATCTTGATCACTTATGTATATGTATACATATCTATTTTTTTGGGTCTTTTTGTTTCCCCTTTTGGTTCTTTTAAACTTCGTGACAATTTTAATGCTCGCTGGGCTCACAAATTATATAAGCGCCAATACAATACTGTATTCAAGAAGACAAGCTGCTCATAAGCGTTACAAAGCTTTCAAAAAAAAGTTTTCATAATAAATTACAAATATAGCAGCAAGCTGCCGTGTAAGTATGCAAATATGCGTGTGACTTGTGTATGTATGTTTATAGCTATGTAAACAAAGAAGTAATAAGTCATGAATTATTCTCACTTTCATTGAAGTGTATAAAGCGCATTGCGGCGTGACTAAATTAATGGCGAATGATCAAAGTTCCTGAAAGGTTATGCGAAAACCCCCTGCCCCACGCAAGCATACATTTTGATGCGCTGCGCAGCTAAGCAAGCGAACGCGAAAATTTTGAATATTGCCATATAATTGCTGAAAATAAGCGCCGTTAAATATGTAACAAGCGAAGTAACTCACAAAACAACATTTCCTAATTTGCCACAGACAAAAATCCCAAAAGCAAAACTTTCAGTAAATCCAACTACAAGCACAAATTTGATACGAACTCCAGCCGCACTGATAACGGAGAAAGGATCAACTGAGTTCGTACCACATACGCGGCCTATGTATGTTTCTGTGTATCTGTCTACATATGTACATATATTTAGACGCAACGCCCCACACGCCACGAGAAATTTCCCTGCGCTTTCTTTGTGTGCAGCAAATATTTACATTTCAGTTGAATGACAATCACACAGTTTCAGTTTCAGTTCCAGTTCGCAAAAAAAAAAAAAAAACGCTAATTGCGGCTAGAATGCGAGAAGCGCGCTGAAAAAACTAATGCAAACAAGCCGTATCTCGAGCCAACACTATCAGCAAGATATCCGCACCAGTGCAATGACTAACCAAATTGAAGCTGGCCGAACAGACGACGGCGCACGAAGCTGGAAACGACAATCGAAAAAAAAAATTGTTTTTGATTACTGAGATAAGCGCACGTCTTGTGAGAATTTACGGCCATTAAGGTGTTTACAACCGGCAAGCCCGATACCGACACTTTCGAGACTTTCAAGCGCTGCGATTGCCGAGCTACGACTGACTGAGCACCGAGCGCTAGCGCGCCGAGCACCTGTTGGCCCACAACGTACACGCCGCCAGCAGCCTTCGTCACCCTCCCGCTCAACCCTCTGACTGCACCTGTCAGCAAGTGGAGCAGCGCGCACGCAGCCCCGTGTCGGCGGAGCGCTGCCTTGTTTTCATTGTTTTTGTGTTGCTGTTATTGTATAAGCAGTTGCCGAAGGGCAAACGTTGCTCTGCTGCTCTCTGTTTACTAATGCCAGTATGTTTGTTGACATTACGTTAGAATAATTTCGACGCAGGCGCTTTTATATTAACAATTTGCGCATAACCAAATCTTTACAATGCCTAAAAATATGAACTTTTAAGCTTTTTAATTGACACTAACTCCTACTAAGCGGACTAGTGTAACGTTTTTCTTTAGATCTAAATCGTTATGTAGAAAATTCAGTGAAATTACGAAACCAATTCTAGTTGTGTGTGCGCGTGTACTTTTCTTGGCAGCTGTAGTGGTATCTGTGTCTGTATGTTTGTTTGTATTAAAAGCAACGGTAAACAGCCATATTCACCTTAGGTGGTTGGTTGCTGCTCTGCTGCGTTCTCCGCTGCTCTGGCTCTTTGTCAGTCAGTGGTGGTGATAAGATACGCGTATCTGCCGCTGGTGTCTGGCTACGTGAAAAGCAGCGGGTACTTATCAGACGCCACGAAAATGCCGCATCACATTGTGTTGACTGGTACTTAAGCAAGAAAAAACGTTAATTACGCCTGCACCGAAGCTAGTATACCCTTCACAAATAAAGCAATTTTGTATGCAAGAACTTAATTTCTTCCGAGATTCTACCTTTGCTATGAACAATAATCTGTGTTAAATCTCGTGAAGATATCTTGTCAAATAAAAAAGTTGTTCATACAACAGCTTAATATTAAACGTTCAGTTTGTATGGCAGCTATATGCTAAAGTGATCCGATCTGAACAATTTCTTCAGAGATTCTACTTTTGCTATGAACAATAATCTGTGTTAAATCTCGTGAAGATATCTTGTCAAATAAAAAAGTTTTTCATACAAGAACTTAATATTGAACGTTCAGTTTGTATGACAGCTATATGCTATAG
Organism: Bactrocera correcta; assembly: GCA_027475135.1. Taxonomy (NCBI): domain Eukaryota; kingdom Metazoa; phylum Arthropoda; class Insecta; order Diptera; family Tephritidae; genus Bactrocera; species Bactrocera correcta. The sequence continues at coordinate 41,802,105 of CM050327.1, forward strand.
TGACCCGATATCAGCGATTCCAACAAATGATATGACTCTTTTGAAGAAAAAGTCGTGTGCAAAATTATAGATCAATATCTAAAAAACTCTAAGACTAGTTCGCATATACGCAATCTACTGGACACATGGACCTCGCTAAATCGACTCTTCTCCTCTTGCTGATCCAATCGATGACAATCGAGTAAACGCTCCATTGCCCGACCATGGAGAAGTTCGAATAGCAATTACCCGACTGAGGAACAACAAAGCGGCGAGGGATGACCGGACGAGCTGTTCACATACGGCGGCAAAGAACTGATAAGGCGCCAATCATCAACTTCTTTGTAAAATATGGTCGGACAAAAGCATGCCCAAGGATTGGAATTTAAGTGTGCTCTACGCAATTCACATAGGCAAGGTAGACACCACCATCTGCGCCAACTACCGTGGGATAAGTCTCCTAAACCAATATGGTTTCGTAAACTGACGTTGAGCACTAACAAAAGCTCTGCTAGGATCGAGAAGGTGCTCTCCGAGCCGTTCGATACCAAACGTGGTTTCAGACAAGGCGACTCTCTATCGCGTGACCTTTTCAATCTATTGCTGGTGAAGATAATTCGAGCTGCAGAACTAAATAAAGAAACAGCTGCTGGAGTACGCCGATGACTTCGATATTGGCCTCAACAACCGCACCGTTAGTTCTGCTTTCTCCAGAATGGATAGGGTCTGGTAGTGCACGAGGGAAAGACGAAATATCTCTTGTCATCAAACAAAGAGGCGTCGCGACTAGGCTCCCATGCCACTGTTGACAACGTCCGGGGTGTTTTACGTGGGTACCTGCTGACGACAGCCTTATCCCACGGCGCTCAAAAGCACAACGGATCAAATCAATGCGTTGATCACCGCCCTGAGCATGATAAGCATTTTCAGTACCAATTGGCAGTGTGGAATGGACACACTAACCAACTTGGTCGAGTTCGAGGCCCATCTAAAACCTCTGCCGTGCTTTGGGTCCGACACCCGGTTGCAATGCTACTCCACCTTCAACTGACAAAGTCAGTTCTTCCCGCAGCCGCTGTTGACAGTCATAACTTCGAAGTCGTAGATAATTTCGTCTATCTTGGAATCAGTATTAACAGCAATAATCGGTTGATGCTTGAAATCCAACGCAGAATAACTCTTGTCAACATGTGCTACTTTGGACTGAGAAGGAAATTGAGAAGAAAAGTCCTCTCTCGACGAAGAAAAACTAAACTAACATTCGATGGAACGATGAGTTGTATATAAAGAAGAAGAAGATATATTTTATAGAGTCTCCGCTGTTTCCTTTCTTGGCAAACAGAATATATCGTGTTCAGGGCATAAAAACGCTGCTAGCGAAGAAAATCAAATGGAGAAAGTTTACAACCAACCCACCGAAGACAAAATTCACGCTTTTATTTAAATGATAAATCTAATAATATATATTTATTTGTTAACTTAATTATAATATCATTTTTGCTAATACTCACACCCTTCGCTCTCACGCTCACCATCTCACTATGCAATTGCTATTTTAAACCGCTTTGTAATTCCCGTAACTGTAAATTACTTAAATACATTAAGTTTGTTTTATAAGCACCCCGTGAGTCCCGCGCGCCTATCCCGGATTGCAGTTCTAATTCGTTAAGTAAACAACTGCTTATCAAACAAAGGTTCGAGTGGCTCCTATTGTTTTCATGTCGGTATTTATAAATCAATGAGATGACATTACATTTTGTGGATGAGTCAGTGCCCTCTTTTGGCAGAAAAATATATTTGTGTTTAATTATAATTTGGACAAGCAAAATATACGGGAAATAGGTAAATACGTAGGAGTACTGCCGCTCTGAACTCAATTCTTTGATTTCGTTGATGTACATACTTTCGTAGATTTATAATCTCGCTCTCTCGTTGCTTTGTTGCGCTCAAATCATTTGGTGCTCACATTGAACTCTGCTTATATCCGTTATGTTTTTTTTTGGACAGCCATACTCGGCTTGGAGTGAAACATCAGACGTGTCATTCCCCAGTTACCAGCCCAAATGCTCGAACGAGTCATCGAAAATTGGACTCAAAGGATGGATCATCTGAGACGTAGTCGGGGCCAACATTTGAAAAAGATAATCTTCCAAAAATAAATGCCAAAGAATGTTCTTTCGAATGATAATAAACATTTCCATTAAAATTGAATTTCTGTGTTTTTTCTTTTGAAAAGTGTGGAACCTCGAAATGTCCTTAACTTTCTATTCTCATTATATTAGAGCTTATCTGTCTCGTTAACTTGCAGTTGGTATTGATTTTCATCTGCTCTTAGCTATTTGTTCAGAATTAATATTAAGCTCTCTTTTAATCGTTGCCAGCGGACATGGTATTAGCTCCGCCTCGGATTCGTCTTAATAGGTTCCTAGCTTGAGCAACTCGTTTGCTTTGTCGTTATCGAAAACGAAGTCGACAGTGTCGCCTGACTATCCGCGTATAAGGTTGCTTTCTATATCCTTTTTTATTGATTCAATCGAACTGCAAAGGCCTTTTCTATGCCTATTACTTCCGCTTGGAAGATGAGAGTGATAGATAAAGAGAGTGATGTCGAAATCATTGGAATATATACCCCTTACTTCGCAGTCCATTTTGGACTCGTCGTTGTAGATAATAGTTATGGAGTATTCCCACTCAATCCCTTCATGTCTATTTACGTCTAGTGGGTTTCCTCATCCAAGTGGCTATTGAAATCTAACCTTGGGAGGATATAGTTTGATTTACTTATGTTTAACTGGTTTAGAAAGGCGCTTTTTTTTCTGGTCCAAACTGCTAATTCCTTTATTCTTATAGCACAATATGCTGCTACTGTCTGAGTTAAGACGTCTATTGGTAGTTGATGCAGGAGTGTATTGAGCGCTTCAGTCGGTTATGACTTAATAGTCCCCGTAAGCGTGGTGGTTTTATTCGTGAAAAGCGTTAGTCCCCGTTTTACATAGGTTGATACCTAGTCCGTTGTTTCTGGGCTCCCCCGGGCTATAGGTGTAACCTTAATATGGCCCTTTCTATAATCTCACACATTGCAGAAGCAAAATCCCTGATACCATCTGCACTATGGGGTCTGAAAATGTTACTGCTTTCACACCTTCTTCACTAACTTGAAGTAGTACTCCATTCAGGCCAACACCACCCATAAAAGCGTGGAAAAGAACACCTCCTTGGGGTTTCATAGAAGTTCATCCCAAAACCTTGACCCATTATCAAAACGAAATACCTCAAATTCGGTTTTCTTAAGTTAAATATCATTTACGGTACTATTTTATTTTATTTTAACAGAAAAGCTGCTTGCTGGTAGCACCTAGTAGCTTTTAAAAAGCTTAAGAGCATTTTGCCAAAACTTAGATATTTAAGATTTAAGTACGCTTATTTAATTGTTTGAATTAATAAATAATTTTCACTCGTTTAAGCAACGAAAAAAATACAAATCGGTATATTACTTGCTAAATACCATAATAACAGTAACTGTATACCCAAATATATAACTATTACTAATAGATTATGTAACAAATGCATATAAATATTCAAAACCAAAATTCAGCGATTCAAAGCTTTTTAAGAATACACCATGCTATAGTACAGTAGCGGATCTCGAATTTCTTTTTGAGGGGAGTTTTTACTTCTAACATATATTTAATACTAGATTGATGTTATTTCGTAAATTCTGCTGAATTTTTAATTAGAAACTCCGATTTAAAAAAAAATTTATATTATTTGGCTGTCACCCCTCTGTGGATCAGCCACTGCTAAATTTCCTTTTCTGTGTCTTAGTTAACTTTGTTTTCGACAAATGCAACGCTGACCTAGCGAAATAGGTGGGATAGTCTTCGTTGATTTGATGTGCTGTTGAGATGTCTTTGTAGAGTAGCTCCAAAGCGTTAAGGGTAGTCAGAATTTTCAAAAAAATTTAACTTTTTTATATTATCATGTCTTACAAAAGTTCACTGAAAATTTGTAGTTAATCCGGCAAATACTCCTCGAGCAATGCGATAATTAGCAAAGCGTTCTCGGACGCTTCGAATGCGTTTCTCTCAAAACCATATAACTGTTGCCTAATGTAACTCGACAACCGCTCGATAGATTTCATTGAAACTTCACAGCTTTAAATAACTGTTTGTATTTTCCCGAAATCTGGAACAAACCCCAAAGAGCTTCGGAAAATTGTAATTTTTTCATGCCTCCGACTACACCCAACCCTTTAAAGTACTTCCATTAATTTTAGCAATTAATGAGTTTTTGGTTTTAATCACGCTGCCCTACAGGGCTGTCACGACTTGCGATTAATGATATACTAGGAAATGTAAACCAACTTAAGTTAATGCTAGACTATTATAAAACTATGGTTATCGGACACTTCGAGCCCCGTTCTGGCAACAAGGCCGTTTTCTATACCTAACTGTTTAATACATACTACCGTTAAGTGTTTTGTTTAACATTTTCGGTACGCTATCATTGCTTTTTTAACTTGTATTATTCATGATTATGAGCGGAACCTCGGTGTAATCGTTATGTAGTGGCAGTCCGGACTCACTGTTCTCCGTCGCTTCTTGTAGTACCAGGCGAGATTCCCGTTTGCGCTGACGGCTGTAACGTATGCCATAACTGAAGTAGATCAGCAGACCGATGGCGATCCAAATGCCGAAGCGCACCCAGGTCATTACGTCCAGACGTACCATCAGGTAGACATTAATGAAGATTGAAAGACCGGGCAGCCAAGGCACCAGTGGCACTTTGAACGCCAACTGCGTGCTGGAGCGTGGCTGACGTGAAATGATGAACAATATCAGCGGTAAAGGTAGACCTGTGATGACTAGCAGTACTATATAAGGTGGAGTTATATTGCCTGGTTCGATTTCCACCTTCTGAAGAAAGTGCGAGAATACAAAACACCAAGTAACTGAAAGCCAAAAAAGAAAGATAATAATAAAGACGACGTCAACACACTAAAGTATATACAACTTACAGTATAATGTTATCAGAAAAGTCACCAGTCTACTACTCTTTCCATTCGCCACCGTTATATTGTTGGTGTTGAATAACTGACGCCAAAGATTGCAATTGGTTTGAGCGCGGTCGGCCAAGGCACGTCCAGTGCCGATACCACGACCATCTCGCCGGTCATCGCCGTCGTAGCGTAATATGAGCACACAGCTCGCCACCATCGAGTAGGCCAAGAGCGTGCCGATCGACATGATGCTCACCAGCTGACTGAGTTTGAAGATGGCAGCTAACAGCCCGGTGAGCACGCCAGTGATCAGCGTGCCTTTGAAGGGTGTTTTGAAGCGCTGACTAATCTCACCCATGCACTTGAAGAGCAGTCCATCTGATGCCATGGCAAAAACTATACGCGGCAATGGGAACATGGCGCCCATCATGCTGGCACATAGACCGCACAGCGCGCCAATTGTTACCAAATACTCGGCAACCCACCACCCGTAGCGACTGAAGACATGCGGCAACGGCGCTTGTTCGTCCTGCTCGTAGTACGGCAGCATCATAGTGAGCACGGTAGAGACGCCGAAGTAAGCGAGGAAAATCATTGCGAGCGAGGTGACCACCGCAAAAGGTATGGATTTCTTGGGATTCTTGGCCTCCTCACCGGCCGTCGCGATGCAATCGAAACCAATAAATCCATAGAAACAAACCGCAGCGCCGCGTATGATGCCCGTCAGACCGTATGGGCTGAAACCGCCATCACCGTAACCCTCGGGAACCGCCGATTTCGGTATGGACCAGTTGCTGAGCGAAACTGTGTGGCACAAAAGTATTAAATATTAGTTAAAATATGTGTGGAATACAGTTTGAAATGCTACCTTTAAAGAGCCCGGCAATGATCACAAAGAGCACAACACTCAAATTGAGGAATGTGAAGACGTTATTCAAACGCGATGACTCCTTGGCACCCACTGCAATGGCTAATGCAAAAAGCACCGTAACGATGAGCGCAAAGAAATCCGGATAGTCGCCAAGACCCTCGATGTTCATGGCGAAATTCTTGCTTAAATAATCGCGCATCGCATAATTGAAGAGCTTGTCCAAGTACGTGCTCAATCCTTTGACCACGCTGGCGCCACCTTTAGTTGCAAGAAGAGAGTGAGGGTGAGTGTGAGAGAGGGAGAGCTTAAGTGTAAGAAAGTAGTTAACGTATTTATTGTAATTTGTTGTTTCGTTAAAAGTGACGCTGAAATGAAAAGTTTCATGGCGAAAATTAGCGCTGCCAGCACTTTCGCACGCAAGCCAGTTAGCATTGGCTGAAACCGACAAGAAACCTGAACTTACTAAATATCCAAAGAGGTCCACAATTATCAATGGCATAAATATGAGTGTGATTATTGCAAGTTGTTGCTGTGTTTGTGCAAATATTTTCAATTAGACATCAAAGATCGAAGTGAGTTGCTGATGCCAGAGCGCACACATACAAAGCAGTGTGATGCTTTAGCGCCTTTGTATGTATATGTGAAGATATACATATGTATATATGAATGTTTATATATTTTTACGCACATAATGTATATGTATGTGTATGTGCAGCAGCATTAAATTGGAAAACGCGACGTAAATTACACTCAATTAAGGGTGCTCCAAAGTCGAATTGGCAACCGAAACAAATTAGGGAATTACTTATACATGTGCGTGCAAGCTCAACATTGTTGTTAGGGCTCAAGCGCGATTTCTGAGGTTTTTGAGATATATGTATATTTTTAGAAACAGAACAAGAGAAAACGTTAACTTTGTTTGTAGCGTAGCTATAATACCCATCATAAGTACAAAATACTACTTAGAGGAACTTGGTTGTTCAGTTTGTATGGCAGCTATATGCTATAGTGCTCCGATCTTAACCATTTCTTCAGAGATTGTACCGTTACCTTATATAATAACTCATGCTAAATTTCTTGAGGATAACTCGTCAAATAAAAAAGTTTTCCATACAAGCACTTGATATCGATCGTTCAGTTTGTATGGCAGCTATATGCTATAGTGCTCCGATCTTAACCATTTCTTCAGAGATTGCACTATTGTCTTGGATGATAATCCACGCTTAATAACTTGAATTTATCTTTTCAAATGAAAAAGTTTTCTATACAAGTACTTGATATCGATCGTTCAGTTTGTATGGCAGCTATATGCTATAGTGTTCCGATCTTAACCATTTCTTCGAAGATTATAGCGTTAGCTATGGTAATAACTCATGCCGAATTTCTTGAAGATATCTCATCAAATGGAAAAGTTTTCTATACAAGTACTTGATATCGATCGTTCCGTTCGTATGGCAGCTATATGCTCTAGTGACCTGATCTGAACAGTTTCTTTGGAGATTGCACCATTGCTTTAGACAATAACTCGTGCCGAATTTCTTGAAGATATCTCGTCAAATAAAAAAGTTTCCTATACAAGCACTTGATACCGATCGCTCAGTTTGTATGGTTCCGAGGGATTACTTCGCGTATTTACAAATAGAGGGACTGATGGACCTCCTAAATCAACTCAGATCATCACGCTGATCATTTATATATGTATAAGTATATATTTCATACGATCTCGGACGTTTCCTCCAGGTTGTTTTGAACTTCGTGGCTATCCTAATAAACCTTTTCAGCGTATATTTAACCGTTTACTCACCGATTGCATACTCCAATATCAGATTCCAGCCAATAATGAACGCCATAAATTCGCCAATTGTCACATAACTGTATATATATGCCGAACCAGCTTTCGGCACACGAGCGCCAAACTCGGCATAGCAGAGACCGGCAAATATCGATGCAATAGCGGCGATAAGAAAACTTATAACGACCGCAGGTCCAGCATAGACCTTTGAAACTTCGCCCGCAAGCACATAAACGCCAACACCCAACGTAGAGCCAATGCCGAGCGCGGTGAGATCAAATGCCGACAGTACCTTGGCTAATTTGGACTCGGTTGTATCCTCCATGGGTTTGCGTCGCGTTAACACATGATAGGCGCCGGATATGCTGAGCGAAGGCATGCTGTGGGTGGGAATAAGAAATTTTATGAGTTTTACTTAGCTGCAGTAGTGGGAGCGGAAGCAAATTTTGTTAGGTAATATATAGTATATTTTTATGGCTTGTTTACCATGCATTATAGGTGTGAGGCTTTTGTATGATAAGTCACGTTTAGGTACGAGTACACTGTTGCTGCTAGGAGTGCTTGGTTCGACTAATTTTAAAATTTCGAATTTCACATGCATGTGGTCATATATGTATATTTATATCACTATATATGTATATATATCAGTTTATTAAGCGAAATTTCAAATACTCCATATTCTACAAAGTGAAACCAATAAAGCATTTAGCACGTTTGAAATTCAAACTATTTGCGCAGCTTAACAATATAAAGTAGAAATTAGAGGCTTAAGTCTAACCTGAATAGGTTCATTAGTAGTATAAAGGTATATAACCGTTTATAGGTACGCAGTCGATCGAATTTACAAAACAGCATCGATCACAAGTTACGCTTACGTTTGGAACAAATGTACAGTTATCACACAAACAACAATAAAATTTCACCATTATTTGATTAACACCTTTTCTCTACAGGTTTCAGTGGCAAGTAAATTAATATAATGATCAATTAAGCATTTTATAGATTATGGTTATAAATAAGAAAAACAATTTTTATGTGTGTGGGGTGCTGACAAATCGATATGGTGACTAACGCGGGATCCACAAAGTGCGTTGTATATTTTTGGAAGTTAGCTGTGCGATTTTTGCTGCAGCAGATCAAACCGAAAACAAATCCGAAAAACAAAAACCGAAAACTACGCGAATGTACCGAAATTTCAAAAGCATTGTATTTCTGCGTGGTAAGAATGCAGTTCTCTGCGCTCAAGACCTTCGAAGAAATGCTGATGCAAGTGGAAGCAGAAAGTTTAGCGCGCAGCTGAATGAAGCAAGCATATTTATTTTTTAATATTTTTACTATTTACACTACAATTATGAGAATTAACGCACAACTTTGTGATTCTAATTTTTTGTGTTTTTATTTATATAAATTAAAATTTTTTTTTTAATAATTTTTAAAATTTTTTTAAATTATTTTAATTATTTCTTTAATTTTTAAATTAAATTTTGTTTTTTTATTATTTGTTTTAATTTTTATGCAATATTTTAATATTTTGAAATTTATTTTTTAATACATTTTTTTATTTAAAAAGATTTTTCTTTAATTTTTAAATTAAATTTTGTTTTTTTATTATTTGTTTTAATTTTTATGCAATATTTTGAAATTTATTTTTTAATACATTTTTTTATTTAAAAAGATTTTTTGTTTTGAGTTCAATTTTTATACTTTTTTTAAACTCGTAGCTATGCAATAAGCATATTTTTAGAGTATTTTTACTATTTATACTTCAATAAAGCGAACTAAACCCCATTTCCCTTACTATTTTTTTTTTTGTTTTTATTTTTTTTTAATTATATTTTAATTTTTTTAATTACATTTTAAATTTTTTTTTAATTTTTAAAGTATTTTTCTAAATTGTATTTTTAATTATTTTTTTAATTTTTAAATTCTTAAAAAATTGTTTTTTTTTATTACTTGTTTTAATTTTTATGCAACATTTTGAAAATTCTTTTTTAATATATTTTTTGAATTAAAAAGATTTTTTTTTTAATTTTTTTGAATTAAATTTTTATAATGTTTTAAACTCGTAGCTATGTAATAAGCATATTTTTAGAATATTTTTACTATTTACACTTCAATAACGCGAATTAAAGCGCATTTCCCTTACTATTTTTTTTTTGTTTTTATTTTTTTAAATTATATTTTAATTTTTTTTTATTTTTTAAATTTTTATTTTATTTTTAAAGTATTTTTCTAAATTGTATTTTTAATTTATAAATTTAAAAAAAATTGTTTTTTTTATTATTTGTTTTAATTTTTATGCAAAATTTTGAAAATTCATTTTTAATATTTTTTTTAATTAAAAAGATTTTTTTTTAATTTTTTGTAATTAAATTTTTATAATTTTTTTAAACTCGTAGCTATGTAATAAGCATATTTTTAGAATATTTTTACTATTTACACTTCAATAACGCGAATTAAAGCCCATTTCCCTTACTACTTTTTTTTTGTTTTTAATTTTTTTTTTAACTATATTTGATTTTTTTTTTTTAATTTTTTAAAGTATTTTTTAAATTGTTTTATTTTTAATTTTTTAAATTATTATTTTTTTATGTTTTCTAAATAGTTTTAATTTTTTTTATTATTTAAATTATTTAAAATTTGTTTTCATATTTTTTTATTTTTCTTTTAATTTGTATTAATAGTTTATTCTACATTTTTTCAATAATTTTTTTAAATTTTTTTTTAATTTATTTTCTGTTAGCTCTTAGCTACGTACATATTTATGTATGCGGCACAAAAATTGTTCGCTCCATAAACTAATTAATAAATACATATATATTTTTTTAATTCACACACAAACAAATACCTTTGCTTCTAGTGGCGAAAAGAAATATAAAATCACAGGCACTATTTAATTTGCGACCTTCACTTATACAGCCCACAATGTGTCCTCTTGTGTCGCCTTTTTGAGCGTGTTTCATTTAAAATACAGCAATAAAAAGTACTTTTCAGTGTCTTTCATTTAAAATTCAGCAATAAAACTCGGTAAAATCTTTCACAGCCTATACTAATCTATTTCGATTGATTCGTTTATGTCAATAGCTTGTGATCGCTGATCAATTGGCTTCTTTTCGGCTTGAGCGTCGTTGACGATTTGACATGCAAGCGGTACATCACACAGCTGCCAAGTCACAAGCCACTTTTGTAAATTACTGAAAGCACGAATTTTTAGCGCGTAAAATTGTAACGTAGCCAAAGCTTTTAATGAAAGCTTTTTCATGGTTGCGAGTAAGTAATGAACACACACACACATACACATATGTGAATGAAGCATTTAAAAAGGGGTTGAAAAGCTGTGTGTGATGCTGAAGCGTGATTGTTTTGATATTTTTGAAAATTAAATTTTGTTCTAGCTACGCATTTACTAACTCCCTTATTACCCGGTTTAAGGGATACTCACTGGTTACGTGTAATGGCAAACTAATAAGTCGTTCACTAAGTAATTTCGCTTTTTTGAAGCAATTTAAACAATTTTTATTTATTGTGTAAAATATTTTTTTAAATTATATAAAATTATATACTTTCCATTTTTATTTAATATCTTTAGGCAACTTTCAGGCAGGTGATTGAAACCACGCTCATTAAATGAGTGATTCTTACAGACATAAACTGGTACAAGTGGTTTTTGAGGTCCTGATTTAAAGTGAAGATTCTCTCAAAAAACTACATTTTGATAGCAAAACAGTAAAATATGCTGGAAATGCTGTTTTTGATCTTCCCTCTTCGAAAGGGCACCAAACAAAAACTGTTCCATAAAATTACAAAAAGAATGTTTAAAAACAAATCTTACTATATCAGCTGTTCAAAAATATAACGGTAAAACGCTTTAGTATGAAGTTGGCTACGAAAAAAATTCAATAAGATCAGCTCTTCAACAAAAAAAAAATTACTTATTGAACGACCATCTACAATCCATCTTTATAACTTTCTGAATAAAGCTAATAGCAGCCAAACTGAGCTCTAATCTAAAGAAGCAGCGTGAGTATCAAATTGTTAAGGACCCAATTACGACCCAAAACGTTATTAGTAAAGTAAATTGTCAAATTTTCATAGTTTAATTCGACCTTCTTCATGACGTCAGGTTCTATTACTTTTTTTTGTCAAACCAACAGCAAGTAACAGAAGGAGACTGTCGTTATCTCTATACCCTGCAAGCTATCTATGAGTTTAATAACCGGTTGTTTGCCCAATAGTGCATTGGAATGTCATTTAATGCGCATCGTTGAAAGAGCTGAAGGCTATCCAAAAAATCGAGTTTGTGAGAATCGAGAAGTCTTTCGCCGATTGAAAGAAAAGCTGACATAAGTGCATAAAATTGAATGGGGACTATTTTGAAGCCGACAACATTACGTAGACAAATGATTAAATAATTTAATTTAATTTCAAAAACCACACTTCTCGTTATATTGACATACAGTTCATTAACCATGTTAACCAAAACTCGTTAAGGAAATCATAACATCGTTATCAATGGCATATAGTCACTTTGTGATAAGACTATTATGGGTCTATCTATGGTTTTTCACAGCGGAATCGCAGGCAACGGTAAAACTGAAGAGCTGGCAAGGAAAGGCACCCTAGTTTCGCTAATAGTGGAGTGGGAATGCGTCCACTCTTCACGTGTTGTCTAGGTACTACTGGATAAATGGGCTTCACTTTTGACCCAAGACCGTTCGTTAGAGATTCAGTCAGTTGTTTGCTCCTCGTTATGGAGGTTCCAACATGTCATTGTTCTATCGGCATTCACGCTGTAAGGTTAAGAGTTTTACCGAATGCCAACTGCAGCAGCTGTATGTAAGACGAAGTGTCACGCGAGATCAGTGCTTAGATTCTTAGAAGCTCACACTTTCAGACAATTCACCGAGATTGTGGGAATAGAAATTAAACAGCAAAGTAAATTTGTATTGCGAACAAAGCTACTATAAACCGACTTATAAGACTGGATAGACGAACTCTATTTTTATTGTTTCACAAAGGACTGGATATAATAGTCCAAGTACGATGCCTGGATCAGCCAACGAACTTAACCTAACACATACATTCATATTATTATAAATACATTCATATATCACCTAAATCTGAACAAGATGGATAGGAGTTACATACATATGTAAATGTAAATGATCACGCTGATTTGGGATTGGATTTTGGGCAGTTTTTTGAATTTTATTTAAAAAAAAATAAACCAAAAAATATTTTTACAATCCATTCTTTGTGTTTTTTTTATTGATATCTTAAGAATACAGAAAAAAAATTTACAAAAAAATATTAAAAATTAAAATAATTAGAGGGGGGGAATGACTATCCTGGTGGTCTGGAAAAAAAATCAAAAGAAATGCTTAATCAGTAAGGATGCTGTTATAGTCCCTACCTCAGGGAACCCGAAAAAATTTCTTTTTTGAAAAATGGCGACTGCCTGAAAATAAAAATCATTTTTTACGCTTTTTTTTGCAATTTCTGAATTTTTTAAAATATTAAAATCAAAAAATTTGACACGATGCTGGTAGGAACGATAATGAATTACATAAAGAAGGTTCACACAAAATTTCAAGTAAATCGGTTGTATAGAACTTGAGATAATGCTGGTCCGTGTGGAAAAAGTAGTTTCGAGAAAAAGGCGTTTAAAAAAGTGAGTCAAACCGAGCCGGGCTAGGTACTGCGTCACTAAAGTAACTGTAGCTTTTAAAATAATTTTAATTTTTAAAAATCCTTTTGGAGGATATGTTCTTAACTTAACTTTAGTCTAAACTTTAAATACATGAAAAAAAAATCGAATTTTTCAAAATTATAGAGTAGAATATCCCCTTAATGATACTTGTTGCCCGTGCTTCTTGGTACGAAAAAAATATATAATTTGCCAAAGGAGTCTGTGTAGTGTAATGGCTACCTAGCCTTGTTAGGATTGTAAGTATTAGATAAATTGTCATCGAGATCAGCCAACGGTAGGCCCAGGAAACGTGCTGTTTCGATGGAGTCGGACCATGAAGAAGAGAGCGGTATCAAGCGGTGTCGATTTCAACCAAATTCGGTAGGTAATTTTGCACCTACATTCCAACATTACAGCACTGAATGAAGTCGGACAAAAACTACGCCTACTTGTTATATAACACCTACCGTGCGATTCTGTAACGTGAGACAGTATCAAGTCTCTAAATTTGAGATTTTGAGTTAGAGACAATTTTTGAGACTTGAGACGATTTTGCTATTCTGTAAGTGACAGTCTCAAAATCTATTACATTTCATTATTCAGAGATGTTTTTACACTTGAATGATAATAAATATGTCGATAACAAATATTAAATTTTCTATAACGTAGTCAAAAAACATAATTATCAATAAAAATTAAAATATATGTTGACTTTGTTTCATAATATTTACGAAATTTATGTAAAATTTATTTATTTTTAACCTTTTCGTGCTTGAATTGCTTACAAAATGTAAAAAAACGACAATCGATTAATATCTATGATGATCTCTATTCAGTACATTGAAAATGGCAGTAAGAGTTCTTTTTGCTTTTGTGACCAGCTAACTACCAGGTCTCAATATTTTGAGACTAACGCTAGAGACTGTTTAGTGAATAGTAACTAGTATCAAATTGATACTTTGCCTCAAAATGTCTCAAATAGAGACTAGAGACTGGTTACAGAATCCCGCTATTAGTTTCATTCCGTCTGATTTTTTTACTTTCCGGTATAAAAATGAAGCACCAATCAATGGGTCCGGGTAAAGTGATTTTGAGCTGTGCCAGCTTATGATCAAAAATTGTTCAAGTCGGACCAAGAATATTAAAGTGCGCAGATACTGAATATGTGAACCTCAGTTCCTATTGTGTACTTTTTACTGAAAATATCGTTGGACCTGTTAGATTTATCATTAAAATATGAAACAAAATTTTCCCGACTTTGACATTTGCAAGCTACGAGTGCAAAAGATGTTCGCTTACACCCAAAACCAGTACTTTCTAACATGTTATTTGTTGGTATTAATAATTTATAAGTCATGCGTTTTTTTAATTTTTTGAAGTTGAATTTTTTTTAAATGGAATTTTTCAGTTTATCATCTTTTCCGGTGAACAAGTATGAAACTTAACATGGCAACTCTGCGTAAACCAAAATTTGCCAACAAAACATTCAATATACATATGTACGTCAGCGCGCTCTTATCTTGCTCTGCCTCTCTCTTCACCACCAAGCATGTGCTGCGCGCTCTGCCATTTACTAAACCGCACTATTAGCTAGTGACTTAGTAAGTCAGCTGAAAATATCAATAGTTTATACATTATATATACATATGTCTGTATGTCCACTTCCCACATGGCATAGCAATCATATGGATGATAATTGAATTTCGTTGTTGTTGTTGGGGGAATACGTCTGCAAGTCCAAATTTAGTTGCGCGCGTAATAAAAATAGCATGTCGCTTACACGCTCGTACAAATTTACTTATTCAGGTGCATGCGCTGCACATTTACTTGGCACATAACGTCAAATATTAAATAATTTTCTTTTTGGTTTTTCTTTTGTGCGAGCAAATTCGTTTCTATTAGACAGCTGCAACGTAGGCAGGGTGATATCAATACAATAGAGTCACACATACAATTTGTCTGCATATAGAAGTATGCGTCTTCTATTCTACCTATTTCAGCGCCGTCAGGTAAGAAATTCTTACTAAGAATGCGCACGGCTGCTACACTTACCCACAACTTTCCAGAAACTCCTCCATTGCTGTGTCCAATTGTTGCTTTATTTCACTTCACTTAATTTAGTATATTTATTTTTATTTAATTTTTTGTTTTTGCCAAATTAAATCACTGCCGCATATATTTTATTGCTGATTAAGTAATAAACTGTTCACTAAATACGCGGCGACCGGTAATAGCTGAAGCGTGCTCATGTCGCGTTTCTACGCGTGGACGTTTCACATGCGAATATCGAAACCTTAGGTGTTGTCTAAGATATATTAGAAATATTCCTAGCATGCACAAATGATATCGTATGTATGGATGTGACTGCTTTTTCGCCGGTCGCAGTGGTTTTTTGGTCTCTGCAAAGAGCACGTGCAATTGGAACAGCTGACGCGCGACGAATTAAGAGAGCGTAAGGGTTGCCGTCTTTTTTTGAGTAGAAAATAATTTGAGTTAAAAGTATATATCGTCATCTAAAACTCATTTTTTGTTTCAATATGAGTATATGATAACCAATATATAACCGTTTTATAACCAATATATAACCATTTAATAACCAAAACTTAATTTTTGTTTCAATATGAGTTCAGTATGATAACCAATATATAATCATTTTATAACCAAAACTCGAACTTTGTTTCCATATGAGTCTATGATAACCAGTATGTAACCATTTCCTAACCAAAACTTAATTTTGGTTTCAATATTAGTATTTGCTATTATATTATTTTTCCACCTGTAAACTTATGAAAAGTGATGTTACGTTATTTTGTATTTTAGCTGACGCTTTGTACTCAGAGAATATTGCAAAAGCAAATGTTTTTCAAATACAAATTTCTATAAAAATAAAAAATAAACTAATTTTTGATTACGCTAGGTCACTCTACGCCACACTGCGCTCGCTCTCTTGCTGCGCTCTTTCTTTAAACTTGGGAAACGTCAAACTGGTAGTAAATTGATTACAGCGCCCTGTGAGGGCATGAAATATGTGTATGTATGTATGTATGAATGGGTCTTCTTTCAAATGATAGCTCATTGGCGCTTATTGCATCAGCAGATTCTTCACCAAAAATTCTACGAACTAATAAAGCTACAAAAATGCAATTAGAGCTAGCAAGTCTTAAGGTTACACGCTTTAGTTACTGATATGATACTTTGCCAGGTATGTACATACATATGCGCGAGCAAATTTCACACAGTGTTTTATTGGGGGCTCAATTTCTGTAAACAAATATTTAAAATGCGGCTTTATGTGTAAAAAAATATTATAAATAAATATGTAGAAAAATTATGGAATTTATTTATATTGAATCGTTAATTAAAAGGGCCATAAATTGGCGCCTTTACACTGCTGCTTGTTTGTACTTGTAGTTTGTAATGTGTACTTCCAATAAAACCAACAAAATTCACAGTGTTGAAAAGTAGCTGTAAAGTTTAAAAGCTTCGACAAAGCTTTCTGCTAAATGAAAACTTTTTACAGCACATGTTACTGTTAACTAAGTTGCGCTGTTATCGGTTGCGGCTGGCGTGATTTGGCGGTGCGTTTCTGTCGCACACTAAATGCAAAAATGGCTTGACTCAAAATTTTCGAAATTAAATTTCAATTTTAAATAAAAAAAAAAAATAAAAATAAAAAAATAATAAAAATAAAAAATAAAAATAAAAATAAAAAAAAATTCATTAGATTTTTTTATTGTTACAAACATACACTTTTAACAAAGAAATTCTGAAATTTTTGTAAAAAAAAATATTTTAAAGCCGGCCATTGTGACGCTTTTTTTTATTATTATAAACACACACTTTTAACAAAGAATTCTAAAATTTTTGTAAAAAAAATATTTTAAACTCGGCCATTGTGACGCCAGTTCCGGTGACCCATCCGTATATGATGCGCGCGCGTTTTAAGGATAACTTCTTACAGGATCATATAAAGTGAAAAAATACCTGTTTTATCTAAAACCTTCACTTAGAACTTGGACGAAGGAAACAAGCTGAAAATTGGATTTTTGGAAGATATTTTTATATAAAAATTAAAATTTTAGTGAAATTTTCGCCACATTTGTTTTCAAATAATTGTAATCGAAAAATAATCCTTCTTCCAAGTCTTTAAGAATTGCATTTCAAAGACCTGTGCAAAATTTCATGACGATCGGTGGAGTAGTTCTTGAGAAATCTTGCCAACCGAATTCAAAAACACAGTTTTGAGAAAAATGCGTTCAAAGACGGTGCAGTTAGCCTAGCTGGCATCGAGCTAACAAGGTATCAAGACGGTATGTCTGAAACTATTATTACAGTAGTTGGGGTAGTATCGACGAATTTTATCTACTAACTATTTTCATGCCACAAACTAAAGAAATGTTCCATGGATTTCATTAAGGTACCTCACATAAGTACAACTTTCAATATTATCGAGTAAAGTCAACCAGACGTTCGAAAATTTTAATATTTGTTATATAGGGGCTAGTTCAAGTTTTCGTCCACTTTTATGCTATTTCAAGTACAAAGCTACACTGTCATGAGTCAAACAAGCTTTGTAATTTTCATAGAGATAACTTAAATATTGGCCGATATATGCAGTATAAGTTCCAAAATCTTTTAATTAAGTATGTGGGGGCTAAGGGAAGTATTGGGCCGATTCAAACCATTTGGATACACAGAGTTACTATTGTCAGAAAAAGGATTCTCTCTGAATTTCAATTGCATATCTCCTGCATTTTCCGATATTTCGGGCAAAAGTCAGCTATAGCTACTAGGGTCCACATATTCGGTATCTAGAGACTTGAACAGTTTTAGTTGGATTTGGACAATTTTATTTGTATGCCGTTATAGTAAATACTTCTATGAATTGTGTACTGGAAAGTGAAAGAATAAAATGCAGTTTGAAATTGTACTATATGGCAAGTAGGCGTGGTTGTAGTCCGATTTCACCCATTTTCGCACTGTGAGATAAGAACATGAAAAGGATGCCACGTCCTGAATTTAGTCAAAATCAGTCGGTTGAGTCTCGAGATATGTGGTTTCACAAAAAAGTAGGTGGCGCCACGCCGTCGTCCAATTTTCACACCGGCTCCCATAAAGCCCTCTTATACCTTCTCGGTGGCAAAATTTAATGTCTCTAGCGCAATTAGTTAATGATTTATTGCGCTTTTGGTAATAGCAGTACCGTTATATGGAGAGTGAGCGGTTTTATCTTCTAATTTCATCCATTTTCACATCGTCGGTAGGAGCTTCTAAAATATTTGCGCTAGAGAAATTTGATTGTAGTAGCTTGAGTAGTTGAGAAGATACATATGTACATTAAACATGAGAGCGGAGCCACGCCTACTTTTTGAAAATGTTTCGCCCTCATATGCTTCTTGTCACTGCAATACCCTGTGCCAAGTCTTATATGTTAATTTAGTGCTTAGTTATGGCCCATTATAGGTTTTCGGCAGAGCTTTTTTGTGAGCATGGCAGTGGTCCGACTAAGCCCATCTACGAACTCGTAATTTTTTTTTTTTTCATCAAGATACCTCAATTTTCACTCACTACTATAGATATTTAGTAGAGTTAAGCGATCTAAAAAAATTTCATGAAATATTATAGTGTTTTCTTAAGCAGGAACACATGCTAAATTTGGATATGTCGTCAAATAAAAAGGTATTTCATACGAGAAATACAAGGACTTAATTCCGATCGCTAAGTTTGTATGACAATTATATGCTATAGTCATTCGATATGGGAAATTTCTTCAAATTACATAGCATTATTATAGACAATAATCCATGTCAAATTTCGTGAAGATATCTCTTCAAATAAAAATTTGTTTCATACAAGAATTTATGCTGGACTTTACATTTTGTATGGCAGCTATATGTTATAGTGATCCGATATCAATAGTTACCGAGAAATGAGCAACTTCATGGGTAGAAAAGTGCTTGTACGAAATTTCAGCGCGTTAACTCAAAAACTGAGCGACTTGTAGTCATATTAAACAAATACCCCAAATCACAAACTCAATATTATTTAAGCTTAATTGGTTACTCTACTACGCAAGCACAGGATAGAAGAGAGCGCCACTGCACACCAACACAATGCACTCGAAGAGTGCGCGAGCCAGCACACTGTGCTCAATACAAGCTTTCCCAACACTATTGCTGCCTATTGGAGATTTAAAATTCGCTGCAGCGCCACTGCATAAACTCAGTTGCGAGCGAACATTCGCGGATAAAGGATGTGTAAATCGTGCGTGGAACGCGTCGCGGCGGTTTAAATTAAGTGTTAAGTGTTATAATTATGTCTGTGTATGGACTGGTGCAATGTGTAAGTTTGTGTTGATTTGTGTGTGCGCGCGGTGTATTGGCGTGGGTGCTGACGCGTATCCCCGCAATTAGTGGTGCAAATATAAAGAATAATAATAAAGTGCATTTGGTTACAAAAAAATTTTGTTGGACAGCTGCAGCTTGAAATTGTCTATGAAGTGTGCAAATTTGCGTATTTAATGAAGCAACAAAACGGCGTCGCGAGACTTCCGGAAAAACACGAGCTGTGGAAAATCAAAGAGTGCAGACGCAATTGTTGTTGCTATATACATATAATTTATTGTGTGCGACGCGCGACCGACTCTATATGTACGAGCGTAGAAGTATGTAAATTGGCGTACCAATACATCGGCAATACTACGCATACACACTTACAAAAGGCACTTAAAAAAGCTTGCGTTTGTGTGTCGGCATCGGTGTCGGGACTCCTCTTCCTTGCTGTGTGCTGAAGGAAGCGTGCTGAAAGTAGCGAAAAATTGCGCAGGCGCTGTGCATGGCATGCCTGCTGTGTGATTGCTTATGACGGAATAATAATAATAACAGCAAAGCGAAAAGAAAAAAATCATAATAATAATAAAAACAAAAATAGAAAATTTGGAAATTATAATCCAAAAAATTGGTGATAGTGCAAAGTGTTTAATAGAAAATATTTGTTGAAACATTTTTTTTGTCTGTGAAGGCCCTTAAGTAAGAACTTGGTGTTGGCATGTAAACAACGAACTTTTGGTGCAAGAAATGTAAGTAGTTTTTGTTATAGGTTATATATATTACATAGATATCGTCACCTAAAGAACAAAACAAGGTATCGTAAAAAAATCTAAATGGAGCTTTTTATTGCTTATGATTTACTACGTCATATTATATACGTAGCATAAAATTTTCGGCTTCCACTGTCACTTACAACCCATATGTAACCAATTTGTAACCAATATGTAACCAATTTGTAACCAATATGTAACCACTATGTAACCAATATATAACCATTTTATAACCAAAACTCAAATTTCATAATAGTGTATGATAACCAATATAGAATCATTTTATAATGAAAACATTTTTTTTTTTCAGTATAATTGTATGATAACCAATATATACCCATTTTATAACCAAAATTTTAATTTCATAATAGTGTATGACAAACGATATCGAACCATTTCATAATGAAAACTCTAATTTTGTTTCAATATAAGTTTATGCTAACCTATGTATATGTAACCATTTTATAACCAAAATCAAATTTTGTTTAATATTTAGTGGTTCTATTATATCCTTTTTCCTCCAACTGTAACTTTATGAAAAGTGATTTTACGTTGTTTTGCATTTTAGTTGACGATATGCATAAATATTTATTGTAACATTATATACATATATGTATACGTATATTGTAACTCCCTCCATTACATACTATGTGTTGTCGACGCTCAGCTCGCAGCAAACTTAAAAGCGCGAGCTTCGTTTCCAACAAAAAAAAACATTTTGTTTATAGTTGTCGACAAAAAATATCGCATTTTTATTATTATCACTTGACTATTGAGCGCTTGCAATTAAAACCGCTTCAATTCATAATTTTGCTCGTTTTTCTTAACTCTCAGCGCGCTTAGCCGCTATAGACCCCGAAGGAATTTTTTTCTGTCTTAAGGCATTTTTTTTAGAATGCCAGCCAACAGTCTACCAACATTCGTGCTTTTTAATCGTTGAATGCAAAGTGCCGTTAGCATGCTGTGGCGTTGGCGGTGGGTGTCAATAATGGCGTTGGCGACAATGGAGAGAAAGTCTCCAAAGAGCGGCGCTCAGTGAATAGTAAATAGATGTTTGTAGAGTGTTGCTCGCTAAATGCTTGGGTTGTGGAAAAACGTAACTGTGAGAAAATAAAATTCGCTCTCTTTCTCTCTCGTTTCTTTGCCACCTTCCACCCCTCAACTCAGCCTCATCACCCTTATATGTACGTACTCAGACATGCACGCGCACTACGCGGTAGTAGAGCTTTTCATTCAAAAATGTAAAGTTGTTGTTGCGCTTACACTGCGTATTTCACCGTTAGCTCTGCTAAAGTTTTTGTTGTTACATCGACAGCCACCCACTACGGCGTATCACAACTAAAGCTACGCCATGCGGCACAAACCAAAACATACTCATTTACTCAGGCGTATTTACTATACAGGCTTCCACGAGACCGCATTCTTCTGCTCTATGCAAATAGCATACTACTACGACCATATACAAACTGTATATTATTTAATTGTATCGCTTTTGTGTTTTTTTTTTTTTGCTGTCTGTTACTAATTTCACATACTCCTTACTGTACTCGGCATTTTGTAATGCCTTATCACTGTGTGTTAATAATTTACATAGCGAGCGCACACATAAATTTAGCAAGACATTACACATGCCGGCTGGAAACTGTGTAGCGTTGATTCCTGCATCCTTCAGCATACTTAGTAGCGCGCTCTCTCTCTCTCTCTCCCTCTTTCTCTCCCACACCAACTTGTGTGTGTGTGTGTTTGCCGCTTGGCTTGCATTGTTTTTTGCTGCTGAGCCGTCGTTGGCTGCAGGAAAGCTGGCAGGAAATGGTATGGCTGCAGCTGCGACTGACTGACTGCCATTGTCCTCGCCGCCGACATTGCGTTCGTTGACATTTTCGCTTTTACGCCTCCAATTCCTTGCCATCCTTGAACGGAGTTGGCTTTGTTTCGCATGGCAAATGCGAGACTCGTTGCAATTTTCTTGGCAATAACCGGTTAGTGATTGCTTTCAGAGGGTGCTTTCTAAGGGGAGGTCAGTATGTGTTATTGCAGTGGCGTCTTGTTGTTGCTTTTGCGCGTACTAGTGGCCGAGGTTTGGTTGACATGTAAGCTTTATATCTATGCTTATTACAATTGCAACTGCTCACATGGCGTCTGTTGCTCTTGTTGTTTTTGCATTTGCTCTTGCCCTTGAGCGCTGTTTAGGTATCAATTACGCAGACAATGCACGTTGATTGCTCCACATCGACAATGAATGACACAATTTCAGCATGCTCCCAGTGCGCTTACAACTAGTTACATATCTTCATAAATGTGTTTAGCAGAGAAGCGAGCGCAAAAAGGCTAGCAGCTATGGAACTAACGTCAAGCCTTGTGGCAGCAGACATACATATTCCCAAATTGAAATGTCATGAAATTATTATGGCAGAAGTGCATTTGCAATGGTTATTAATTTACTGTCAAACATAGCTTAGTTAATGGATGTTGCATACTTTTAGGCATAAATGAGCGGCGTTGTTCGTTTCTATATACAAGTAACTTAGTCCCTCACTTTTTGAGATATCAGTTTGAAATTTCGTTTACATGCTTTTCTCCACAAGGAGCTGCTCATTTGTCAAAACCGGTATCGGTGCACTAGAACATATAGCTGACATACAAACTGAACTATAAAATTAAGTTCTTGTATGAAAACTTTTTTATTTGTTGAGATATCTTCACGAAATTTGGTTTGGATTTTTGCCTCATGAAGCGCTTCAATATCTTTCATATTCGATTACTATAGCATAGTAAGGTATACATACGGATCAAGGACTTCAGGTCCATCAGTCCCTCCTCCTTTTTACTATGAACTCTAAAGAGACTGATGGGCTGGTACTTAAGAAGGCGCATTCGGAGGGATTATTTATTATTTGTTAGAGTGATTTAAATTGAATGGGTAAACGCACGTGCTTGATGAAATGTGAGTAGAGGAACCCGGGTAGGTTCCCTCTCCTCTTCTATGGATTCTGGTCGTTCAAATACTGCTTAAAACACTTGAAAATCGTGGTTGTCGCGTGATTGCCTAGGCAGACGATTTAGCGCTTATTGCCAAAAGAAAGTTCCTGAGTATAGTTTACGAGTTGACATAGTAAATGTCATAACAAATTGGGTAGTCGTAAGCGGTCTCGGGTTTTATTCACTAGAAGATCCAAGATGCTCTTGGCAACGCTACCGCAAATGGTAACAAGTCTGCAACAAGTCGATACAGTGAAATATCTAGAGCCCATCCTAAACAGTAAGATTTCATGGAAGCCGAATATCGAAGAGAGAGCAAAAAAGGCATCAACTATCTTTTACTGCTGTAAAGGGGCCATTGCCAAACGGTGGGGTCCCTCATCGAAAGTGGTCCTCTGGCTCTACGACACCATAACAAGCCTATTATGTTCTATGGAATCTTTATGTGATGGAGAGCTCTAGAAAAAAAAGTTGCCTTCAGACTAACACAATTTGGTTAAAAAACACGTGTCTGAACAATCAGAAATCTTCACTCACTTTGACTTCACACGGAATCACGTGAATCATGAAGTCACCAAACTGAATTTTGGCAGCTGCTTTATCTATATATCTCATATATACATATATATGTATATATGAAGAAGCGGTTAGTGGAGGGGTTTACTGTCAGGAACTCTCTATCAATTCCAGCAACAGACATCCTGGCTATTGCAGTGTCTTTCAGGCTTAGGTTGCAGCCATTAAGGTAGCAGTAGATTTACTGCTTCGGATTGAAGGCTCCATTAGAGAAGTGATCATCCCTCAGATAGCAGAGCGGCGATACTAGCCTTGAAGTCATTAACAGTGCGTTCAGGGCTGGTCAAAGAGTGCCTATTTTGTTATAATAGCATCGAGCGTCTTTGTTATAGAACTGATATGGATGCCAGGTCACAGCGGAATTGCAGAAAACTGTAAAGCTGATGAGCTAGCAAGAAAAGGCATTCTAGAACCGCTAACGGTAGAATGGGAGGGGGTCGGTGCTCCCATATCCTCTTGTATTCTACTACTAGATTGCTGGGATACCATCGGCACGTCAGTACATGCGCTGTCGCAAAATCCTTTTGCCCCAAGATTGATCGCAAGAGATCTAGTGATATCTTTGGCTAGCCTCTGCATAGTTTTGGGACTTTTAACAGGCCATGTACTATGGGCGTCCACGCAGGAAGGCTGAGAATCCTACTAGACGCCATCCAGATAAGCTGTATGGAATAAAATGAGTTGAAAACATCTCAACACTTCCTTCTTGACTGTCTCGCGTCTGCGTCATTGCTCAAGTGCTTGTAACGAAAACTGTTTTAGTTGACGAGATATCTTCACGAAATTCGGTCCGACCGAAGTAACGCCAAATATCTAGATCAGGAACACTATACCATATAATTGTTACGCAAACGGAGCGATCAAAATCAAGTTCTTACTTCTTTATCTTGTTTCCTATAATTTCACTGGAGTGACTTCAGTCCTTATACTGTATATGTGACCTGGTCTACGAAAAGGGGGCTAGGTGTCAAAAATGATTTTTTGACACCTAAGCCCCCTTTTCGTAGACCAGGTCACATATAATAAAGAATTTAAATCAGTATCTGGCTCAGTTTGGATACTCTCTTCAGCGATTCTACTATTTATAACTCTTTGTCCGCATGCCTTAATTTGCTCCGGCCCTCAAAACTTCTGGTATCGTATTATTTTCCGTTATAGCATGAGCCGTCATGCAGTCGGACATTTTTCAAAAGTCAAAAATCCGTTAAGCGGCGTAAACTTAAATGCCGCTTGCAATGCTAGCAGCGCAGTAAGCTCTTCCTTTGCGCAGTTGAAAAATATTGTGGCCGGAAATGAAGCCTTTAAGACTTTAAATGCATATATTTAACTGTAAATATACACATACATGAAAGACCACTGCAATGCGGTGAGGCTGTAGCACAAACTGCAAATAGAAATAGAAATTTTAGAATAAGCGCACACATATGTGTACACCTCTATACATATACATATATGTAACTACATATGTTTGTAAGTGAAAAAAGCTTTAGAGACAATGAAACCGAAAAAGGTTTTGGACAAAAGTGCAATACAAATTAGACAAAAATAAAAGATGATATGAAATAAAATAATGACTGCGGCATGAAGGGATTACAGCTGGCAGGCAGCTATGGTAGAGCATGAAAATTGCAGTAGCACAAATAACGGTAATAGCGACTGAATACAGTTAGCTATTATGGAGGGGGACATATTGTATAGTGTTTGCAGAGTAATTTAAGTTAGTTACTCACGCTGAATTGCGTTAAAAATGCTTCCCGGCCATGGGTGGAAGTACAAAGTACTTACACATGGATACATACATGCATACATATGTATAGTACATATATGGACAGTGTCATTCGGCAAAGCGTAGAAATGAACTTAAGTTACAGGGCATTATGTGGGGATTACATGCTTAAATAATTCGACACGTAAGCGACACATGACACACCGACAGTCAGAGTGATGTCAATACACAAGCCAACACACCTGTGTATATTTTGTTGTTGTAGCAGTGCATGTTGCTAAAAGTATGATTTTTACGAATATATGTGTTTTTGAGTGAGTTCGTAAGTAAATTACAACTTTAATGTGCTTTGAATTATTAGTAAACGATTTTCAGTTGCTCCTTGAGGTAATTTCTGCTAGACAAAAATTTTTTTTAAATAATTGCAAACGCAACTACGGTAGATAATCGGTATATTTTCTATTCTATCGACATGAATATTACTAAAATTTTCCAAGTCTTTTGTTTCCTTTACTTAAGTAAGGCGTACACGCTGGACTGTTGATATTTAATAGGAATGACAATAAAATATGGTCAAGAAAAGCTTGCACCTCTGTAAGTTGGTTGGCAAAAGGTTTTAATTTTGTCGAAATTTTAGCAAGAACAAGAAAAATTAAACTTCGGCTGTCGCGAAGCTATAATACCCTTCAATATAAAGAAGTTTTCATACGAGAACTTGATTTTGATCTTCAGTTTGTATGGCAGCTATAACTTATAGTTCTCCGATCTTAACAATTTCACTGGGTATTGTACAAATGACTTAGAAAATAAACCATACCAAGTTTGGTGAAAATATGTTGTCAAATAAAAAAGTTTTTCATACAAGAACATAATTTTGATCATTCAGTTTGTATGGCAGCTATAAGCTATAGTAATCTGATCTAAATAATTTCTTAGAATATTAAAGCGCTGTCCTAGGAAATATTCCGTACAAAATTTCGTGATAATATCTTAGCAAATAAAAAAGTTTTCATATAAAAACCTGATTATGATTGTTCAGTTTGTATGGCAGCTATATGCTACAGTGGTCAGATGCGGAAAAGTTCTTCGGATATTATAGCGTTGCTTTAAGTAATATTCTGTGCCAAATTTCGTGTAGATATCTCGTCAAATAAAACAGCTTTCCATACAAGAACTTAATTTTGATCATTCAGTTTGTAGGGCAGCTGTGTGTTATAGCAGTCCAATCGGAACCATTTCTTAAGATAATAAAGCACTGGTAGAGAAAATATTCTATACAAAATTTCGTGGTAATATCTTGTCAAATAAAATAGTTTTCCATACAAAGACTTGCTTCTGATCGTTCAGTTTGTATGGCAACTACATGCTGTAGTGGTCCGACAACGATGGCTCCGCCAAATAAGAAGCTGCTTGGAGAGAAACGAACGTGTGCATAATTTCAGCTCGATATCTCTAAAACTGACTACAAAAAATCACACAAGTTCTTATAAATTCGCCACACAAATTTCGAATTAAACTCTTTGTAAGCGTAAATTGTTGCGGCAGACAGCGTGATTCACCTGTCTTCGTGCTAATACCTCGAATGCAAACAAATCATTCAACGTTGATTAATTATAGCCGCACATTTTCGCACATTTATACATATTTACGTATACAGTTGTGATTGGTGGCACAGTAGTATCTAAGCTTGTTAAGTTTTCGGCGCGTGTTCGGTAGCGCAAATCAGGCGTTTATGTACTTAATTACATAAGCGCTTCTGTGTTTTGTGTTTTTTGTGTTCGCGCCATACTCCATCTCGCACGCGGCAATACATAAACGTATGAGTGGCGCTGCTGTTTGCATGCTTATGCGCCGTTACTCATACGCCGCGTGGTACCCGTTGTAGGCTGTGCGCTGATTTGCGGTGTAGCACATTGCAATTCATACACCACAGTTGGCAGATACACATTTGCATGCGTGCTTCATTTCATTTAATTTGACGTTTAGCGCCTGTAGTTATGCAATAATAATTAGACATTGAATATTTTGCAGCTGAAAATGTATGAAATCTGTTCGCACTCAAGAGCGCAGGCGACAAACACACACATCCCCGCATGTCATACAGTTTCCTCCCACCTTCGTAATTCATTGTGTCAACAGTGTGCTAGGAGTTTAGCGCCAAAAGCCCTCCAGCTGTGAGGTGTTTTGCCCGCGGTGTGGCAACTCGTTCAGCGGTACGTGGGGGCTTTCACACTCATTGATCGATGTTTATTGTTGCTTGTAATGACATTTACATGAGTTTTGGATTATCGATAATTACGCGCAACGTGATTGATTACTTTCTTGCGGCTAAGTACCGGCGCAACGGTGTGAGCCATCGCCGCACGAGGTGAGAAAGCAATCGAGGTGTTGATTTTGATTGCTTTGAAAGTGCGCGACGATTGTCCCACGCTTGTGTCAATCGTCACAGTCGAAAAGTCATGTTGCCAGCGCCAATTTGTTGGCGGAAATCGTTGGTTGATGTTTTAGTAATAAATTTCAAATAGCGGTGGGGGGATTAGGTGATCAGTGTGGGGTTTAGGGTATAAAAAATCAATTATGTATATTAAAGAGCTTTTGAGTGTTCTAAAGCAAATTTTGTGATTGATTAATAATGTGTAATGATGAATTGCAATTTTATTAAAATTTGGAAACTTGTCAAAATGCAATGAGCGTAATTTATTTTTTTAATTTTTTTTTAATACTGTGATAAGTCCAGCATATTTTCCCAAATTTTCAAGGCAATCGCAATAAAAGTGTAAGAGATAGAACCTTTGGGAGCGCGACCCGTCAGGCCAGACCGGTCGGTTACTTCAATCTCTGGTCGTATTTTTCTCAAAATATCGTTCGCAAAGTCAGTGGTCACGATTTCTCAGGAACAGAAGAAGTGATTTTATCGAAGTTCCTTTATATAGGATGACCTCGTGATTGATTGTTGGTTTTAATTTGAATTACAAATAATTTTTTAGTGCAATTTGTGGTAAAAATTATAGCTAAAATCATATTTTTTGGTTTGAAACTCTGCTAAAAATATTTTTTTCCTAATCACGATTTCTCAGAACAGAAGAAGTGATTTTACCGAAGTTCCTTTATATAGGATGACTCGTGATTGATTGTTGGTTTAATTTGAATTACAAATAATTTTTTAGTGCAATTATGGTAAAAATTACCTAAAATCATATTTTTGGTTTGAAACTTGCTAAAAATATTTTTTTCTAATTCTTCGATTAATCACACTTATAGATAATTCAATGAATGTGATTGCAGCGACTAAAGTTATTGAGCCCTTATACGATTATACTCATCTACTAACGATGAATTTATTTTTTTGGTTTTATCACCTTGTAATTATGCTGACCACGCGAGGAGGTTTTGGACGGTGCTGGAAACCAGCTGCAGTGGCTGAATTTCCAAGAATTTTTTTATAAAAATCGCCAAATTATTCCTCAAATGTGGCTTTTTGGTATGCTCAAATGTTTTAATAAATTAATGCATTTGTTATATGAAAAAAAAATTGGTGAAAATAGGCATGTTTTTCGGCTGTCAAATGATTAAATGTGGATATCTTCCAAACAGCTATAGCTAACTCAAGCAAACTTGCTGAAATAGTTCTTCTAGTCCCTTTCTGTATACACTCTGAAAATTAGTAAAATCAGCCAATATTTACGCCCACTCTCACTAAAAGTGCGATAACACACTAAATTTACAACCAGAATGGTATGAAAGAGGCTTTGCTGGTTTTAAAATTGGACAATGGGCGTGGCATCGCCCACTTTTACGTCAAAATCTATATCTCAGAAACCATTGACTACTTTGGTATGCGAAGTTATCCATACATTCCTAATATATTGTGAAAATGGGTGAAATGAGATGATAGCCACGCGTACTTCTCATATAACAAATTTGAATTTAATATCTGATTCTTTCTCTTTATAGCAAACAAATCAAACATCAATGAATTTATTAGAATAAAACCTTGCACAAAATGTGCCTTCAAGGTATTTCATCTTATGTCCAAAAATTGTCGAAATCGAATGATACTTTTTCAATATTTCACTTCGTCTTCCCTTGCAAGGACGCAGACACAAAATGTGTGGATCCCAGTGGATGTGGCTGATTTTTTTTTTACCGAAAATCAATTCGAGAAGAATATTTTTGAGATGGAGCATTTTTTTGAATAAAAATGGGTAAACTCGAGTCCAAGTCTTCCTCTTCAAGGTCCCCGGCACCCAATATGTGAGAACTTCAGTGCGTAAAGTTGATGTTTTTTTTTACCGAAAATCAAATCGAAGATAATATTTTTGAGACCCAGACATCAAATATGTGACCTTCGGTGCATAAAGTTGATTTTTTTTTACCGAAAATCAATTCGAGTAGAATATTTTTGAGATTACAGAATTTCTTGGACCAAAAATGGGTAACATCGGGTCAATATTTCCCTTAGTCTTCTCTTGCAAGGACCAGCTACAAATATACTAACTTCAGTGCTTAAGCTGAGTTTTTTTTTACCGAAAATCAATTCAAAGGAAATATTTTTCAGATAACAGCATTCCGAATGGGCCGAAAATGGTAAAATCGAGTCATATTTCCTTTAATCTTCCCTTGAACCTCAGTGCATAAAGCTGATTTTTTTTTTTTACCGAAAATCAATTTGATTAGAATATTTTTGAGATGGCAGTATTCCTTGGACCAAAAATATTTGAAATAGGTGAATATTTCCCGACTTCTCCTTCATCTACGCAGGCACGAAATATGGGAAATTCAGTGTACAAATTTGTTTTTTTGTTTTTACCGATAATCAATTCGGGTAGATACTTTATGAGATTATGGCATTCCTTGTACTAAAAGTGGTTAGAATTGGGTCAGTATTTCTCCCAAAGGTCAATATTTTCTTTGACCTTCCTTTTAGGATCCAGACACAAATATGTGGATCTAATGGATATGGTTGATTTTTTTTCCCGAATTTTGTGATGACAAATACAAAATCGAGTAAATATCTGCCTTAGCTGCCATATATTTCATATAAATATTTTCGAACTTTCGGTTGACTTTATTCCGCATTAAACGGTCAATATGGAATAATTCTTAAGAACATTAGAAATAATCTTTTCTCACAATTGAAATGATGGATGAAATCAGTGCAATACTTCCGCTGTTTAATACTATTAAGGTTTTCCTAACACCTGAAGGTATGTACTCGCTTTTGATCCTTACGGCAGTCTAAAATGTTCGTTACCCCGAACTTATCGCTTTCGTACTAGTTTAATATTTCATATATAATTATGTGAAGAGATAGGGTGAATATCGAAGCAAATTTTCCCTACCGACCCTGGAGTTCTCAGGGCGGCTTGGTGCTCTGGAACAATTTTTTTTTTTTAAAATTTTTTCACCAAAAATCAATGTATCAGTGAAAGCGCATGCTTGATTCTACCCGCGTCCTGTTTTCTCTGTACGCCCTTATAACTAACTTGAAGTTTGGTTCTTAGCTGGTCATTCACCAAAACAACACAAGCTATTCAGCAGAGCGTCGACATAGCTAATAACGAATAAACCAACCCAAGTGACCCTTTTCAATTGAAAAGCATTAAATATTCGTTTGAAGTAAAGTTAATTTTACTAAAAAGCTAAAAGCATAATTTAATTCGAAGTTGAAATCGATAAAAATCGAAGACAAAAAGTTTATTTCAACCTAAAAACGACCAAGTGGCAGCTAAAGGCGAAAGCGAGACAATCCATAAAAGTGGAAGAAATTTTAATTTGCCTTTTACTGGCAGACAAAAATATTAGCAAGTCATAAGAATTCCTTTCGAACGACTTAAACATTCAACTAGAATGTCTGACTGACCGGTTGGCACTGCCACCTACGTGAATTCGGTCAGAGTGCAAAAATAAAAGCGAGCGAATGAGCAATGAAAAGTGGCACAAAGGCTGTAGCAAGACATACTCCTCACACAATAAGCGACCTTCATACATTTTTCATATACCAGTATTGACCGATTGAACAAGCAGGTATGTGAAATACCTGTGTGCTTGTGAGTTATGGCAACCTTTGGGCACAAGCTGAGCGAGCGCTTCATTGAAATGCTGTCGCTTTGTATGTACCTACTTAAAAGTCAACTAGCAATGCTATCAGCAATAATTTTATTTGCATTGCCATGCACAGACGGACGCATGCGGAGTTCTACGGTGTATGCGTGTGTATGCTAGAATTCGTCACGTATACGCCGTGTGGGCCGAAACTCTGCTTGGCCACACTAGACTCCAACTGATTTGTTGCGCTGTGTTGCATGTGCTGGGGGATTTTGTTTATTTGTTTTTGTTATTACAGCTGTCATTGTATTATATTGTCAAATGCAAATGGAATTATAGGAAATGACAAACAATAAACCGATAATGCAATGTTGAGAAGTCAACGGCACAACCGTGAGTGAGGGAAGCTCGTATAATACGGCGTTGTGTGAGACTGGCTGAGAATGGTCAATTTTCCAAATACTCAAGCAAAGTAGACGAAGAGGCTCAACGGCCGACATGATAGTAAAGCACATACTGGCTAAAATATTGATATTTCGCAAACATACAATTCCTGCAGCGTGTTTATATACGCAGCGTTTGTGGAATCACACTGACAAATGCCAAGCATAAATACATGCATATACTCGCTTCTAATATTCATGGTTGTATAAGTGTTGGCTCTGATAGTAAAATTGAAATGTCAAATTCTCGTTGACATGCCACGTTGCGTACGGAGTTGTAGGTGAGGCGGTGTCGAAAACTGGATAAAATAGTTGCCAAAATACTTATCACTCGTTTCTAAGAAAATAAGTGAGTCTTTGATGTGTCAAGTTATCCCTTGTCAAGTGTCAAGACAGTGCTTTGGTGGAATTAAGCGAAATGTGCCGTAGTGTGTAGAACAACAAAAACAAAAAAAAAGAAAAAAAAAAAAAGAAAAAAAAAGTGAACTTAGTTTGCACCGAAGCAAGTCGTTTCCGTAGAAGAATTTCATTTTGTTTGAACAGTTTGTATGGCAGCTATATGCTATAGTTGCTCGATCTAAGAAATTTTTTAAGATATTATAGCAATGCTTTGGATAATAATCTATGCTGAATTTCGTGAAGATATCTTGTTGAATAAAAAAGTTTTCCATACAAGAATTTGATATTGATGGCTCAGTTTGTAAGGCAGCTATATGCTAAAGTAGTCCGATTTGAACAATTTTTACGCAGGTTATAGAATTGCTATGCATAGTAATTCGTGCCAAATTTCGTCAAGATATCTCGTCAAATAAAAAAGTTTTTCATACAAGAACTTCATTTTGATCGCTCAGTTTGTATGGCAGCTATATGTTATAGTAATCCGATATGGAAAATTTCTGCAGATATAATATAGCAATGTTTTGGATAAAATTTATGTCGAATTTTGTGCAGATATATTCTGAAATAAAAAAGTTTTTCATACAAGAACTTAATTTCGATCGTTCAGTTTGTATGACAGCTATATGCTATAGTAATTCAATCTAAAAAATTTCTTAAGTTTAGTACAGATATATACTGGATTAAAATCTGTGCTGATTTTCGTGAAGATATCTTCTCAAATAAACAAGTTTTTCATACAAGAATTTCATTTTGATCGAACAGTTCGTATGGCAGCTATATGTTATAGTAATCCGATCTGGAAATGGTTTGCGGATAATGTAGAATTGCCTTATGTAATATGTTCAGCATAATTTCGTGAATATATCTTTTCAAGTAAAAAATTTTTCCATACAAGAACTTCATTTTGATGGTTCAGTTTGTATGGCAGCTATGTGTTATATAGTCCGATTTGAACAATTTTTGCGCAGGTTATAGAATTGCTATAGTAATAATTATGCCAAATTTCGTCAGGATATCTCTTCAAATAAAAAAGTTTTCCATACAAGAACTTCATTTTGATCGTTCAGTTTGTATGGCAGCTATATGCTATATTGCTGCGAAATCGGCGATTCTGTCAAATAAGCAGCTTTTTCAGGAGAAAATAACGTGTGCAAAGTTTCAGATTGATAGCTCAAAACATTAGGGACTACTTCGCATATACACACTCTATATCTACTACAAAGAATATGAGCATTAATCATACGTGCATACATACAAGTACATATGTATATACATACATATACATTTATATATATTTAACTGAGATATTTATTTCTGCCATGTTTGTATATTCGAAATATTGTTGTGCAGTCAAGCTTAAGCTCTTATTGGTTGACACTGCATTGTTTGACTTGTCTGACCAAAAGCAGCAGCAACAACGCACAGCCAAACAGGCGTAAACATTTTTATCACGTACTGCATCGTAGAAGCTCGGCAATATCTCCGGTGAGCGCACATAAATGAATTATGACACAAATTGCAGTCATTGCCGACGAAAGGGCAACCGCAGTTACTCACATACACACACATACACACACACACACGAACAAACAGTGGGAAGTGGGCGTAACGGCAAATATTTGTCGGACGGCAAGCACAGCTAGGCACACGGATCCAAGCGTAGCTGTGAGTGGTAGCTACGCTTCAAAAGTGATATATATCTGTTCAGCACACATATCCAAGAAGATAAGCTTTATAATTTACATATATCCATATAAATATATAAAGCAACGTATAAAATGTTGTAATATTTTGTTGTTGTTTATGTTGGTGTCTTTATTATTATTGCAGCAGTTGCTGTCGACGCAGCTGATGTTTACTGCCACTGCAACAAATTCGACAAATTCATGTTGCATGTTGCATGCCGCAACTGTGTGTGTGTGTTTGTGTCTGTTTGTTGTTATTCCTTTTGCTGCTGGTATTTTTTGCTATAATTTTTAAATGTCAGCAGTTAACAGCAAATGAAATAAATGCAATAAGTGCAAACTTGCAACAAATCACAGCAACAGTAGACAGTTGCACACATGTCAGTCAAAAAGTCAACGCCCAAACAAAGCTGCTAGACGAGCCACAGGCACAGCCATAACAACAAATTCCGGCAGTAACTGTTAGGCCGCTGTAGGGTGCTGCACACAGTTGGCTTGGCAAGGCAATGGCTTTTGTGTCTGAGCATTTGGCTGAAGTGCAGCCAAAGTAGCATTTGCAACACGCCAACAAAAGTCGACAGCTCGGCGCGGCACACAAGCGCAGCAACAAAAAGTGTGGCAAATGCCGGTTAAGCAGCAATGCAAATCATTTGTGCGCCGGTATCATCAATTTTGTGGCTATTGCAGCTAGGTTTTTACTAAGTTGTTGCAGCTGCGGCTAAACAAATCCACCACTTAGTACTAATATTAAAGTGTTTGTATTTTTACAAACTTTTTGTCTAATGCCACTTTTTTCATGTTTCCTCGCTGCAATGAAAATATCTTTCTTTTATAGGGCGCAATAGACCTTAGATCGCGAAGCAAGCCTCATTTTATTTTTGTTTTTTGCAGTGCTCGCTTTACAGATAGTGTCATTTTATTAGAGTGTACATATGTAAATGTTACTGTTGAATTTGTTTTTGAATACATTTTGGGACGATGAAAGCACAATAATTCTTCAAGATATTTAATTCGAAGTAAAGAAGCCGAGAGTTGAACTTACCTAGTCATGACTTATGAACAATATCAACAACTCGCTACTCTTTGTATATCCCAAATAGCTTTTAACACTTAAAAGGGAACGTGAGAGACTAAATATAATATGTGTACATACAAATGATAAGCCACAACGAGCTGAGTCGATTTATTCGAGCTGAAATTTTGCCAAAGTCCTTTCTCCTCAAGATGCTGTGTATTTGTCAGTACCAACTGCAGCCGTTAATGGGTATGAGCTTAGCATTAAATACATACACACAGTTGTCTTTGAATACGAAGAGAAGCACTTGACCGGATGGCTTGCCAAGAATCTTTCTCTTCAGTTTCTGACTCGAAAATGTTACATTCCCAACTTCTTGGAAATCTTCCTATCTCTATCTTTTTAGCGGGGAAGTCGCCAGGTCTTATGACTCCAACTATAGACTAATTTATATAGTATCCGCACTGGCTTTACTCTTTGAAAATATAGATTTTCCTCAACTCACTGTATTCTTTAAGAATATTATCAACTGCAAACAGCGCGGTTTGGTTGAAGACAAGACCACTAACTCCAATTAGCCCATTTATGTAAATTAGCTATACGAAGCTCTAAATAACGATCAGACTTTTCATACCGTCTACACGGACGTCAGCAAAGCATTCGAGAAGGTGGAACACAGAATCCTTCCAAATAAACTAAGCAGATATGGTATTCGAGATAGCGCACTGAAATGGTTCCACTCATAACTAATTGGTAGGCGATTTCAAGTTAAAGTTGTTTGGTAACTATCTACCAACCATGATGTGGCCTCAGGTGTGCCCCAAAGATCACACCTGGGCTCAGCTCTCTTTAATATTTTTGTTTAATGAGATTGGTGATAACTTTCAGCAAGAATATCTGTTTAATGCAGATGATTTGAAGATATGTAGTACGTTAACTAGCGTAGAAGACAACGATGTTCTCCAGAGTGATATCGACAAACTATTAAGCTCGGTTATAGTCGAGTTTACAACGAGTTTACAACAATGCGCCAGCCGTTCTTCCTCTTCGTTTTTCGTTGGAGTTGGAAATTCCCAGTTTAGGCAAGTCTTTTTCCATTTGGTCTTTCGAACAGAGTGAAGGTCTTCCCCTTCCTCTGCTTCCCCCGGCGGATACTGCGCTGAATCTTATCAGAGATTGAGTGTTTTTCGGACGCCATGACCAATCCAGAGTAGCTGATATCTCTTAAATCGCTGAACTATGTCAATGTTGATGTATATCGCATACAGCTCATCGTTCCATGGACTGAGTGACTTGTAGAATTCCGTCTTTGTTCGTCAAGAGAGAATTTTACTTCGCAATTGCCCTCTCAGTCCGAAGTAGCATCTGTTGGCAAGAGTTATTCTACGTTGGATTTCGAGGCTGACATTGTTGTTGCTGTTAATGCTGGTTCCAAGATAGACGAAAATGTCTACGACTTCGAAGTTATGACTATCAACAGCGACGTAGGAACAAAGCTGCGAATGCGACGAGAGTTTGTTTGATGTCAGCTGATATTTCGTCTTGCCCTCGTTCACTACCAGACCTATTTTCGTCGCTTCCGTATCTAGTCTGCAGAAAGCAGAAATTACGGTGCGGCTGTTGAGGCCAATGATATCAATATCATCGACGTACGCCAGCAGCTGTACACTCTTATAAAAAATGGTACCTTCTCTACTTAGTTCTTCTTCTGTTTAGTTCGAACCATTTTTTCCAAGAGTAGATTGAAGAAGACCCACGAAAAGTAGTCGCCTTGTCTAAAACCTCGTTTTGGTATCGAACGGCTCACAGAGGTCCTTCCAAATTCCGCCGGAGCTTTTGGTCTTGCTTATCATCAGTTTACGCAGCTATATTGGATTTGTGGGGATACCAAATTCAGACATCGCGGCATAGAGGCCTTTCGTGCTGTCGAACGCTGAAATCGACAAAGCTGTGCTGTGTGTCGATCTTCTTTTCACAGGTCTTTTCCTAGATTTGGCGCATAATGAATATCTGGTCAGTTGTTAGTTCTTCTGACCTTAAGCCACACTGATGAGGTTCAAACAGTTTGTTGACCGTGGGCTTTAACATTCCACACAGTGCGCTCGATAGAACCTTACATATAAGCGATGTTGTGAAGGTGATATTGAGCAGGCTTATCCCACGTTAGTTGGCGCAGATGTGGGGTCTCTCTGTTTTGTGGATTGGGCAGAGCACACTTAAATTCTAATACCTAATAAGCATAGGTCGATTTTTACTATACCAAAACTCAATACCACTTATGGAATTTAAGTACTGAGTGTATAAATAATGAAATTATTTTCCAATAAAGGCCAGGTAATATATTCGATTGAAAATAATTGTTTTTATGTTCATATTGTCAGCTGTATAAAAGTGCAAATCCAACCAAATTCAAATATTAAAGCTAGCGCATTAAAACCTAGTGCAAATATGACAATTTTTATATTTTTAGAGATTTATGTGGTAATTTTTGCTTAGTAAAAAGAAGGAAGCATAAACATATATTTATACCTATAAACAATACATCAGTAAAAATCAGCGTATTTATGTAATTTTTTACGCCGTTATTATGCTCGTATAGTATGTGCTCTGCCGTTGGTTGTGCGAAATATGCATTTTTTATAATGCCGCAAAGCATGTTTGCTATTCGCAGCACTTTTTATTGTTGTTGATGCTATTTAAATTTTCAATATGCCATCAAATCTGACAGTAATCCTCGCACTTCGTGTGCAGCGCTACAAAACAAATTTATATTATATAATATTTGATAATAAAAGCTTGGATATTAAAACAAATGATGCTGCAGAGCGTACTGTTTTCATGGAAAAATGATATGCAAACGTTATAAAAATTTTAAAATTGAAAAGCTAAAGTAGCACAGTAAAAAAGCACACAAGAATTTCGATTTTGCTGTTAAGTTCCTAACTTAACATCTACAAAATGCATATTCGCAAGAGGTAAAGAAAAAGTACCTAGTTGCTGCAATATAGTTGTGCTAGAACTAAAACGCACATTTGTAAGGCAGCTATATGCTATAGTGGTCTGATCTGAAACTGTTTTTTACAGAGATTATATATGTATTTGCTTCAGGCATTAATCCATACCAAATTTCATGAAGATATCCTGTGAATTCAAGAAGTTTTTCCTACAAAAACTTGATTTTTATTGTTCAGTTTGTATGGCAGCTATATGATATAGTGGCCCGATCTGAAAGTTTTTTACAGAGATTATATCTTTGCTTTAGGCATAAATCCGTACCAAATTTCATGAGGATATCTTGTCAATTGAAGAAATTTTTAATACAAAAACTTGATTTTCATTGTTCAGTTTGTATGGCAGCTATATGATATAGTGGCTCGATCCAAAAAATTTTTCCAGAGATTATATATTTGCTACAGGCATTAATCCATACCAAATTTCATGAAGATATCTTGTGAATTTAAGAAGTTTTTCATACAAAATCTTGATTTTTATTGTTTAGTTTGTATGGCAGCTATATGATATAGTTGTCCGATCTGAAAGTTTTTAACATATATCGTAGCAATGTTTTAGGCAATAATTTCTGGAAAATTTCGCGAAAATATCTCGTTAAATAAAAAAGTTTTCCAAACAAAGACTTGGTTCAGTTTGTATGGAGCTTATATGCTATAGTGCACCGATATAAACAATTACTTCAGACATTGTATCGTTGCTTTAAGAAATAGGATGTGCGATATTTCGTGAAGATATCTTCTCAAATAAAAAAGTTGTCCATAGAAGAACTTGATTTTAATTGATCAGTTCCAGCTAAATTCTGTAGTGGTCTGATATATGTAGGCGCTTTCTACAAAAAGAAGTGCAGAGAAAGAAGTATGCGAAATTTATGAGCGATAGATCAAAAACTGAGGAACTTGTTTGTGGACAGATAGACGGTCATTTCTAAATCAGCTCATTTTGTTACACTATATATACTTTGTAGGGGTTTAGACAGGTGAAGGTTGGAGCCATGTGTAGAAGTTCACGGTAGTAGGGAAAGTTCTGTGAACGTCATTCACTTGAAAGTGGCCAGAAACGGTTCTCTGGGTAGTCAAACAACATCTGTTTGAAGGCGAGCTAATGTAAGAAGGCGAAACAGCCTCTTCCTTGGGTTGTGCGACGTGTATGGGACCCGCTACGTTAAAAATACTACCAATGAAAAGAAGAAAACAGCTTCTTATAGGAGACGTCGACTGCCAAGCTATTAAGAATACCTCTCCAACCAGTTCGACACCAAACGAGGTTTTAGACAAGGCGTCTCTCTAAGGTGCGACTTCTTCAATCTACTGCTGCCGAAGAGATTTCGAGCTGCAGAGCTGAATCGAGAAGGTACAATCTTTTATAAGAGTGTAGAGCTGCTGGCGTCCGTCGTTGATATTGATATCAATGGTCTCAACAGCCGCGCCGTAAGTTCTGCTTTCTGCAGACTGGATACGGAAGCGAAGCAAATAGGTCTGGTAGTGAACCAGGGTAAGACAAAAAATATCTCTTGTCGTCAAATAAACAGTCGTCGCACTCGCGACTTTGCTGCCATGTCGCTGTTGTCAGTCATAACTTCGAAGTCGTAGATAATTTCGTCTATCTTGGAACCAACAACAATGTCCGCCTCGAAATACAACGCGGAATAATTTTTGCCAACTACTGCTACTTCTGACTGAGTAGGCAATTCAGAAGAAAAGTCCTCTCTCGACGAACAAAGACCAAACTTAACAAGTCCCTCGTTATTAAGGTCCTGCTACCAGTTTTCGAGAGAAGGGTTTTGGGGAAGATTTTTGGTCCTGTTCGCATTGGATAATGGCGAATACCACAGTCGATGCAACGATGAGTTGTACGAGATATACGACGACATTGACATAGTTCAGCGAATTAAGAGACAGGATAGGTCATGTCGTTCGAGTGGATGAAAACACTACAGCTCTGAAAGTATTGGACGTAATACCCGCCGTGGGAAGTAGAGGAATGGGAAGATCTCCACTCCGTTGGAAAGACCAGGTGGAGAAGGACCTGACTTCACTTGGTATCTGCAGCATCGAAAAGAAAGAACGACTAATGCGCTGTTGTAAACTCTGCTATTACCTCATGAGCGTGTCTATGCCAATAAGGAAGAATAAGAGGGGTTCAGACGTTACCTTCTTGAATTTTGATGACAAATGTAATATACCATGCGCTTATGCAGAAGAACCCTGATCAAATTTTATACATTTTAGCACTAAGTTTGTCACATTTACCACTGATTTGAAGAATTCCCTAAAACAGCTTTAAAAATTTAGGGATACACATACTCGTATTTATATTAATTAATACTTTTTAGCGTTAGTTATTCCAACGCTGGCCCACAAACTGCCGTTTGACCCGCAAATACCGAGGTTAGAGCTCAAAAATTCTGTCGTTTAGTTGTACTTGGCGCGACCTCATTGCTGTGCCAGCGTTCTATTTCGCTATTTGCCATACATACCTCCACGGAACTCGCACAAATACGGCAAATTTGCGCAACATTTCGTACACCGTTACATGCAGTCATCGCTGCAACCACTACGCTTGCCATGCTAGCTTGGCTGGCTTCTAGTGTATTCCACTCGATTTCCAGCGCCTATATTGCTACATGCCACGGCACTGCACTTGTCGCGCACACACAGACACACCTACGCTATGTACCTGGTGCATGCCACCGACTGCTAGCCGAAATTCGCGTTGCGTTCGCAAGCTAAATGAAACGGAATCGTTGAAATCGTTGGCTTGCTAGCGCACATAGCGGCGGAAACTTCGCTATTACTCCAGTGTGCGGCACTTATGCGCACACATACGAACACAATGTGTTCGTCTACGCTGCTATTATTTTGTTGGCATTAAACCGACGCGTCTCCGCCCAGACCAGCTTGTTGTGGGACTCTGCCACTTGCACATTTCGTCGACTCCGGTGTGCTTCGGCGGCACGGCAGTCGACTGGCATTCATGCTAGGTAGACAGGAAGGAAGCGGAAGCGTCTTCGGCACGACACATGAGAGCTATACGCGGGGAACTCTTAGCTGGTGCTGCTGTTGGTGTGGGAGAGAGGGGACAGAAGGGCAACAACCACATGAGCGGTTGAAGAGGAAATGCTTTTGCATATTATGCGCTGCCATCAAAAAGTCATAAAATCATAATTTGTTTCCGGCTTTTATTTCAAATTTATTTTACAAAATTGTTATGGCTGCCAATGCCACTTACGATATACTCCTGCACACATACACAGCGGCACAGCCACGTAGCTACTAGCCACCTACTGTACGAGCCAGGAGTAAGTGTATATGTGTTAAAGATTGTGCTGCTGTTTTATGTGTGTGTGCTGTTGTTTACATTTTATTTTGTTAGTGGTTTTATGAATTTATAACGGTTGAATGCCATGTCCACATTTCATGGAGGCTCTACCTACAGTTATGCACAGTTATTTGCTTGTAATGATGCTCATTTTTCATTCTGTTCATCGATATTGCGAAGGTTCTCTGGTACTAACTACTAGTACTTTAGGCGCAGCAGGGGTTCAAGGCAAGAAGACCATTTCGAGATTATTGCTACTTATTTTTGAAACGCTGATGAGTATCTTTATGCGGTAATTGCACCGTTTGTTTCAAATAACTCAGCGTGAATATGAAGAGAACACTGGAAAAATATTTCAAACGCACTTTTTGGAGTTTCGAGATTAAGTGGAAGGGTAGGAGGTGGTTTTCTGCTGGGAGGACTCCAACCACTCTAACAGGCCACTGCAGCCTTTTTGGAGGTTCGAGATTAAGTGGAAGGGTGGGAGGTGGTCTTCTGTTGGGAAGGCTCCAACCACTCTACCAGACCACTGCAGCTTCGAAGCTAAGAGTGAGGATAGAAGATGGAGTCTTCTGTCGTGAGCTCCCTATCAACTCTACCAGACCAGACTCTACCAGATCAGACTCTACCAGTCTTTCAAGCGGAGGTGACTGCCGTCAAGGTAAACGTGAATATACTTCCTCGATATCCGACATCCTTCAGAGGGACTGCGTTCACTCTACCTTTGAGCCCGCTGAATGCACGCTCAAAACTAGTCAAGGAGTGTATGCCATAGAAATAGCGTCAGCCGTACTTTGTATTAGATCTGTATGGGTGGCTAGTCATAGCAGGATCGCCGGTAGCTGCAAAGTCGATGAGCTTTCTAGGCGGGTTCGACTGAAAGCGAGTCGATTTTCCAATTACCTCTTGTGTTTTCGCGCTGAACTTCATCCAAATATCTCGGTAGGAAGCATACCTTTGAAGGACATAGAAAAGTGGTTGGGATTGACATGAACCATCCTAGTAAATTTTCGATTAGCTTAAAACGCTTCAGCGACCTGTAAGGTGATGCAGTTTTGGGTAAAAGATAGGAAAAATGTCTGTCAAAGTGACATCAGTCGATTTTGGATCAACTCTATGGCCAAAAATTACCTTTCCTAAAACCTTTTTGGTATCGACAGAGAAGGAAAAGTTAAAAATTATGACAAGAGGCTCAAATATTGGGACGAATCAGAACTCGGTTTTTTTTTATCACAAATAGAACTTATATGGTGTTGATATAGTTTATACCCTCAATTTTATGAGCTGTTAAGGTAAATATACAAAAATTAAAAGAAATTCAGATAATTATGTCCTGAAAAGGGGATATAAATGGTGATCCGAGGTTCCCTACCCTGTTTAAAGAAAAAACACCGAAGCTTCAAACTTGATTGGAGCAATGTGTTTTGTCATTCGAAAAAAAACTTTTTTTGACATTTATTTTTTGAAGATTATCTCTTTCAAATGTTGGCCGTCGCTACGTATCAGATGGTACATCCATTGAGTTCGGTGACTTATTCAAGCATTTCGGCTGACAGTTGGTGAATGACGCGGTTGATGTTTTGCTTCGCGGCCTGAATTGAAGCGGGATTGTCCACATAGACTTTAGACTTTATATTTCCCCACAAGAAAAGTCTGTTATCGTAATATCACAAGATCTTGGTGGCGGTGGATCGCTCGGCCTAAAGCTTGAAATTATCTGCTCACCGAAGTGTTCTCTCAGTAAATCCATTGATTGATTTATTGATTTGTGGGAAGTGGCGTCGTCTTGTTTAAACCAAATGTCGTCGAGATTACGGGCTTCAATTTCAAAAAACGGTTTTTTTATGGATGAAATATGAGCACTTGAATTCCTTCAGGTTGCTCTTTGTTTCAAAAGTGGCAATTTTGCTTGTTTACATATCAACTGAGCTAGAAATGAGTCTCATCGCTGAACAAGATTTGGCTCGAAAGCGTCGGATCTTCTTGGAACTTTGCACGAGCCCATAGAGCAAAGTGAAGTCGCTTGGAAAGGTCGAGCGACTTCAGTTCTTGCTCAAACTGCATTTTTTAGGCTTTCAATTTAAAATGTCGATTTAAAATGTGTCGAGTCGTTCCAACAGCCAGTCTGACTCGACTCTCTGCGGTCTTCATGTATACTAAAATAGAGTTTTTGTATGCGAAACTTTTTTATTTGACTAGATATATTTTACGAAATATGTCACAGATTATAAGCAACGATAAAGCTACAATATCAATAGAAATTATACAGATCGGACTACTATAAGATATAGCTGTCATACAAACTGACCGATCAAAATCCAGTCTTCGTATGGAAAATATTTTTATTTGACAAAATATATTTTACGAAATTTGGCAAAGACTAATGTCGAAGTCAACGGTATCATCTCTGAAGAAATCGTTCAGATCGGTCAACTATAGCATATAGATGCCATACACACTGACCGATTAAAACCAAATTGAATTTGTGATGGGTATTTTAGCGTCGAGGCTTCTCTTAAATATTTTAAAGTTGTCTATGTCAGAATCTATTTTTTTTTTAATTTTTTTTAATTTTTTTCTAAGCTGAACTGTAGTTGGTAGTAACTGTAAATTATACAGCGAGTAACATTGCCATTATCCTAGAAGTGAGTAAAAATTTGCAGCAAATATATGAATGAGCATATTTATATGCAATCACACACACACACACAAATACGCCTGTAACGGCGCATACTAAAAGCTTGAAGTAATCAACGCGCACCGAGTTGAAGAAAAATAAAAGTATAATGGAAATCTAGAAATGTTTGTATGTGTGACGCTGCACGTAAAACGTTAAATGAAGAAAAAATACATACACACATATATGCATGTGTGTGTGTTTGAGCTTAAAGAAGCGTAGAGTACGGCAACAGCGTAGATGAGTGTGGATTTTTATTATGCTTGTTGCCTCTTCAGCAATTTGCGCAACTTGTTAGTGTAGTTGAAGGCGAGCTAAGCATGTTTGCGAGTGTGTTTTTAGCGCTGCGGTTGTGCATGCGTGTGTTTGCCTGCAATTACGTACATGTCTCAAGCATTGCTACACCCACGCAAACATAACCCTGCCACACTCTGCTGCTGCTGCTGTCGCCACTGTGCCCCCAAACGCTTCTCTGCGTCAGTGTCTCTGCGTCAGCGTCT
Source organism: Bactrocera correcta (assembly GCA_027475135.1). Classification (NCBI taxonomy): domain Eukaryota; kingdom Metazoa; phylum Arthropoda; class Insecta; order Diptera; family Tephritidae; genus Bactrocera; species Bactrocera correcta. Next base: position 41,846,912 of record CM050327.1, read on the forward strand.
CTGCGCCAGCGTCTATGCCTTGGCGTCGTCGTAGTGGCTCGGTGGCTCCTAGACTTTTCCGTGTTTATTTTATATTTTATTTTTCTTCCTCATTTTTAATGCCGCTTTCTGTTTGCAGTCGCAATTTGCAATTTACGCACTCAGACTCTCAAGCTGACGGCAGTCTGTGCATATGCTGCTGCTATGTTGCAAGTGCAGCATTGCAATAATTATAAAAGTTGCACAAACGCAAACGCCAACGCATAAATATGTGCATACATACGTTGGCGTATTCGTGTGGCATATAAAGTGGCAGCTGCAATAACTACGATAACTTTGCAAAAATAACAACAGCAATAATTGCAAGAGCTAACAAGTGAAGTCCAAATTACTGCTGACGAATTCCATGCAATGATAAGTGAGTTTTGGAATTTGCTCCAGTTGCCCCCTTTGCCCCCGTTGATGTGGCATGAAGTTTGTATATAAGAGTCTATTTATGATAGGGTCTTCTTGCAAAGTTTAAGCAGCATACTGAAGACTATATTGTGTTTTCTAGACAAGGACAGCTATATACTATAGTAGTCCGATCTGAACAATTTTTTCGAATATTGTAGTAATGCCTTCCATAATAAGTTTTGCCAAATTTTATGAAGATTTATTGCAAAATAAAAAGTTTTTCTTTCAAGGACTCGAGTTTAATCGTTCAGTTTGTATAGCCTATAGTGATCGGATCTGAACAATTTTTTCCGATATTGCATTGCTGGCTTAGACAATATCTCATGCCAAATTTCATGAAAATATCTTGTAAAACAAAAAGCTTTTCCTTATAAGGACTCGAGCTTGATCGTTCAGTTTGTATGGCAGCTATATGATGTATTGGTCCGATCTGAACAATTTCTTTGGAGATTGTAGCGATGTCTTCGATATTAATCTGTATAAAATTTCATGAAGATATTTTGCTAAATAAAAAAGTTTTACATACAAGGACTCGAGCTTGATCGTTCAGTTTGTATGGCAGCTATATGCTACAGCGAGCCGATCTAAACAATTTCTTCGGATATTGAACAATTGTCTTAGGTAATATTATATGCCAAATTTCATGAACATATCTTGTCAAATGAACACGTTTTCCATACAAGGACTCTAGTTTTATGGTTCAGTTTGTATGGCAGCTATAAGCTATAGAGGTCCGATCCGAGCAAAATCTTTAGAGATTGTAGCGATACCTTTCATTATAATCTGTGCCAAATTTCAGGAAGATGTCTTGTAAAATAAAAAAGTTTTCCTTATAAGGACTTGAGGTTTCCGCAGTTTCTTCTCGTTGTTTCGTGAGAAACTTAATATATCCTCTTCAGGGTATAAAAATAACATCAATAAGCCAACTGAAAATGCTCTTTATTCCTACACGTACATACATACATATTCATGAGTATATCTGTAGCAACATTATAGTGTCTTTCATTCCGCTCTTACTGCCACATGTTACTTCGTCGCTTCAACTGAATTTGATGTGTCAGCGGTATTATAACTGTAATAAATGTCTGCTAAGCACTAAATGGCAACTAGAAAATATGAAAATATGCGTTGACAAAATTTTGTTACTTTCGAGACGTACAGTGTTGACGCGGCAGAAAATATGCGAATGCGGGTGGCAGCCATATTTAGGTGGTTGGGTGGTTGACTAGCAAGCTTCGCCTGTGAGTAGTGCGTTCGCATTCATTTGCATATTGCAATATTTTCTTTCGCTTGCAACCTGCAAGCCACACAAACCGACATACTATATTAACTAACTGCCAGCCTGCCTGTTTGTGCGTCCAACGCAAACCAGCAGCATGCAGCGCCACATGCGTTGCCACACGTTTGGTGTTTGAGTGTATGTTTGCCTGTGCGCTAGGTATGTGTGTGTGCGTGCTTGTTGTAAGGATGCAAGTGTTTTCCTTCATTTGCGGCATTTATTGTCATAATCAGGCATTCCGCAAATGCAAAGTTTGATTGTGGCATCCTTGCTGTAGACTTCTTAATTTTTGTTTCGTTGCTTTTCTAGTCTATTCTGTCAGGCGCACGTGTATGCCCTTTACCGCACTTGAACAGCAACTGAGTGGCGCATGACATCCGTAATTGTACTTTTGGTATTTCGTGCGTGTTTTTGTGTCATAATTATTATTACTGTTGTCTACTGCATGTTTTTAACGCCTCAGTGTGAGCCTCTGAACACACTGCCAGTGGCAGTGACATGTATGAGTACGTAGCTGTATGCGTATAAGTGTGTGTGTGTATACCATTTTAATTAAGCATTTGTTGTGTTTTTGTGTGTTGGAGAAAAGTGCAAAATATTCGCAAGTAGATGATCAGTATGCAAGCAGCATATGTACGCTCTTGCAAGCTTTTATTATTACTAACTTGAGATTTGTAGGTGTTTCGATGCGCACCACTACTCGGAGTCGGAGGAAACCCAAATATATAGTATATATAGGACGTATTATAACCTTCTTTTATGCTATAGATAAAGAGAAAATAATTGAGGTTTTGCACTGCGACCTATGGTCTATTGTGCCCTCTCCTATGAAGAGATGTCATCCATATCCACGTACATAGATCCCAAGGCCTTGAGCCTGCTTTTACAAATTGCTGGGCAATCTCGAAGCAGGTGTTCTGGAGTTTTTTTTCCACCTCGCAAAACTGGTAGTTTGCACAACAGACTATGCCCAGGTTAGATATGTGCTTCCTGAGCCTGCAGTGCCCTGTATAGAGCGCGACAAGAAGAATTTGTCTCTGGTTAGGTTGATTATATCTCTAAACCTTGTCAAGTTGTAACCTCCCAGTAGTAGCTTGGCGTGGCGAATTCATGTTGAGTGCTGCCAGTGCCATTCTCTCCCCAAAACGCGACAAAGAGACGGAATTTATCTCGGGGGAGGTTGATTATATCTCTAAGCCTTGACAGGTTGTAACACTGTACTGTTGCCTTCTGCTAGTGCCATTTCCTTCCACTCTCTCCTTCATGCGGAGCAACTTATTTATGGTTTGGAACCCCACTTCCGACCTTCTGGAAGTCGCCGCAGAGTGGCTGGTACGTCGGCCAGCTCATTGCCGGCTACCTCTTTATGTTCCGGCGTCCAGATCAGGTGTATACGGTTGCATACTGATAGGCGATTCAGCCTTCCTATACACTCCTCCACTAACAGCGATTTGAGTTCATAAGCTGAGATCGCTTTTAGTGTCGCTTGACTATCGCTGAATGTAGCGATACGCTGGTTGAGATAGCGGCGATAGAGATTGATTTCTGCACACTGACTTATAGTACAGACTTCTGCTTGAAAGATACTGTGGGATGTTTTCCATTGGTATGGATAATTTGGTAGGTCCCGCAATGTCTGCTACAATGGCTTTCGAGCCGTCAGTGTACGACTGGATAGTGCTGGCTCTCAGTAGTAGATCGAGCCCGGAATCAACCCGCTTTACTGCCGAGAGTGACTCTAAACTTTTTTGTGAAGTTTAGCCCTTTCTTAACGCCGTCTCTTGGAAGAAGGGCTGGTTGTGTGCCTTCCATTAAGGCTTTGTTGACGACGTGTTTGAGACGAAATTATCTTGTTTGATCACTAGATGCAGCGGTGTGAACTCCGGCAGGGTTTCAAGTGCCGCGGTTGGGCAAGTGCGCATTGCCTCTGAAGCGCAAACGCAGATAGTCTTTGCAGTTTCGATAGTTGAAGGCCTACCGAAGACTACGTTGCTTTCGATGCCCAAGCAACCACTCCATAGTGACAATAGGTCTTACGAATATGGAATATATCCACCTGATGATACCTTCTTGCAGTCTCAGGATTTTCGGCTAGGCGTCTGCATATCATGAGTGCCTTGGTGGCTCTGGACAGTGTGAATTTCACGTGCCTAATCCACCGTACGGTTGAGTCTTGAGGCCTATGGATTTGACACCTCCAACTACCTTCCACAAAGTGTAAAGGGCGTCAAGACCTGAAGAGAGCTTCGAATTGTTAAAGGGACGACGATTGTTTTTGAATGATAGAACTCAGATCCTTGTGTGGAAAAATTTTTTATTTGGCAAGGTATCTTCACGAAATTTAACATGGGTTTATGTCTAAGGCAACGGTACAATTTTCGAAAAAATTGTTTAGATCGAAACACTATAGCATATAACTGCTGTACAAACTGACCGATGGACTTGCAACTCCATATATGCTGTCATAAGACTGAAACTAAAATTATCCCTGTACAGTTATGGTACACAATGCTTCGCAATTATGTTACATGGTAGAAAGTAAAATAATTTAAGAATAATCACCTTATTTCACTGATACCAAGCTTATTCCCTTCAGTACATTTATACTTAATCGAACACGCTCGCCCCTGCGGGAGTCTGTGGCAGTGACAATTACCAACAACATAGTCTCAAATTGATATACTGCCAGTCGTCAGCAAGCAACGCCGAGCAAAGACAGACAGCCGCAAGCTAAGAAGCAGTGAACGCGAAGACATCGCAAAAGTGTAACTGCAAGTGTATTAGTGTGTGCCCGCCGTTATTAGCTGCTGCCTACTGTCTATCGTGTGTTGTCTGCTTTCTACTCTTACATTGAGGCATTTTCATTTCACTTACTCATACATATAAATTTCCCTTTGTTTCTTTGTTTCGAGCTGTGCTGCCAGTCAGTTAACCATTACCTGCGCGCTTGCTTTGTGTGAGCTCGCTTGAGCGCCTAAAAGCATTTAACTAGACATTCAGTTTTTTTCACCGTCTGCCTCGTGCACAAATACATACAAATAATATACGTTGTTGTATACGCACGAGTTTAGCCATGCAAATTTGTAGTTCGTTGCCAATAATGTGGCTCGCTGGTTTTTGCCTACACCCTCGTCGACTTTGTACTCACCTTCATGGACTTCGAGCTCACCGTCATGAATGTGGCTGTGTATGCGGCTTTCACTGGCAACGAGGGTGAGTTGTATATGTATGTAGACGTAAATGTGCGGGTACGAGTGAATTAGTGTCGCTTTGATTTGATCATTTGATGTAAGGCATTTTGTTGTACATTTATGTTAAAGTAACCGGGGGAAAATTGCCTTGTTGCTGTTGGGGATATATATTAAATAAAGAAAAAAGGCAACTTCGGCTAGAACGAAACTACAATACCATTCACAGAATCATTTTTTATAGCATAAAAGGGTATACAAATCTTATCTTATCTTATCTTTACTCAGATTTGGATCGTTCGGCTTGTATGACGGCTATACGACAGAGTAGTCCGATCTGAACAATATGTTCGGATATTGTTCCGTTGTCGTAGATATTAATTCATGCCGAGTTTCGTGAAGATATCTTGGTAAAAAAAAAGTTTTTCTTACAAGGGTATGATTTTGATCGGCCTGATCTGAACAATTTCTTAAAAGATTTTATCCAATTCCATATCAAAGCTTTAGTTTAATCGGTCAGTTATGACAGCTATGCCTCATCTGAACAATTTTTTCAGTGATATGTTAAATAAAAGTCCGATCTGAACAATTTCACTAAAGTGCTTTTTAATCGCGGTCGTGTGAGGAGTGAAGGAGCACAGGCTGTTAGGGTTATTGACAGTCGGAATTTTAACGCCGTCGACTGCAATATTAAGCTCAGATCAAGTCTGTACTCCTTCGTCCAGTTAGTGAATATGGTCATAGTGTGGGAGAATTTTAGTTTCCGTGCAGCGAGGATCATCAGCGATCGAGTTGATAGAGTTTCGAGATGTTTAGTACATAGAAGATAAGCAGAAATAGAGAGAGAACACCACCTGGCGGAATCCCTGTTTATTTCTCATTATAGAGTTTTTACCTCGAAACGGTACGGTTTAAAGTCTACCGACAGGTAGTTCATAGTCCACCTCTTCAGCCATGGAGGGAGCGTCCTCTCGCAAAATGGTTTTTGATTGAGGCCACAAACTAACTGGGCGTTTATTGCGCTAAGTGCTGTGGTGGTACTGTGCACTTTTCGGAAGTCAGTCTTGTGGTTTGCTGAACTCTGGTGACGCGTGAAGGTTGGGAGTAGCAAAGCCTTAAGTGTGTTCACTACTGGGGAGAGGAGAGTTATCGGACGATAGGACTCCTCTTTGTTAACGGGTTTCCCAAGTTTCAATAGTGGGAACATTCTTCCGATTTTCCAGACATACGCTGTTTGAAGAGTGGTCAGCGACAGGTTGAGGACCTTGGTGAGGAAGCTTACTCCCTTCGAGCCTTGGTGCTTTAGCATCAGCGTATTAATTACATTATCTACAGTCTTTTGGTATTTTAGGGAAACATATAGTTTGGTTTCGCTTACCGAGGAGTGCAGTGTAAATTGTCGGCTACAATTGCACTCGCATCTTTGGATCCGAAGAGGCAGTGCCATTAAAGTGAATTATAACTTGGTCATCATGTCTTTTCGGGTTAGATAAAGCCTTGCCAATAGTCCCACACTGTGGGAGAGTTTGTAAGACTCTATCCATTTTGTCCGCTTGTGTTGATTTACCATATGCCGAATCTCCAAATTGAGATTCCTTATTCGGTGATCACAGGGATCGACATGGCGTAAGCTGACGCACTCATTAGTTAAAACAGCTGCTTCGATTTGGGAAATTGGGGCGGAGTTACACGATACTACCAGCCGGGATGAAGCAAGCGGCCGCTCCTTGCGGAATTAACATTCGCCAACGATTACGTCCGTAAAAATGGGTAGTGCGGTTAAAGTGCTTTCGGTTAATTGCGTGAAGCCAACCCAGTTAGCTTTATTAAAGTTAACGAAGGTACGGTTGTCCACAGAAATAAGGTCGGGACGTTTCTCGATCAAAAAAATTGTTTGATGCGAGAGTTAGCATAGGTTGCCAGGATATGCTATTTATCAGACCACCATTAGCGATGATAATATCGGGCGAGCTATTAGAGGCGCCCATAATTTTTGTGGAAGTTTCGTCATTCATTGTTTTGAATGTGGATCAGTTAGTTTGTATGGTATTGTGCCATTAGTAACCGATCTGAAAAATATGTTCGGATATTTTGTCGTTGTCGTACACATTCGAGCTGAGCTGAATTGAGTTGAGTTAAGTTGAGTTGAGTTGAGTTGAGTTGAGTTGAGTTGAGTTGAGTTGAGTTGACTTGAGTTGAGTTGAGTTGAGGTGAGTTGAGTTGAGTTGGGTTGAGTTGTAGGAAAGCTTTTCATGGAAATCTTCGCCAAATTTTGAGAAATGAAAAAGTTTTCCTTACTAGTTTGAATTGAGTTGAGTTGTACCATGATACATAAAAAGGCTTTCCATACAAAGACATACATTTTATGACTTATAACATTTCCTACTTTTATATTTAAGACTCCATTGAGTAATACTTACTTTTCAGTCGCAAATATATTGTGTTCTCACAAATGCATTTGTATATTTCCGCGTCTGTACCATTAATTTTCACAATAAAAGTCATTAATTCGGCGTCCTTTACGAAGTTTAGCTTGTTTATTTCTTGCTAGTGCACTATTTCAATTTCCTGTATTTGTAATGCGAACTGTTATTGTTGTTTTTGGTAATTTTTTGTTGTTGTTATTTTCAACTTTTTCTTTTTTCTGTGTTGTGTTTCGTTTTTTTGCTTTTTCTTCTTATTTTTTAGTTTTCATTTGTTGTTTTTGCAAACTGCTCACAATTGTTGTGCAGCTAGCATTTAATTTTGTTGGCCAGACTTTTCTTCCACTTCACAACGCATTCATTCGTTGCTTTTCTTCTCAGGGTTTCCACCCTGTTGCACTTTTTAAGTTTGTAAACATGGCTGGACAAGAACTCTACTCTTTTGTTTCCTAATACTTGCGAACTGAAGTGCACAACCGCACAGCCGCACAACCGCTACTTTGCGTTTACAAGCGTTTTGCTCTTCCAATACACACGCACTTACACAGTTTTTCGCACTCACAAATATACATACATACATACGGATAGATATAGTTATTTAAAACGGTTTTTATGTAATTTGAGACTAAATTTTTATTGAGTGTATTAGAAAGTTTAAAGAGAAATTTTTACTGCAGTTAAATAGATAAGTTGGATAGTAGTGTTAAAGCAATGTTAAGTTATTGCTGCGCACAGATTTATGACATATGTATACTATATATTTGCATTCATATATATGTATTTATAATCAAATAAGTTATACACTCAACTAAAGAGACTAAATTTTATATATTGTTTGTAGGAGGAAAAACTTCAACTAGAAGAGAAAACTCACTACATTAGGGATATGATGTTAGACGAAGGCCTGCACCAACTTCTAACATATTTCGCAAAAAATCACATACTTTTTTAAAGAAACTGTGCCCAAAAAATAAGGTGACATTGTTTTTATTTTGAAAATTCTTTATTTATTCTTCCAAATCAATTTCATTCCCTTAGTAATTCCCTCCCGATGCAATGCACTTATGCTAACGGATTTTCCAATCTTCAAAACACTGGTTGTAGTCACTTTCCGGGATGGCCTTCAGTTCCGTCTTTGCTGCGTGTTGAATCTCCTCTATCGTATAAAAACGGTGTCCCCGGTGGTTGCGGAACGATATGGGTTGAGTTTTTGGCGAAATTATCACGAAATACTAGGGCAGTATGGGATGATGCATTATCGTGGTGTAAAAACCAAGAATTGTCTTTCCGCAATTCCGGCCTTTTTAGGCGGATAGCGTTACGCAAACGACGCATAACGTTCAAATAATATTCCTTGTTGACTGTTTGCCCGGTTGGAAACAGTCAACATGGCCTCGATTTTTGAGCGACTTTGGCACGATTTTTTTTGGTCGCGGCTCTCTTTGGGCACGATATTCGCTCGATTGATCGGTTGTTTCGGGGCCGTAAGCATAGATCCACGTCTCATCGCCAGTTATAATGTATTTCATGACACCCTGGTGGACGGAAAGCATCGTTTCACACACTTCAACGCGACGCCTTTTTTCCAAAAAATTCTATGTTTTCTGGACCAGTCGACATTTGACGCGCTTGCGGCCCAAAACATCCTTCAAAATGTTATTGGCTGAGCCTTTCGATATGGTAACTTCATCAGCAAGGTCTCTAATTGTTAATCGACGGTTTTTCAACACTAAATCTTTGATTTGTTGAATGAGAGCTTCGTCGGTTAGGGTTGATGGTCGTCCTGGACGCTCTTCATCTTCGACACGTTCACGGCCGGCTTGGAACTCACTATACCACTTGTAAACATTTTTTTTTGACATAGCCTCATCACCAAAGGCTTTCTGCACCATCCTCAACGTATCCGCAGCAGAAAATTGATTCCGTAAACAAGATTTAATGCAAATTCTTTGCTCAACAAATTACGACATCGCAAAAAACGAAAAACTCACTTTTAGCAGCTCACAAAACGACACGTATCTCAAACACTAATGAATATTTTGACATATTTGACATAAATGTGACTGAAAGTACTCCTTCGACGCGCGCAGTTTAAATTAAAATGTCACCTTATTTTTTGGGCGCAGTAGTATGTATACAGTTCAAAGCAAGATGGATAGTCGGACATTACTCTATCGGTTACTTTGAAGTTAGGAGAAGGTTTGGACTGATTGCATTAATTTTTGGCTCAGTTATACTCCAGAATGTGTGAATGTGTACTATGTGTTTTTACGTAATTTTGTGATGATAACTCACACATTGATCGACATATTTGGCATAAACCACAACATAAGTATTCGTCAAGAGGTTACTTAGAGTAAGGAAAATCATTACGTACATATGTGTTATAAATTTTCCTTGAATAAAACAAAAAATTTTTGGTTTTTTTCTGTGAAAGTACATTCGATGCACTTATGTATGGAAATCGATTTCTTTTACATGACTATCACAGGCAGAAGTCCAGACTCTGAACCCAATTTTCGACGGTTTCCAACCATAAATTGGCCGATACTGCTGCATTATCATGTTCGATATTCGAACAAAGTTAATCAATCATCGCTGGTTTATTAGTCTTGACCATAGATTTGACGTAGACCCACAGGAAATAGTCGAACGGCGTCAAATCGCGCGACCGAGGCGGACAATTGACTGAGCCATTTCGTGAGATAACACGTTCATCAAACTTGGTTTCCAACAAATCGATTCTGATATTCGCTGTGTGGATTGTGGTGTCGTCCTGTTGGAACCACATATTGTCCAAGTCCATAACATGCAATTCGGGCAAAAAATATTCGGCTATTATGGAGCAGTAGCGATTCCCATTCACAGTATCGTTCCGGTCTCGATCAGCACGGAAGAAGTACAGCCCAATGACACCGCCGGTCCATAAACCGCACCAACTCGTAATTTTTTTGGGATGCAATTGTGACTCTTGGAGTACGTGTGGATTGCTGCCTGACCCACAATGCATATTTTGCATATTGGCGAAGTCATTCAGCCAGATATAATATGAGCTCATCGCTGAAGATGATTTTTCGATGAAAATTAAAATTGTTGGTCAGCCCAATTCATGAACATATGAGGATTCTGCTGGTCAATCGGCTTCAGTTCTTGCGTCAATTTGATCTTGTCCGGATGTAGGCCAAGATCTTTTCGCAAAATTCGCCACAACGACGTCGCAGAGATGTCCAACGCTTGAGAACGCCGTGTGAGAGACTGATTTGGGTCTTCTTCAATTGATGTGCTAGCGCCAGCAATATTCTCGACACAACGGACACTTCTTTATCTCACTGACACGGGAACAATTAGTACTGTGTCTGTGTATTAATATTTTTCCACTGGACACTTAATTGTTGATTTGACAGGACGATTATGACGACAATAAATTCGACTTCGCGCTCTTAAAGTTGAGGCTCTCGATTTCAAATCTTGGGAGTAAATTTTAATAATTTCGACTCATTGTTGGATCGTATACCTTTTCCTGATGAAATGGCAAATCCTTCTAAAGAGAAATGTCAAAAGAGCGGGACAAATATGGCGACGTTTGCTGTCATATCGGTCTACGTCCCTATTGGTAAACCCTTTATAAGGCATAAAACAAACCGGATTTTTAAAAATCCTTATCGAAGGTAATGGAGGATAGGGAAAATATTCAACCGATTTGACTCATTTTAAACAGAAGGATACACAGTTATGAGAAAAAGTCACTCTCTGAGTTTAACTAAGACCACCCACTTCCTACCGATTTATATGGTATAAAGTCAATCAGTCTTTGTATAAAGTATTTGGTGGCTAGTGGAGCTTTCCTTATGTGTGAAATATTGTTCAACAAAGAAGTCACTTTGTTCTCTCTGTGAGCTCCTGTAGAAGTGTCAATTATTCTTCTCGTAGCAAAGTGGCAGACTTAATACGTCACACATACCTTTCTGCTTCATATTTGTACGATTTGAAATCCCCAACTCATCAAAAGTATAAATTAAAGTGGGAATACGTGCACAAACAAGTTAGCGGTAAGAATATTTACGTGATAAAAAGGTAATCACATTATTACATTACAAATCTCTGTGTGATTTTTCCGTAAGGCGTTAACAAGCGCGCCGGCTTCACGACTTTGTCATCAGCAAACAATAAAAAGTATGTATAAATTTGACGTTGCTGCTAACAAAAAGCAATAAAAAGTTTTATTATGCTCTTTATTTCTGTCCGCGGCGACAACACCTTTCACCCCTTCCCACCAATCCCACGAATGCAGCGCGTTTTTTGATTTCTGATTTCTACAAGCAGAAGTTCGCAATATCAAGCTGCCATTTGTAACTCCCTGCCTGCCTGCTTGAGTTCCCTGCCTTCTTGTATCGAGTTCGCTGCCTTCTTGTATTGAATTCCCTGCTTCTTGCATTGAATTCCCTGCCTTCTTGTGTTGAGTTCGGTATTACAAGTGCCTTCGCCAAGAACCGACTCGACTGTGAAAAGTTTGCAAAGTCAAAAAGCGCCACAGAAATCATAAGATTTTTGAATGACTGACAGCAAAACCGAAATAGCAACAAAAAATACAACTAAATTATCAGCGGTGAGCGTAAAAAAGTAAGAGGCTGAGCAGAGTTTGCTAGCAGAGAGTAAGAGAATTACTGTTTTTTGTGGCGTGGAGAGTGCAGGCAGTGGCATATTTCATTGCTACTATTTATTGATGTTGAATAATATTTCAAAAAAGCGACTCCAAATGGGTTTGACAACAACAACAAGGTCTTATGCGCACTCCACTCGAATTTTATTACGCCACTGGGTCGTAAAGATATGTTTTTTTTGCTTGGTGTATACTTATTTGACGGTTATAAAGCACATTTGTCAACTGACTATATTTGGCATATACATACATATAAACAATATACAATACATATATGCAATACATACCTACACACGCTAGCATGTGTTTATATGTCGGTGTGAAATGTCTTAACAAATGAATAAGCGCTTAATTACGCCTGCAGGCACACACGAGTCGCCTCACCTGCTATACAACCACACACCCCACATACACTGTATGGCGTGTCATACATTGTACCGTTGCACCCACATAATTGTAACGGTTAATACGCGCCAACGCCTTTTTTGCTTTGTCTACTTTTGGGATACTCACACTGCTGCTCGTCGCTTATCTTTAATACCTATTTCATTTCTTCGTTCTCTATTGGCCCACCTTATTTGCGGATTTGTCATTCATGTATGTGTCGCTTCCATACTTGCAACCGCTGCCCTTAGGCTTACCTTTTTCACGTAGGTGTCCCTTATGTAAGAAAAATGACCCTTGAAAATGATTAAAGCTTTCTGAGCTGACGCCTTACGTCCAACAACACTAACTGACACGGCGTTTCCGAAGCAGGGAAGTAACGTACTTACAATAACAATAGCAGTGAATATTTTTTTTTATTTTTCTCGTGCAATTTTCTCATTCCTTTATGTTTTTCTTATACCCTGTACACGGTATATCAAGTTTGTCACGAAACATATTCAATTTAAAACTCAGACGGAGACGTCGTAACGAGCTGAGTCGATTTAGAGATGTCTGTGTGTTCATTTGTCCGCAGTATGGGTTCAGGAGAGCACGCAGTTTAGAGAATGCATGGTTTAATTTCCAGTACGGAAAGTACTCTTCGGCAGACAGGAAGACCTCTCAAGTCGGCATGAATGGGAGAATGGAGATTGGAGTGGAACATTATGATGGATTCTCTGCATGGTTAGCTCGAGCCACTCTGTAAGTGTTGTGCGTATGTGGACGACCTTCTTTCTCTGGCCGAGGGTCCCTCGAGATCTGAACTAAAGCGGGCGGGAGCACATCTCTTCAGTGAGTGTGTTATCGCTGCGAAATGACTGGATTTCCGATGATGATATCTAGGGAGTAGGAGGCTTCTATAGGATCAAGTGTAGGTGGCAAGACCTTTGGACAATAGTCCTAACGATCGAGTGACTTATGAGTACATTCGGGACGTTGGGTTTATTGAGGGTAAACCAGACTTCTGGTTTTGACTGAGTTTGGGTTTTCTGCTTACCGGCCATGGACTTCTGAATGCATTTTTGCATCAGAAGCACCTATCTGATAGATCTCCACTAGACGGCGTTTAACTGAGAACTTGGTCTAGAATCTTGTGTGGATGTTGAGTGCGTGTAGTATGTATATAGGATCCAACCCCTGGCTACCAGTCCAGAGCAGTAAGGAAATTCAACTGGTAGTAGTTTCGTCTACCAGGTCCGACTAGAGACTTAATTCTGGTACCACAGGAAGCAGGAGTCGTTGGAGTTCGCACCAACTTGCTCATGCGAACTCGGGGAATATTGTGGTGGTTATGGTTAAAACCCAAAGGCAGGAAGTACTGACACTTTGTCAGTTGCAACCGGGTGCCGGACCCAAAATACAGCAGAGGCTTTAGATGGGCGTCGAACCTTATCAAGGTGGTTAGTGTGTCCATTCCACACTGTTAATTGGTATTGAAATTGCCTAGTATTTTAAGGGCCCTGATTAACGCATTGATTTGATCCGCTGTGCTTTTGAGCACCGTGTCGTACCCATGTTAAAATAACAGTACAATCTCCCAAGAAATAACAATTTCTCAAACGGACCACTATACTTGTATCATATAGCTGTCATACAAATGAATGATCAAAATTAAGTTCTTATATGTAACCTCGTTTATTTCTGCAGGGTATTATAGTTTCGGTGAAAACGAAGTTAACGGTTTTTTTGTTTGCATTTGGTTAAGCGTGACTTTTGCTATTTCCTTGGCAGTCGCTTTATGAAGTTGTTCCTTTAACATTGCTTTGTTCCATTCTTGGCAATCTTTAGTTGATAAATGGTGTGCGCCCGCTGCCTTTACGACGTTCTTAGCGGGTTGGTCAATAAGTGAAGGTAACCGAAGCACTTCATTGTTACCACTAATGATGCTGGCGCGCTAATGTACAGTCATTTATTGGCTGCTTATCGAACAAATCGGTTAGCGAATGTATTTTAGTTTTTAATGAATGTGCTTGGCTGCAGTCGGGATGAAAACACACCATCAATAAAATGCCAAAAGTATCACTATCAAACTAGTAAGTGATTGTGCCGCCGGAGTATGTGTTCAACAAAGTTAGGAAAGACCGAAGATTAAAGTAGTCGCGGTATTTTCGCTGGTAGGGGCAAAAATATAAGAATTTTAACTGAAAACTCTCTTAGTTGAACTCGATCGCTTGGTAGACCAACTTGCTCGCTCAGCTTGTGTTGAAAGTTAGTCAAGAGTTCAGCGAAAATCCTTCTAGTCGCATCCGCTTAGCGGGTGTGGAATGGGCAATGGACGTTGCTGCTGTCACCCGCGCGACTTGACATCTGAACTGGCTTCGACAACAGGTCTTGGCGGAACGAGGAGACAATGTCTAGCTAAGAGAGAGGTATATATCCTTCACTATATTTCTGTTTATTTGATCAATGAAGATTCGGACCTCGAAAAAGTTGTCGCATTCCGTAAGAGGAAGCTTTGCTACGTTATCCGGAGAATGTCCTAGGACAAAATCCAGTAAAGAAGAGTTGAAAGTGTAAACGGTCTATAAAGCTGCGACAAAAGTCCACGGAAGACTTAGCTGAAAGTCCAATCGGACGAAGACCAAGGACAAATCGACGATAAAGACTAGGCTTATGAAATAATCCATTAAGGTGCAGTTGAAAGCGAAAGCGGTCTTTAAAGCGTCGACCAAAAATCAGGAAAGACTTGGCTGAATGTTAGCTTCGGCTACACAAAAAATGGAATCTGGTGGATCCGCGAGTGTGAGTATCGTGCAAAGCTCAAAATGTCTGCACGAGAATGAAGAGTGTAAAAGTGGAAAGGGTGTTGCGCCATTACATGACGTGTAAGCGATTGCAACCTTGCGTCTCCCTTTAGACGAGCGCGTGTGTGTGCATGTGTGGAGCAGATTACGCGCTCTGCCTTAGTGTTGGTAATCGCTTATGGGCAGAATTATGAAATTGAATTTTCGCAATGTCGTAAACACGCGCTTAGACGTGACTTTCTGCCTTTTGCTCGACGAATACTTTGGCGCTGCTCATAAGCAATGAAGCGTGAGGGTGTGGAGACTCAAAGGAGGCTTCTGCGGCAGAACAACGTTGGTTGCAATTGTTGCAAAAAAACACCAATAACAATAAAAATGTGAGTGTGTATGTCGGTCGTCGTTTTATGAATATGTGGAGTTTAACAAGGTTCCATTGAAAATTTTGTGTACAAGTATATTGTGATTAAACATCAACTGGAAGTGTGCAAATTCACTTTCTTGTGTTGTTTACCGAAGTGGGAATTTTATATTGATCGCGAGATGTTTACCTCTTTCGGTACCCGCCAAGAAAAAATATAATATATACCAATTGCGGCTGCTGTATTTGGACTGGATTTGGACCTGTGGGACCGCCCTTAAGCGTTACTTCGCAGGGCCATTTTCCACATTCCCTTTTCGTTATTCGTTCGAGGTTTCTTCGTCACTGCCAGTTCCAGTTTCATCATAATGGCCGAATCTGTGGATATACTCTCTGAAACAGCAATGACTCGACAAGACCTATGTTAAATGGAAGCTTATCTCTCTGTATTATCTCACAGTTCAGACTGTTCCTTCTTAAGCTTCCTTTCTGTCACACCTCATTGCTTTTGCCACTCGTCGAGACTCGTTTGTTTTTCTTTTTTGCGCTCGTCGTTCGTTGGACATCTATTCATTGCTTTTGTTTTTGGATAAATCTGTTAAACGTTGGCATAAGATCAGTTACGTTAGCTATCGCATCGTGAAACACCGTTCTAAACCTCTACGCAATTCATAGTCTGGATACAGCCTTTCTCTTACGCACATATATTTTTTGAAGCAGTGTTGTCCCCGCTATATGCAGGCTTGTCCCCGAAACAGGAGCCGGTTACAGCAGTACTGATGGATAACCTTAGCTGGTGGAGTTCTTCTACTTAGGCTAGAGCCACCAACGTTGGCTAGGATTCTCCAAATGTCCGCTGTAGTACCCGCCTTACCACAGACATTTTCAATATCCGCCTCGAAGTTGAGCCTCAAATCGATCATAATATCAATACTCAGGATAACGGTTCCTGCATTACTCAACCTGCCATTCAATGGGTGCCCACTACGATCCTGACCGTGGTGACCTTCTAGGCGTGCAGCGTGATCGATACGCACTCGGCTTTTCCGCCAGTTTAGTCGGTTGCTGAAGAAGGACCAGGCACTTTATGGTGGACTGATGTCTTCCGACAGCGGCTACGCTGGCTAGGTCATGTTGTCCGGATGGACGAAAACACTCCAGCTCTGAAAGTATTCGACGCAGTACCCGTCGGAGGAAGCAGAGGAAGAGGAAGACCTCCACTCCGTTGAAAGGACCAAGTGGAGAAGGACCTGACTTCGCTTGGGATATCCAATTGACGCCACGTAGCGAAAATCGCATAAGCGGTGTCTGGCGTAGACAGAAAGAAGAAGAAGATGTCTTGCGAAGCAAATGTAGTTTTCAGCCGGAATACTCTTCTCCTACGTGATCTTTCGGGCGTGTGCAGTTCAGTCTCTCCAATATATTGGCCATCGTATAGGTAATTCAAAGTGGTTGTTACGCACGCGGCTCTTCCGACGGTTTAGTCGGCTTCTGAAGAAGGACCAGGCACTGTTTCGTCCATAAAGGGCGGTGAAATTCTCTTGTTGTATTTGATAGCGACTAAGAGTCTTGTTCGGTATGCCATAAAGTCGTGATGCCTTTGGGGATTAGGGATCAGACTAGTTGTTGCCAGGCTCCTACCATTTTTTATATTAGGGGGAAGCATTCTCTTCCAGAGTGTGAAACTTTAATCTGCTATACCTAATCACTCGCAACTCAAGGCTCACCCACGGAACCACCAGAAAATTGTATAGGTAGCCTCTGAGGCACCCACGCCCGCTTAATATTTGGGTCAGGTTCAAATCCAGGTTCCTATGTTGTCTGTTGTCTAGTCAACCGTCCTTTGGTTAAGGTTTACCATCGTTGCTGCCATATTATTATGTTCTTCTTTTTCTCCTCCCTCTCTATGCGCTTATGGCCATTTTGTTGTTCGCCCGTTGCACGTAAGTGTAACAAACTGATTTTATTGGCGCGACTCAATGTTGTGCCACGCGTAGTTTACAAGATTTCGTGTTGCATGCCTCTAGGTTAGGTGTTGTTTCTTGTATTGTTGCTGCCGCGTTCCACTTAAAGCAACTTCGTTTACGGTTTCGTTGGCATTTCTGAGTGGCTTCGCAACACTTTTGAGTTGTTGCCTCGAAGCGCTGTCGCTTGCGCTTTCAAGCCGCTTTCGACGGATTATTTGCCAAGCTCTTTACGTCACTTTTCACCGTTCACTTGCTATTGCTGCGGAAATTCGACACATGGACGCCTGCGCGTGCCACTTCAGTTTCACGCAATAAAAGCGCACAAATTGGTAGCGTTTTGACGGCGTGCGAGCAATCAACGATATTTACAATGGCCATGAACTCACCTGCCACAGCGCTGACAGTTGCTGCAATAATGTGTAGCAAGTTTTATTGCGCTCGCGTGGCAATAAATCAAAGCCGCTGCCGTTCAATGCGCAAAGGAAGTCAAGTACATTTTTGCTGTGCATACATAAATTGTAAACTGAGGAGTCTCATATAGCAGTCCGACCAGCGATGTGACTGTGTGGCAGTAGCAATGTCCTTAACGTGCAACTGCCGCAGCGAAGCTGACATTTCATCAAAATTTGTTAAAGCACACACAAAAGCCTTAAATTATAAATTATTTATATGCATGTATGTATGTATGTGTTATATACACACTCGCATGCGAATTTCCCGAGACGCTCACGACACGAACAATTTGCACTCAGCGCCAAGGGGAAATTTAAAGTGAAATGGAGTATGACTTGATTTGTGGATAAACACACAAAAGTGTGTGTGGGCTGCGATGCCTATGTGTATGTATGTGGATATATGCTTATGTGTAACAGTGTGTGTATGGCGAAAGTTATGTTTTGTGGTCATATTTGGAATTGTTTGCATTCCATTTTATTTTCTTGAAATTTGAGGAAAGCAAAATTAATTTGACACAATTAGAGTTGTGGGAATTCACATGTCAGCCGGCAATTTGTGTTGACTTATTTCGAAATTCGCCAATATACATACATACACAGCATGCATAATAATATACAAAAAGTAAAAAGCACGTGCGGAGTGGAAAATAAATTGTGTGCGAATAATGTAAATTGAATTTGATGACAAAAAGTTGTTTTGCTTAGGTGCGATGTGCTCTTATGCTTTATCATATGGATAAAAGCTTTCTGGGGGCAGCTTGCTCTAAGTGTGCTCAAAGTTGGAAAACAAAATTCTTTGCGGCATAAAAAAACAAAAAAAAAAAACAGTTTCTTTGAAGATTATACCGTTAGCTTATACAATCATCCATGTTAAATTTCTTGCAGAGATCTCCTCAAAGGAGAAAGTTTTCCATACAAGTACTTGATATCGATCATTCCGTTTGTGTGGCAGCTATATGCTAAAGTGTTCTGATTTCAATAATTTGTTGGGAGCTAGTACCTTTGGTTCAGACAATAATCCATGCCAAAACTTGTGGCAAGATCTTGTCCAGTAAAAAAGTTTTACTTACAAGCACACGTGTTTGATCGGCCAGTTTGTATGGCAGCTATATGCTATAGTGATCTGATCTGCACAGTTTCTTCAGAGAATATAGCGCTCAAACACAAAGTACTGTGTGCCAAATTTTGTGAAGATATCTCGTCAAATAAAAAAGTTTTCCATACAAAGTCTGAATTTGACCGTCCAAATCCGATTTCGAGGCTTTCTTTAAATAAGGAGCTTCTGGAGGAGAAAAGTACATAGACAAAAATTTATTTAAATATCTCTGAAATTGAGAGACTAGTTCGCGAATACACACTATGGCTTCTTGTTCTTCTTTATTGGCGAATAGACCAATTAAGCGGTTATAGCGGAGTTTACAACAGCGCGCCAGTCGTTCTTTCTTTTCGCTGTCTGGCTCCAATTGGAGATTTGTTTGAAATGCGTTTGGTATCGAACGGCTCGGAGACGTCCTTCCCGATTCTGACGAAGCTATTGGTATTACACAGCGTCTGTTCACACAGCCTTATTAGTTAATTATCGGGGATACCGAATTCAGACTTCGCGGCGTAAAGTTAGCTCCTTTTCGTGCTGTTGAAAGCAGCTTTGAAATCGACGAAGAGGTGGTATGTGTCGATTCTGTTTTCTTGAGACTTTTCCAATATTTGGCGCATGGTAAATATTTGTTCTGTTGCTGATTTTCCTAGCTTAAAACCACACTGATAAGGTTCAATAAGTTTTTTGACGGTGGGCTTTAATCTTTCACACAATAGCTCGATATAACTTTATATGCGATGTTGAGGAGGTTCATCCCACGGTAGTTGTCGCAGATTGTGGGATCTTCTCTTTTGTGTATTGGATGGTCGGGCAATGGAACGTCTGCTTCATCGTTATCGTTTGGGGAATGGTTGGAGAAGTATTCCCTCCTTAATTTCAGTATGCTTTGGGCATTAGCTACTAGATCATCTCTGTGGTTCTACACTAGTATGCTCCGGTCTTGAAACCTTCTGTTAGTGGCCGCATCTTTTTATGGAATTTTCGAGCATTCCCCTGTCTGCCAGGTTGTCAAGCTCTTCATACTCGCGCATTTCGGCCTTTCACTTTTTTGTCTTCAAATGCGTCTTGGTTCTCTCTTCAGCTGCCGGTATCTATCCCTTACCGTTGTGGTTGATTGTGCTTTTGCGTGGTAGGCAGTCTGTTTACTCTCCGCTGCGACACGGCACGCCTTATCGTACCAGCTGCTCTTTTGCCTTCTCCGAAAACCAATGATTTCGTTTGCGGCTGTACGTAAGGAGCTTGAATACTAGGGAATCACGAATCTCGTTAGATAGAGCATCAATCTACTCAGTATCAGACTTGTTTGAATATCTGGTTATAGTGGAATCGATGGAAACAGCAAAGCCAATGAGCTAGCAAGATGTGGGACCCGTATACTGCTCAGAACGGATTGAGCACGAATTGGATCTTAGTTCACATCTTTTGTTTTAACTCTGAACCTATGTACCTTGCCTTAGTTGTCGAGCAGTCTCTAGGTGACTGCGATAACCCACTGGCAGAACGTAGGAGATCTATTAAACTGTTTGCGCTTAGCAAGGTGTGAACATTGCCGCAATGGTAGGAGCTCTTGGGTAGTTCGTCCAGTGGGTATGCTGTAAGATTAAAAATAAATGCTGACGCAAATTTTCAAAGTTGTATGGATGAAGGTGAGGTGGCAACAACTTGGTATATTCGCCTGAATTTCAAGCTTTTACAAAACTGAGGTTACCACATACGCAAACATATCTTCTGTGAACCAGGTCACGTAGTCGCATCTGACATTAGCCGGCTCAACAAATTTGTGTTCGAAATATTTCGTGGATTCAATGGGGTATTTGTAATAAAATTTATTAAAGCTCTACGTGCAAAAATGGACAGACCTTATAAGCTGTCAAAATGAGATCCCCTCTAAGATAAACCCTTCAAGCTAACCTAACCAGACCCAACTGATTTCACAGAACTAATTACTATTCTGGGTTTATAACAATTTTAAGTAAGTGTGAAGGCATGACAGCACATTTCGTCCGATGTTGCATCTTTTCCATATGTCGCGCTGTTGTTCCTAGAACCTCATAACGGTTTCCAGTTCTTGTAACCAAAGTGAATGGTGTGTATTATGACGCTGACATTGCTGTGTCCATCAAATAAACACCTCCATTCATATTCATAAGCAATCATTTGACTAGTTGACGACTTGTCTTGCCTCTCGATTCCTCAAACTCACACACAATACATACAAACATACATAAGTGATATTTGTTTGTGTGATGTGGGCGCACTTTATTGATATCTGGCAAGTGCCAAGCTTTTAATTTCATTTTATTGTATTTAGTTTTCACTCCTAGTTTGGCTTTATTGCATTTTTATTCCCACCTAGCAATGCTGGGGTCTGCATGTGCAGCCGCAGTTCGTTGTTTGTCTACCAAAAAGTTCGAGATTTTCTGTTATTGATAAGTTGTTTGCGTGGGTTTCGGGAGTCGTTGCGGTGTTCTGGTTGTACAGTTCAATTGTTTGCTCTATCGTGTACCGCCAACAGGTTTTGCCAACTGCAACCGAAATCGAAATTCGTCTTTTGGTATTTGACTGCTGGGGATTTATTAACTTGTTCAGTTGTGTGCTGTTTTTATGTGGTTTGTTTAGCATTTTTAAAGGAAAAGTTAGTTGGTATTTATTATTAAATCCGATCACTGGTTGAGCTCTCGTTTTCCCCTTTATGTTCAATATTCCTTGCATTTCATATTTTAACTAAAATTTCACTTATCGTTGCTTTCATTTCGATTTCAGCAACTGCCTGTGGACGTGTCAAAAGCACACGCTTCAAAGCGTTATAAAGCATTACATATCATGCAATAACGGTTTATTGTGTCAGAGGCGCGTCATTACTATTCACTTTGACTCAGCCAACAATACAATACTGGCAGCAGCGACACCAACAAGCGCAATATCAAAGGATCCACACCGTTTTGCGCATTTCCATAGCGCGCAACAACAAAGTAAGTGGCCGTGATAGCCACGCATTGACGGCTGAGCTGTTGCGGCACACCACGCCACGCCATGGTGGAGTCTTCAGCCATTGGCCGGCCACTGACTGGCTGTGTAAATCCACAGCAGCCGGCAACAGCTGCCATCACCGCCGCCGCACAGCATTCGCCCTCCGGCATGCGTTGCGGCACGTTGGAGACGCGCGTGCGAGGCGCCTGGTATCGGGTGCTCGTGACGCTGGAAACCGACTTTCTGGCAATTAGTTTGGACGAGTCCTGCGATGCGGCGGCCATCAGTGTGGACCAATCGACCACACTGAATGGCACTTTGGGGTAAGTAGCTGGTAGTGCTTGTGTGTCCAACCAAATATATACCATATATGGGTATAATTTTTCGAAACTTGTACATAAGCTTGGCGCTGTGTGCATTCCTCGCTCGCCATTTTGCAAATAAGTGCCTTTTTTAATTGTGCATTTTGTTGTTGTTTTTATTATCATTGCACTGTGCAGCAGCAACCACAGCGGTCATAATGGGTCCATACCCTCATCGGCCTCCATGCAGGGTATGGGCGGCACGGGCACGGGCAGCGGCGCTGATACCGATTGTACGGACAATGGTGGTGGCAGCGCTAACGGTGGCGACCATCTGCTGAACAATAATACGTTGGACAATGGACTGGATATGTGCGATGTACCTGATCATGTGGCAAATCAAAAGAGACATGTAAGTGAGCTGCACGTGCGTGCGCGTGATATGGTTGTTTTTAATTTTGGTTGGCATTTTATGCTTGGCAGGTGCGCATCATTAAATCGGACAACAACGGTCTCGGCATTTCCATTAAGGGCGGACGCGAAAATCGCATGCCCATATTGATATCGAAAATTTTCCGTGGCATGGCGGCGGATCAGGCCAAGGGGCTGTATGTGGGCGATGCCATACTGTCGGTGAATGGCGAGGAGCTGCGCGAAGCAACACATGATGAGGCAGTGCGCGCACTGAAACGAGCCGGTCGCGTTGTGGACTTAGAAGGTGAGTGCCAATTTATGACAGCTGGCGATACAGCAAGCATTAAAACTATTATGAGTAAGTCGTATTTAAGCGCCATATGTATATATAAGCAGTAGAAATGTAAGGCAGTTCAAGATTTGGTAACGATATCAAACATAATGCCATTTCGTTGGTGTGTTTTGGAGGTATGACCCTTTGTTGTCGAAGTGGTACCGCCCTTCACTCATAACATATCATCAATTCGAAATCCTTGTGGTCTCTCATGAATCTTCTTCTTTTTTGGAGGAGACACCGCTTATGCGGTTATAGTCGAATTTACAAAAGCGCTTCAGTCGTTATTTTAGCTGTTTGACGCCAACTGGCGGTTCCAAGTGTAGCTAGGTCCCACTCCATCTAGTATTTCCAACGGAGTGGAGGTTTTCCTCTTTCTCTGCTTGAGCCGACAGGTACTGCGTCGAAAACTCTCAGAGATCACTCCAGCTCTTCATCTACTCGAACGACATGACCTTACCTGTCGTCCTATGTCTCATACAGTTCATCGTTCCATCGACAGCGGTTTTCGCCGTTGTCAATGCGCAAAGGAACATAAGTCTTCCATAAAACATTTCACTCGAAAACTCGTAACGCTGACTCATCAGATGTTGTCAGCCGACATGCCTCTGCATCATGTTGGTCTTTGGACTTTAATTCTCAATTGTCTATTCAGTCCGAAAAGCAACTGTTGGATGGTCCCCCTTGAGTGCCGATCTATTACGGTACAGAAACATTGACGATGACCAACCTTGCTGACAAACTACTTTGAGCATTCGAGAAACCGTTCTTCGCAAGATCTTTAGAGCCGTCCGTCTGTGTGTTCAATAACGAGGTAGATGGCGCCACGAACTGGATGAGCTCTAGGGCGACATGGATATAGTTGAGCGCATAAAAATCCAACGAATGTGCTGGTTAGGACTTGTCGTTCGCATGGAAGATAATGCTTCGATTCGATTCCCATGGGTGGACAGTGGAAGCAAGCGCCTGCATGCATCGAAGGGTATGACCAAGTGGATAGCGACCTGCCTGGGCTTGGGATGCATAGCTGGCGTGACGGCGCAAAGGAAGTGGCGAAGTTTTGTGTTCTCGACGGAGGCTGATCCACGGTTGTAGTGCCAAAGAAGAAAGAGAAGAGGAAGAAGAAGTATAAGAGGAACAAAAAGAGGAACAAGTATAAGTGGAACAAGAAGAGGAAGATGAAGTATAAGAAGAACAGGAAGAAAAAGAAGTGCAAAAAAAATAAAAAGAAGAAGAAGAAAGGTACAAGAAGAGGAGGAAGAAGTATAACACGTGTGCAGAACAAGAAGAGGAAGTAGAAGTTTAAGAGGAACAAAAGGAGCAAGATGAAGTATAAGAAGTTGAAGTATAAAAAGAAGAAGAAGAAATACAAGATAAGAAAAAGGAGAATAAGAAGAAGTATATGAAGAAGAGGATGAAGAAGAGTATGAAGGAGAATAACAAAAAGAAGAAAAAGAATAGGAAGAAGAAGAAGCAATCCTTGTGGACCAATCACTTTCAAAAAGCGCTCGGTATGTGTTTGTAACGTTTTCATATGCGACTGTCTCTACACTTTGCCGGTCGCCGAAACCGTATGTAGTTCGATCTGTCGTGGCGTGGCTCGTAATTCCAGCTCGCATTCTCAATCGCTGAGTTTATGCATTCAGCACAGGTTTATTGCGCCATTTCAAGTTGTGGCAGTTGGCTGATTGGTGTTTGCCCATCACCCTTGTGCACGTCATTTGTAGTCGCATGAACAAGCGGCTGCAAATTGCGTGCTTTAGGTACTTCACGGTGCTATGTAAGCCATCAGCGCCATCAACGTCGTCACACAGCAATCAGCGACGTCCATACGGCTGCGTCGTGTTCGCCTTTGCGTACGCGTTCCACATCCGCTCGCCGACATTTTATGGCAATCGGCGCGCTTGAGTCCAATTCATTCATGCTGCGTTGTCAACGGTGTTCGAGTGTTGACATTTACTGCCGTTACGCCATGTTACACTGCCAACCAGGCCGCACCGCATGGCCTCTCAACGCCGCAGGTTCAATGTTGCGCCATAGCCTGCAACCCAACGTCGCTGTCGCCTGCGTGGCGCAGCACATCCAATAAATTGAACCAACAGCCTCATAGGAGGTGTGTGTGTGTGAGTGCGCTTCTATACCAGTAGACGCTTTGGGGGCCATGCTGTCTGCCAAGCTGTGTGCTGCACGAACAACCCGTATTGCCACACACGCGCACCAATATTTAGACGAATTGGTAGTTTAATTAAATTTTTGCTCTTTTGCGTAGGCTGCATGTGCTCGCTTGTATGAGAGCGCGGCGGTGCTGGCGACAGCTTTCGAGTGCGCCATCAACACGCACGCCAACGATTGGCTTTAAAGGCGACTTGGCAACAACGTTGTTGGCAGCAGCAACAGTTGCGGCGGACACTTGAGTCACGAAAGTTGCGTCTGTGGCAATAACATGGTCTATGCGCTGGCAAATAGTTGCGAGGTTGCGCGTTAGCGGCTAACGCCTGGCGGCTGGTGGCAATCAAATGCTAAGTCAGCATCTGCCTTCAGCTTCCACGCATATATACGCATGTTTGTCACTGAGGCGGCGTTGCAACAGATACACTGCTGTCACTGCTTTTGCGCTTATTGCCCCAACTCGACAATATCGGCTGTTGCTCTTGTTGCCGCAACTCGACAACACCGTGTGTTCCTGCCACTCGAACGAGCATCGCTCGTAGCCTTTCGTCGCCGCTTGTTCGCCAGCAGTTCGTGCGCAATTATGGCGATATTTGATGGCAGCAACTTTTCAATGACAGGCAAAGTATGCCACCACCACTAACTGCCACATGCGGCGCATTTTGTTGAAATTCATTTGCGTTCCACACAAGCACACTCAGCAGCCGCTCGTTGGGTGTCTCTCATGTACATACATATATAAGTGTGTGTATGTGCGTGCTTGGTTGATGCGGAAGCGAGCTGTAGTATGTGTGTGACAGGATGTGGCTTAGCGCGGTGGCTTAGTGCCCGTTGGCGGCGATGTGTGTGTGTCTATATGTGTCTGCGGTTGCTTTGTTCGTTTCCTGTCGTTCATTAAGCATTAAAGCAGCGCTGGGGGAACATAGTTCAACAACTTCAATAAATTTCTGCTTTCGGCATATTGCTAAAGTTGCAGCTGAACACGTGAGTGGAAAAGATTTGCAGAGAAACTCGTGTGTATAACTTGCTTAATTGAAAACCAGTTTAGTGACAGGACGAATATGTTGTGGGAAGACAATGAGGAATTGAAAATAACTTGCTGACCGCAGTTAAGCCTCGACTTGTTGATTATCTATGTCACAAATTATAGCTGGAACTATGTAATAGAAATAGCAAAGACATAGTCACTGTTTTGACGACGATCCATGTCTAGGATGACCATCAACAACAACTGATGATCAAACACGTCAGTAAAATAAAGGATGTGATACTTATGAATCGCCGACTAACATACGGAGACCTTACTGGTTTTGTTGGCATATCGGAAGGTTCAGTGAAACCTTTTTGAAAGATCATTTAAGTCTAAGAAAGCTTTCAAAATTATTAATTTTTTTGGAAAAACAGCGTCGCGTTAATGTCTGTAAAATAATACTTTCCGACTACCAGCATATCATGAAACAAATCATTACTGACGTTGAGTCTTAGATCTATACTTACGACCCGGAAATAGACGATCAATCGGCCGAATATCGTGACAAAGGTGCGCAGAAGTCAAAAAAACCCCGAACTTCGTTTATCGAGGTGTGCTCCACTCCGAACTCCTGCCTGCCAGCCACACTGTTAACAGGGAATAATATTTCAGTGTTATGCGTCATTTGTGGGAAGCTATTAGTAAAAAGAGGCCGGTATTATGAGCGGACAATTCTAGGTTTTTGCACCACATTAAGGCAACGTCGCATACTGCATTGATTTTTCGTCAGTTTTTCGCCAAATTTTCAACCAATATCTCCAACACGGATATGTCTTAATCGACTCAGCCCGTTACTCTGGTCAATCGTGTATGCATATATACAGGGTTTTTCAATAAGAGTGATAAAATTTTTTGAATAATTTAGTTCTTAATACAACATCATTGAAATGGCCTCTCCAACTGCTTTTGCAGCAATGAATACAATGAACCTTATTTTCCTAATTTTTTTTTTGTTAAATCAAATCTTATGTTCCTTGTTCAATATTGCCTACTAAAGCTTGTGGAGTATCTGGTTTATTGCTTAAGATCAATGACTTCAAATTACCGCACAAGAAGAAGTTTAAGGGTGTTCAAACACATCTTCGAAAAATCGAAATAATCGAGTCTCCCAACTTTTCTCGCAATAACTCGGTTGTTGCACGTGCTGTGTGGCAAGTAGCCTCGACTTGTTGGAACCAGATATTGTCAATATTAATATCTTCCAATTGCGGCCATAAAAGGTTGGTTATGATCGCTCTCCACCGCTCTCCATTGACAGTAAGCAGCTTCATTTAGAAAGAAATACGGACCCATGACGCCATCAGACCCAAAACTACGCAGATCTGTCACTTAAAGTGAATGTAATGGCAGTAGTTTCAACTCTTGATAAAGTCTTCTAATCGAAGAATTGCGGTCTTCAGCAACACTTGCCAGAGAGTCAGCAAAATTTCTGATACTAATTATAATTATTCATCATAAAATAATCCCGATTGTGAATCCCGAATGCCAACGATTTTTCCAGTCCTCGAAATACTTTTCGTAAGCACTTTTTGGGATGGTTTTCAGTTACTTCGGCGAATATTGTTTTATCTTCGTACGAATGAAAACGGGTTCCGCGGAGTGCCAATTTCAGTTTTGGGAAAAATCACACGGAGCCAAATTTGATGAATAAGGTGGTTGATCGATAGTATTTATTGCTTTTCGGCTTTAAATTACGTCACAATTTTAGTTTTTTTTTTTTGGAAAAAATTCAGCTTTATCGGGACGAGTCGAGTACGAACGCGTTTCCTATCCGAAATATCCAACAAAAAAGATTCGAACGGACTCGCGACAGATATTGGATTTCCTTGCCATCTCCCTAATACTTGCTTGACGGTTTCAAGTGCCTTATATTTCACGTTTTTAAAGTTTCCATCTGTTGAAGAGGTCGAAGCTCGTCCAGAACCAGGCATGTCTTCAATGATCTCTCGATCGCCTTTGCAGGCTTGGTACCACTCGTAAGCTAACGTTTTTGATAAAACTGAATCACCGTAAGCCTCTTCAAATATTCGCACCTATTCCGCATATGAACTACTGAGGTGTACCGATTTAAGCAACCGCTGTAAACAAACTAGTTGACAGATCGCCTTCATATTTAAGATAGTAATTAAGGAGAGTCCTACCCCCTTAGTAAAATACATTTTAATTACAATTTCCCGGTGCTTTTTGCCTTAATGTATTAAAAATAGCCGAAACGCCACTTAGAAATCATATCATCCATACTGAAAAACCCCGTATTTTATGGGGTCTCCGACTTAACAAAAATCATTGCAAACTTAATATACCCTGTTCAGGTTATAAATTTCTAACCACAACGCTTTGTGTCTCTCCACTGTAAGCCATATTTGCAAATGAATAATCATTGAAAAGGAAACGCTTCCAAAGTCAGAAAGTCAGCAGCGATAACCGCTGCCAACAGCTCGTTGTGTCGTGTCTGTGTGCGGCGCAATATTCCCACCATGCATGCTGACCACAATGACGACTCTAAACAATCAAAAAGTTGAGCTCGGCAATGCTGCTTGCCGTCTGCTTGCGAAGCAGGGTAGCAAAAGGTGGACAGTAAAATATACCAAAAAAAAAAAAAAAAAAAGCAACAAAAACAAAAGCAACAAAAAAAGAAAATCAAAAATAAAAACAAACAGATAAAGCGACTGACCAGGTAAATCAACAACATTGAAGGTCCTGACTGCGGCGGATACTGACGATGGACGACGATAGACTTGATGTGCAAGCACCGGGCAATGGCTACAAATTCATCAACATAAAACCGTAGTCAGACTAATAACGAACCGCCAGTCAGTCGGGCCAGTCAAACAGGCGAAGCACATAAGTACACTGACGGCAGTTAAGACAGAAAAATAACAACAATGCTTAACGACGCTGTGGCAAGGACTTTGCGAGGGATGACGATGACGATGACGATAAATGCCACAACTATGGTTTTACTGTTATTTTTATTTACATTGTACATTTGTTAGTTTGTGGCACTGGCGCGCGAGACGGCGACATTAGTAGGGCGCTGATTGCCGGACGAGTCAACTTTACGAGTGTGTTGTGAAGTGTGGTGTGGTCGCAGCGAGTCCGTCATGCCTAAAACATAACTCGAACTGAGTTGTGGGTTAAAGGTGAAGATAAATAACAACAAGCGGTTTGAAAACAAAATAGAAAAACTGTAAACTTCGGCTGTAATGATGCTATAATACCCTTAAAAAGTGCATTTTTTGCAGCAAAAAAGGGTACACAAGTTTTTTTTCTGATTTTGATCGTTCAGTTTGCATGACAGCTATATGCTATAGTTGTCAGATCAGAACAATTTCTTAGGAGGTTGCATCGTTGTTTTAAGAAATTATTTTTACTCAATTTCATAAAGATATCTTAACAAATCAAAAAGTTTTCCATACGAGGACTTGCGTTCGTTCCATCAGTTTGTATGGCAGCTGTATGCTATAGTTGTCAGATCAGAACAATTTCTTCAAATATTGTAGCGCTGCTTTGGGTTATAATTTATGCAAAATTTTATTAAGATATCTTGTCAAATGAAAAAGTTTTCCTTACAAAGACTGAGTTCGGATAGGTCAGTTTATATGACAGCTATATATTATAGTAGTCCGAACAAAATAATTTCTTTGCAGTTTGTAGCAATGACTAGAAGAAATATATGTACCAAATTTTGTGAAGATATCTTGTTGATTTAAAGTATTTTTTATACAATAACTTAAATTTGAGCGTCAGTTTGTATGACAGCTATATGCTATGGTAGTCCGATCTTAAAAAATTTTTTCGGAGATTATAGCTATGTCTAGCATAATAATTTGTGCCAAATTTTGTGGAGTTACCTGCTGAAATATAAAAATTTTCCGTATAAGAACTTTAGTTTGCCCATCCAATTCATATGACAGTTATATGCTATAGGTGTCCGATTTCAACAATATATTTGCAGATTAAAGCGATGCCTCGGATAATTATCTATGCCAAATTTCGTGGGAATGCCTTGTCAAATAAAAATTTTTTCCATACAAAGGCTGAGGTTGGATAGCCAATTTAGGGTATAATTACGGCAGCTAAGCAGAAAAATTGTACTGGAAAGAAATTAGCAACCCAGAAAGATATCATCAAACTACAGACATGGAGAAATTATATTGGTACAAGAAATATGAATCTGCAATCAAGTAAAAGTAGCAAACATACACAAGTGTGTTTTGCGCAGATTCATTGGGTCTGCTATGCGCACGTGTTTGGCGCCTAAGGCAAATTATTATTTCGTATAACATAAGCATATGCAAGTAAAATAGCATAACACTTATTGTGTGGCAAGCCGCAACTACCTACAATAACAAACTCGTTGTAAGGCCGCTCTCCAGCTTGTAGGTGAGCAGCAGTTGACGCACTAATGCGTTTAAACGGATCAACCAAGTTGTCTATTAATAAAAAAGCACACAACTCGCCGTCAGTAAAATAAACTGCCATAACTTTGCTTGCCTGGCGAGCTGACTGACACTGAGTAATGACAGCTTTTAGCGGCATGCCGCACTCAAAGCTACCCAAAGTAGAAACTAGTGGCATTACTTTAAAGTTCCAAGCTAACAGTAGCTTTGATCTTATAAAAATTTGAATAACACTGATGTCGATTATTGTGAGCAACAATTATTGTTTCAGTAATGCCCACCTCTAAATGTGGCGTTAATCTCTTTCAGTATATCCTCACCTGAGATGCAAAACAATGTATCATAAAAAAACGAAATTGAGATTTTTATTGCTTACAATTCACTATATCACATTAAAAATATGTAGCACTAAATTTTCAGCTTCCGCTGACAGATTTAACCAATACATAACCAATATGTAACCAATATGTAACCACTATGTAACCGATATATAACCTATATATAACCATTTTATAACCAAAACTCAATTTTTCAAATTTTTTTTCAATGTGAGCGCTTTCTATAATATCGGTTTTTCTTCGCCTGTCAACTTATGAAAAGTGTTGTTATGCTATTTTGCATTTTAGGTGACGATGTATGTAATTATAAATCATATATACACATACAAATGTCTGTGTTTGATCAAAAGCAAACTATTTTTCACCTTAAAATGATGCTCGTGCGGTCGTTTAGTTTATAATGTGGCGTTTCGTGTTTGTCTGTTTTTTACTAGTTCATCGTATAGGGAGTCAATGCACATACTCGTGACTAACTTATTCATTTTGTGCCTAGACTTTGTTCATTTCACTTTTTGTACGGCAATAAATTTGTAGGCAACGCAAATATTTGTATCAATTTCATTTGCTCAACCAAGTGGAAGAGACGAGTAGAAATCGCGAATAAATGTAAATATAAACACAAAAACAAATACATAAACAAATAAATATGTGTACATAGAAATTCAATTACAAGCAAAACAAAAAAACGCAATATTTTTCCACATCAATTCTTAAACTAATTAGAATTACGGACTTTACATATGGAAACATAAACATTAGGGTGGACTTTATATGATAAGTTGACTGTGTTGCTTGCGAGCGACGCTTGAATGCGGCACGCATTTGTAAAAAAAAAAAAAAACAAAACAAAATAAGCAGTGTAAACAGGCATATTAGTGTTAGTTTTTTTTTTAATTTTTTCTCTCATATACATATATGACATGAGATTTTTTGAGTTTTTCCATTAAGCAAGTAAATCTACAAACTTGAGCAAGTGATTTTCCAATACAAATTTTCCGCACTACAATAACATCCCAAATGATTTTTGCATAAAACCACTTCTTCAAAACTTATACGCAGTTAAATTATACTTCAACCAGACCAGAGCGATCGTACTAATTATTCGTACATTCTGTATTGCTCATACGACATGGTGTACCAAATTAATATCATACTTGCGATTTGTACATTTTGTGTTACTCATACGACATGGTGTGCTATTGGAGTACAGTACAATTAATGCATAACTTTAACTGCGTATAACTTTTAGAGAAATGTTTGTATGAAAAAAATCATTAAGAGCATTTTTGCAAAGCTAAAAATTTTGTATTAGAAACTCAGTCGTGTTCGTCTCCCTGTTCGTATATACGTGCACTAGTCGCTCCGTTTTTTGAGATATGGATCTGAAATTTTGCATACGTCCTTTCCTTCCAAAGAAACTGCTTATTTGTCAGTTTGACATGGATCGGATCATTATAGCATATAGCTGCCATACAAAGTGATGGATTAAAATAAAGTCCTTGTATGCAAAACTTCTTTATTTGTCAAGATATCTTTACGAAATTTGGCAAGAGTTATTCTTTAAGGCAACTGTACAACCTCCTAAGCAACTGTTCTGATCGGTTAACTAAAACTTATAGCTGCCATACAAAGTAAAGGATCAAAATCAAGTTCTTGTATGGAAAACTTTTTCATTTGTCAAGATATCTTCACAAAATTCGGCGTAAATTATGCCATGAAGCAACGGTACAATCTCTTAAGAAATTATTCAGTTAGGATTATTATAGCATATAGCTGCTATAGAAACTGATTGGTCTAGATCTTAGCCTTGTATGTAAAACTTTTTTATTTGCCGAGATATCTTCACGAAAATCGGCACAAACTATTTCTTAATACAACGCTATAATCTCCTAAGAAATTGCTCGTATCAAACTTCTGTAGCGTATATCTGCCATACAAACTCTTAGAACAAAATAAAATTCTTTCGTGGAAACTTTTGTAATTGTAAAGTGTGTTTGATATAATTTGCATACGAAATTCGCAGTAGCGACAAGGATACATCGCAAGTGTCTGCTTTGAATACCAACATCAAATTCAACTCATTTGGACCCCCAATAGCCAAGCAACAGTGCCTTGAAGTGGCCACCAACAAGTCCTGGCACGTAGTGCTGCCCATAGTTGTCATTGCCTTGACCGATAGTGCTCCGCGCTAAGCAATAATTCCACTAGAACGACGAAGATTGCTAAAGTAATCAATTTTATTGACATTGCAATGCAATTCATATCCACGCAGCAATGCTGGCAGCTTGTGGCAGCATATCATTGGCGCCACTGCCTTTGGCTTGCCGTCGCAATGACTACATGCAACTTGTCGCCTTGCGCTTGTCTAACGAAGTTGTTTGCCCTTCCTACAGCCGCACCACCGTTGCCTGCATTGCTAACGTCACGGTGTGCTTGTTGTTGTTGGCGTCACAGTGTATTTGTTGCTGCTGCAACGCTAGTGTTAGACAATTGCTTGCTGGCTTTGCGTCGCATATCTCATTATCGATGACTTTAATTTCATTTCGCGTTGCCGCAATCATTTCGCCGTGGCAGCCAACACTACAACTGGCAACTAACGGTGCTTTGGATTTAGCTGTGGCAATGTCTTGTTATTGCACTTGCTTGTACCGTCGTTGTTGTTGTTGCAGCTGCCATTGCGTTGCTGTTTTATGTCGCTGCCAGTTCATGGAAATATTTAGTTGTTTTTGCTTTTAATATTATTTTATTGCAACACCATGCCGTTGCTACATGCACATTTTGTTGTTGTTTGTGACAACTAACTGTAGTTGACGTCATGTTCACATGCTTGCTTGGCAATGTGTTGGTAGTTTCCTTACACTTCCTCGTCGCTTGCCACCGCTGCTGGCGTGTCTACTTGCCTCATGACCTGCATAGCCGCTGTTCGTGGCATCGCATGTGGCATGCAACAGCATCTGCAGTGTAGCGGCAAAACCCAACTATTGATGCAGTGCGATTTCAACGCTTGTTCCTGTTGCTCAAGCACAATTACTACCCCCTCCCGGCTGTGCCCTTGCAAGTTTTTCTGCTTGCTCCACACGCTGGCTCGCGTTTTTCTCCTCATGCTTGCTGATATTTTCACAATTCTTATTTAATGCTCGTCGCTGCCGCCATACTCATTGATTTTATCTGCCATTTTCTATCTGTCTACAGCCATATACATACACATACACGCTCGCATGTGTTGCCAGTTGTTGCAAAAAAACTTGCGAATGCTTGCTGAATTATTGCAGCCAGCTGCAACATTTTCGCTTTTCTTTAACAAAAATATTTTTGCGCTGCTCTGGCACTCCACCATCTGTCTTCATCACTTGAAAGCTGCCGGCCTGCTCTTCGTACACACGCTTGTGTGCCACACTGTTTACGTTCGCGATAAGTGTACATTTATTGTTCGATGGTTTTGATCGAAATTGCTTCCACACTGCTCTTTGCCGCCGTCTGCCTTGTTTTTTATACAGAAAATGTTAGTTGAGCTTCGTTTTTTTTCTACTTTGTCTCTCTGTTATTGAATTTGCTCGCCTTTCGTTTACTCAGCTGCCACACATTTGTGCACTCGCCAATTTTTGTCGTCGCTTTGTATTCTTATGCCTTCTGGGAGCCACTTTGCTAAATTAACTTTGGCTAAATCCGATAACAAAAAGGAATTCCGCGTGTTTCTTCTATATACTGTTACAATGAGAAATTGTGCAGCGATAAGCAACGCTCTCGAATATGTGAAAAATGAATAAGCTCGCATGAGTATTAGCAACTAATATTTTTAATGCCAACAACGTTGCGAAGCGAAGTGTAGCCTGAAAAAATATTGTGTATGATGTGCAAGGTAGTAGATGAGCTTAGGAGTTGTCTCGAGGGGTTTAGCATTTGTTATTTAATGCGCTCACAAGCGAGTAGTCGCCTACCAACGTTTAAGCATTTTACTTATTGAAAAAGGGTGATCCATTTCGAGGTTCCCTACTTTTTTAAAAACTTAGAGAAGCTTCAAATTTAATGGCGAATGTTTATTATCATACCAAAGAACACGTTTTAGAATTTTTTTTTTGAAGATTATCTCTTTTCAATGTTGACCGCGGCCACGTCTCAGACGTCCATCCTATTAAGTTCAATTTCCGATGATTCGTTTGAGCATTTCGAACGGCAACAGGCGACTGAGACTCGCGAAGTTTTGCTCCAAAGTCTCAATCGAAGCAGGATTATCCGCTTAGACTTTAGTCTTTAAATATCCCCACAGGAAAAGTGTGAAATTACACGATCTTGGTGGCCAGTTGAGCGGCCCAAAACGTGAAATTATCTTCCAACGAAGCGTTCTCTCAATAAATCCATTGATTTCTGCAATATGTGCAAAATGGCGTCGTCTTGTTGAAATGTCGCCGAGTTCATAAGCTTCAATTTTACATATCAAATTGTCGGTTATTATGGGGAGATACTGGGCGTCGTTGACGGTTACGTTCTTACCGGCATCATTTTTGAAGAAATATGGATCAATGATTCCACCGGCGCACAAACAAATTGTTGGACTTGAGCTATTCGGTCGAATATTAACCAATAATGATTGTTGGGTCTCACAAGGTGGGTGATGGTGTTGCGAATAGTACGCTCTGCAGGCCAATTATGTAGACCATAAGTTGAGCGAAGCGTGCGAAATTCATTCCTTACAGAACGTGAGTTTTTATAATAAAGTTGAACGATTCGTCAACGCTGTTCAGGCATAAGTCTTTCTATCATGAAATACCAAACAAAACTTCAGAAAAATGACAGAACAGCTTGACACGACTTAGGCGTGATTGGTTAAAGAAAGAAAAAAGTATCAACTCTACTTGGATCATTCATTATATGACATACATATGTAGCAGTGGCTTACCCAGAATTTCTTTAGGAGGGTGAGTGCTTTCCTTCCAACATATTTCTTATATTCCTTTTTTTTGAAATTCTTCAGAATTTGATCAAAATCTCCTTTTTTGCGAGCATTTGGCACACAAAACCTCCCTCAATTGCAACCGCCACTGATATGTATGCACATAACCCAGCCGGATTGCCAAACTGCATGAAGTTCTAAAACTTGCGCCTTAATCCCAGAAAGTTACGAAACATACGCGCACATCACGCACTCGCGAAAAGGTGTAAAACTTTTCGCTTAATTCAAGTTACAGTTAGGCTTGCTGTGCGCGTAGCAGAGACTAGCATAGGAAATAAAACGGCCATGCAAGTTTTTGGCACGTGATTTTGGTCTTAAAATATGTGACGGCTACGCGTCGCATGCATGCCTACTGGACCGTGGCAATACCCGTACGCTGCTGCGCTCCAAAATTTTCTGTGATAAAAAGAGCGAAATAAGATTTTCTTAGCAATGGATGTAACTAGCTTTCACAGCTGTTTTGCTATCGTTATATGCTGTCGTTAGACGCATTTAAATTGAGTTTATATAATTACCCTAAGGTATTTACCTGCTCTTTAGTGCTTGTCATCCTTCGTGCCTATCGTTTATCCAAATTATTTATGCCCCTTTGGGGAATTTATAATGGAGTTTTTGATAACCTTCTCAGCGTTTTCTTTCCATTGAATAAGTATCTTTGCTATTTTGTCTAATCTTAGTGTTTGGATTGGTTTTATTGTTGAGAAGTTTGACATTGATATTGGAGTAGAGTGAGAGAAGAGAAAACGTCAACCTGTATTTGAGTGAAGAACAAGAAAAAACGTTAATTTCGACTGCACCGTAGCTACACTAGACCTCAAAGGTTTTGCTGTATAGGCAGAGGTCACGCGGAGCGAAGTCACCCGAAAAAGATGCTATATGGATGGATGGTAAAAGATGGTATGGATATTGGTTGAAAAATTACCGAAAAGCCTTCTTTTTTGGGCACAGTGGTACAGTGTGACAGACAGAAATAAATATTATTTCATAAGGTTGCTTATCGCTTAGTGGCAGAGAGAGAGAGAGAGAAAAATGACATATGTGGTCAAATATTTAAGATTCACTGTGATTTTCATGCTTCAGTGGAATCAGCATCCGGATCCATCTATGGCTAAAAAAGCACTCCTGGTGTGCAATCGAGTTGCTGGAAAGTCCGAATGCTGTCAGACAAGAATTACCACATGGATGTATACTAATGATCATGGAAGAGTATGGTGCGTATGACTTCAACTATCGAAACTGCAAAGACTTCAAATACCAGCAGAGAGAAGGTAATCTTCTCCCAACAAATGAAGTGATGAAAGACCAATAGCCCATCTAATAAGAGACAGCATCACCAAAAAGCTAAACTTTATAAGAAAGTTTGAAGTAACCCTTGGCAGTAAAGCTGAATGGAACGATTACATGCTCAACCTTCCGCAGGAGCCGCAGGAATGCGTGCCAAAGCCT
The DNA here is from genome assembly GCA_027475135.1 of Bactrocera correcta. Lineage (NCBI taxonomy): Eukaryota > Metazoa > Arthropoda > Insecta > Diptera > Tephritidae > Bactrocera > Bactrocera correcta. The sequence continues at coordinate 41,884,300 of CM050327.1, forward strand.
CCATACCTATGGGTATTTTTCCGAGAATATCCTAAGCAGAAGTCTTTGCGATAGGTCGATCTATAGAGATAAACAACTAACGCAGCTATCACAACAAAAGTAAACCATACTCAGCGACAACCCAGAAGCACTTAAAACGATCTCAGCTTAAGAGATTAACTCTTTACAGGTGCAGTACTGCAAGGGACGGCTGAATACCAAATTGTAACAAAGTGCATCTTATCTGGGTGCCAGGTCACAATGGATTTATTGCGAGAACACTTCGGTGAGCGGTTAACTTCGCGTTTTGGGGCGATTGGCTGTCCAGCAAGGTCGTGTGATATCACACTGTTAGACTTTTTCTTATAGATATATGTAAAAAAGAAAAATTTTAAGTCTGTGCGATTAAACCAACTGCGATTCAGGCCTTGGAGCAAAACATCACGTATGTCAGTCGCCCTTTACCAGTTGAAATGCTCGAACGAGTCATCGAAAGTTGGACTCAACGGATATACCCTCTGAGACGTCGCCGCGGCCAACATTTGAAAGAGATAATCTTCAAAAAAAAAAAAAAAAATACCAAAGAATGAAATTTCGAATGATAACCTTCATTATCTCCTTTATAATTGAAGCTTCGTTGTTTTTTCTTTAAAAGAGTATGAAACCTCGAAATTGATTACTTTCTTTATATATATTTCCTGTGCTTTAAACAAAAAGTCGGCAACAGTAAAGGATCGCTAACATAGGGCGACAAATCCAGGCTTGGCTTTACCATAACCTCAAAACAAAAAAAAAACAAGTACAGTTATATACATTACAAAGATTGTGGTCACGTCCTTGATCTGCAATGTGACATAGGACAGCACAGCATAGACAGCTCAACAAGCTCAATGCGCAAAGAAGTCAGCAGTTAAAAACAGTTGTTGGCAAATAAATGAGAAAACGCTAAGCAGAGCAATAAAAGTGCTGCAGCTGCGACGACGACAACGACGACAACAGCTGAATGCAACTGTAAGGCGAAAGACGGCGGCTGGATTTCGGAGCATACAATGTCAGCTTGACTATTAAGCGCCGCTTCGAGGCAGTTAAAATGCTGTGAGGCAATGACAAATGCGCGTGACACATTCGTGGAAATTGCGTGTAAGCGAGCGAGTGCTGGTCGAGCGAGTGCTGAGTGCTGAGCACGAGGCGAAAACAATAATGTGCGTTGAAGCCGTGACAAAGGAAGAGCATGTGTTGGTTGCAATGTCACTTAAGAAATGAAATGCTTGCTGCATTCAAACGGCAACAGTGCATTCGGCCATTGTTATTGCACAAAGGCAGCTTGACAACTTAAGTGCAACTGCACTATCGTCGCTTGCTGGCAATGCTTTCAAATGTTTGTTTGTTAAGGCTTGTTGTTGTAATATGTTTCTATTTTTCATTTGCCATCTAGCGTGACACATAATACTGACTGTGTCGTGGATGAGCTAAGTGCTGACCTCAAGTTTTTCTCTCCGTACTCCGTTGATTTTTCTGAAGGTTTTTCTAGCTTTGTGTTTATGAACATGAAAAGCTTTGGTGTTGTTAACCATATACACACCAAGGTGTGGCTTTCATATACCCTTCATGACATTGGCAGTCTAATGTTCTCTTATGCTGATGTATGAAGCTCGGAAGTTTCATCGTTTTACAGCTTCTATTTCCTACTGTTTGCCTATGACAAGAAGGCACCGTAGACCTTAGGTCGCAGTATAATCCTAATTTATTTAACTTTTTGGTAATTTTATTATATATATATATATATATAGTATATTTTGTCCATATTTCTTCAAAAATGAATGAAATGATCAAAGGCGAATACTAAGCTATTATCTCTCCGACGTTTCTCAACTTTTACTTGAACGGACTCCTCCACAAAATCTCCAACCCCATTTTCTAACGGAAGTTGAAGTACATACTGTCAACAATCCACAGATTTAAGATGTTACACTCGAAAACCTGTGCTCCTTCACTCCTCATACGACCGCGACTACTGCCAAAGTACAGAGCCGCAACGATATCCTCAAGTCGCTAGCCAGCATCTCCTGGGGAAAGGCTAAAGTCTGCAACAAACAAAGCAATCGGTCGGTCCGTTGTTATTGTTGTATCGGCAGAACTCTTCCCAGTTGACAATTCTTGGATAGATAAAAAAATAAGGGTCTGCCCGGGTTCCATAGACCCTATAGTCATGAGAAAAGCCGTCCGGTTATAAATTACCTCGCCTTCATATGTTTTTTCCTGGTTGTGGTGAAACGTAGACGAAACAGCTTCAGACGTCGCAGAATATTACAGGTTGCCTCTTTATGGCTCCAGTCGCACTCGTAAACACTGAGCACCGCGTGCTGCTGGTCAAGGAACATAAAAAGCACCTCTCCAAGCAGTTGTTTATGGAATGTGTTTGCTAAAACTATACCTGCAGTCGTCTTCTTGAAGTAAAGCCGCCTCCTTGGAACATCAAGAGATCTTTCCTAGGTTACGTCGACCAAACTTCGGACACGCAATGACCTCCATTCACAGTCTTGTTGACTAAACCTTCACTGTCTTCCTCCCACTGAATGTCATACTTGGAGTCAAATTTCCAGCACGTGCACACGAAGAACTCTAGTAGCCCCGAGAATCTACTGTGAAGCGGGTTTAACTCCTACTTATCCACAATCGACTCTCTCACAACAAATATATGTCGAGCGAACAAGGAGTCCTAGATGATGCTAAACACCTTTTTTGCATGTTCAGCGAACCCCACTCATCACCCATCTCTGTCCCTGCGGTTTGACCCCGTCGAAACTGCATGTTTTCTGCGTCTATTGCTAGATGATTTAGATGTCAACCAATCCTATTTGACCACCCAAGCGGCGACTGAATAACCATTAGAACAATAAGTACACTATAGACCCATGATTAATGCCTTTTTCTTGTCTGAATTAGATAATGTTGATGTGGACGACCTTCGGTTCCAACAAAGCGACGCTTTTTGCCATACAATCAACGAAACAATCTATTTATTGTGGGAAACTTTTGGTGACCGCAATATTTCTCATCGTGGGTTTGTGGCGTGGCTTCCAAGACCCAGTGCCATTTAACACCGCTGGAATATTTTTTGTGAAGTTATGTAAACTCGCTGGTCTGCCAAGATAAGCCCGAGGCGATTGACGTCTTTGAAGAGAATACTGGGCTCATTATTGTTGAAACACAGTCTCTGATTGCTGCGAAAAGTGGTCGAAAATTGAGACCGCGGCTGGTTTAAACAAATTTCAGCCAAGCGACCCAATTTCAGATCACTTTTCGCTTAACCGAAATAACTTTTAAAATAGTAGCAAACTCCTCTCTTTATGATAACGCTAAGACCTTGGTCTTAACATGAAATTATAAGCGTTTTATTCCTTCCTGAAAACCACAAGTCTAAGAAAAACACCCTTTATATAACACATATGTTTTGTACTCTGCTTGCTGCTGGCATGCTGTGTATATCTACGAAGTGCACCATTTGTGTGCAATTTTATACAGTCAAAGCTTTTCATTGGCAAAAGGTACTAAAGCAAATATTTCACTTTTTGGGCTTCGCTTAACGTCCGTTAGCCCTTCACAGCAGCTTTCGGCTGCCATGCGGCTAGTTTAGCCCATTTATACTACTGTCTTCCTTCTTGCCTTCTGCCTGTGCCTGCATTGTTTCACTTGTTTCGCGCTCTCCTGTCAGCCTCACCCCCACACACACAGTGGCGAAATACTTGCGCTGGTAAATGCGCCACGCCAAATTTCATATTTCTGCACACATCTAAATCCCACACTTACACGCATAGCTTTTGGGCTGACAAGTTACTGGTGGCTTTGGCTTTCAAAGATTTATGAATGAAGACGGCAGTTGGATTTTTCATTCGCCACTACCGGCCACTTGTGCCATTTTTGTCACATATACGCATATGAGAGTGTGTGTGTTTTGAGTACTCGCGATACACACTTGTGCCCATTTGTTGGCTTCTGTATGTGCGTGTATGTGTGCAGTCGTGCCAGTGAAATATTTGCACTCGCATGCCGGGAAAAGCCGAAAAATGTGTACACGGAAGGACGTGTACATGCTAGCAAGGTAGTAAAATGTTGTTCTTGTAGTAGTAGTTGTTGTTTCTGCTGCTGCTGTTGTTGTTGTAGCGTGCGCAAATTATGAGAAATGTACTCAAATCTACGACGCAGATTTATTTAATGTTTCATCCTTCCTTTAAGCCTGGCTCTCGCTGCTGCGCTTGCACGCTAATGCCGGTGGCAAAAGTGTCGTGTGTACGCGCGGCGTTAGCGGCGTGAAACAGTGGGAAATGTAATATATATTTTTATAACACTAACCACTACCGATTACTGGCACTTGGAATATACTTTTGCAGCTTTCGAAGCAGCAGCTGTGTGGCGTATACATATGTATAGATGCCACTTGGACACATCCAGGAGCATAGTTACACATAAACACACACACACATGCGTACCTAGATTCTTTGGCGTATTGCCATTCACTAGTTTATAAGTATGCATCGCGATTTTTACGGCAAATGTGTATGATTAAGTCTAATGAGCGCTCATATTGCAGCTTTGCTGGTGCAGGAGAGTAGCTTCAGAAATATTGTGGGAACTTAATGGCCATCAGCGTAGAAATAATGTAGGAATCTGCAACGAAATATTTGGTTGAATTGACTTGATTTACTTTGAGACTGTGGCCAAAATACTTAATGCCGTAAGCCGCAGTTGCCACCTGGTTTTGTAACTGTGAAAATACTTATAGTATGAACACCTCCAAGGATCTGTGGGCTTCGTGCGAACTCAGCAAGCATTGATCTGCAACCAGTACTTGTGGGTATCCGAAGGCTTTTTGGCTCACATCGTCGCAATAATAAGAGCCCTAACTAGATACTGGATTTCCAGGCTGACATAGTTGGTGACAGGAGATATTTCGTCTCCATGCCCTCGTTCACTGAGAGACCCATTCGCTTTACTTCCTTGTCCAACCTAGAGAAAGCAGAAATAACGGCGCGGGTATTGAGGCCGATGATATCAATATCATCCATCCTCCTTATCTCTCTGCTTCTCCAAAAAACCACAGGATTACGTATAATTTCATAAGCGAGATTTCACCTCGACTTCCTCTGTAGAGCTTTCGCAAAGACTGTCCGACCAAATATTTAGGTCCGGCCCGCTTCCAATTGGCTGAAACTGGAGTGCCCTCTCTAGCAAGGTAATCGGTCCTTTCCGGCGATTCCGCTGTGACCGGGTATCCATACAATTCTAAAATGGTTTCGGATTAAATGCATACTGAGGAGGCTGCAAAGCATTATATCTACTGCTACCTTGATGACAGCCAGCTAAGTTAGAAAGGCGCTAATGATCTGAAACCCTAGAGTTCACGCAGAGTTCCTGCCAGAAGGCTCCTCCTACCCTCGTTTTTATTACCGATCCATCTGTGAAAAATGGAGTAGCTGGTATAGTCCCGAAACGATCTGTTCTGTGAACTTACATGCTGTCTAGTGAGTATCGAGGACAGGTTCTACCTCAAGCCAACATTTAACGAAATTAGTTTGTGTTTTGACTTTTATTAACACCAATCTTTAGTTTTGAGAACACTACACATATATATAAACAAGGCAATCTACAATTGCGAAACCGAAAACAAATTTTCTTTTAAAGTCTTATTCTAAACACGGACTAAGCGACCATTGCGATCGGCGCGTCGCTGCTGTGGTGGCGCTGCAAAGAAGATCTGACGCAAATTGCCACCATCGGAGGGCACAAAAATCAAACGTCCGCTCTGCAAATCGCTAAGTCCACTGAGCAACTCAATTTGCTCAGCCGACAATTCGGCATCTTCAGCGGCTGCCGCTGGCTCCAACTCGTTCAGCTCCACGCCAAAGTCTTCTTCCTCTATCACGGGTGGCATGACCACAACAACGCCAGGTGCGCCATATGTTTCCGCCGGCAAACGTGACTCCGCCTCTTCAGCGCCAGGTGCGCCATATGTTTCCGCCGGCAAGCGTGACTCTGCTACATCAACGCCGGTTGGTGGCCTAAGTTGCGGTGGTATTGGCTGTTCCGCTGCCTCGGCATCCAATTCACCGCTCACATCGATGGGAGCTGCGCCAGCGTTGTCGTCATCGCTCGACGCCACGGTAGGCGTGAAGTTCTCCTCCGCCACAGCCGGAAAATCAGCAACAGGCTGAGCGGGAGCATCAGCGTCAACATTAGTGGCAGCACTGCCAGCAACAATGCCCACGTCTGCGTCGAGTGTTGGATTGCTGGCGGCAAATTCTTCGGCATCTTTATTGGGTGGTTGAAAGTGCTCTGCGGGTTCTTCGACTGTGTCGGCATCGACCACAGGTGGCCCATATTCGATTGCGGGCGTGTGCGTTTCTACTGCGGCTTCAGAGGTTTCTTCGTTAATTTCAACTTGCAACTCTACGTCGTCTTCTGCGTCGCTTTTCGGGTTTTCGGTTGTGGTTGCGACTTTTTCCTCATTCTCTTCCACGTCTGCACCTTCGACAAGCACTTCAATGTCAACATTTACGTCACCCGAGCCAGCGGGTCCTCGGCTGGTGCTGTTGTAAATCGTTAGCTGGCGCAGGCGTGCTGCTCACCGCTGGCAATTCTGTCGTTTTGCGTTCACTTGGCAACTCGAAGGGATGTGTGGCCGAAAGCCGGCTGCCGGGTAACCGGTGCGCGCTTGCACTGGCTGCGCAGTGGTTGCCAGCACCTGACGTGCTGAATGCACTCGCTGCCGCTGGTGAGTGCTCGGCCGCTTAAGTGGCGTTGCCGCAGCAACCGCGATTGCCACAGGAGAGTATGAAGATGGTTAAGCGCATTTTATGTGCTGCGTATCTGGTGTGATGCGTGTATAGTTTACTTTTTTTTGGTGCTGTCTTCAAGTGGGTGGTGCTCCCAATAAGGCTGCACTCGTGCTACTGGTACTACCAGCACCCAAACTAAGCTTTTATAGTAAGCTATAAAAAATGCATACTTTTTAGTTTGTTCCTATTGTTGTATGCTCTGAAATTATGCGCGCAAAAACAAGTACAACCTCAGAATAATATTTACTTGAATACACTCATGTTTTTTTTTTTTTTTGACTACAACAACGCTGCTTCCGAAATTTTTATTCCTTTTTGGTGTTTTTGCCGTTTCGCACAATTTTTTTGGTTCCCGGGGAATTTTCCCGGGTTGAATTTCCCCGAAAAATCAGCGGGAAAAATTTTTTCCGGTTTGAAGGTAAAAATTTGAAAAACAAAAAGGGGCCCGTTAAACGGGGAAAAATTTTGGGGTTTTGCCGCTTGGTGCATGACAAAGAAAAACAAAAAAATAAAACTTTAACAGGGTTGGGGAATTTAATTTAAAAATAGCTTTAACGTTGTTTTGGTTCATTTTGAAGAAGAAACCACAAAAACAATTTAAAAAACCTTAATACTTCGCCAAATTTCTTAAATTGCAAAAAAATTTTAACAAGATTTATTTGAGCGTTCGTTTTATGGGCTATATGCTATAGAAGCGATCGGGGCAATTCTTGGAGTTGTACCATCCTCAAATAATACTTCATGCCAAATTTCTTAAGATATCTCTAAATAAAAAGCTCTCCATACAAGCATTTATTTCGAGCGTTCTTTTGTATGCCGCTATATGCTATAGTGATCCGATATCGGCCTTTTCAACAAATTAGCAGTTTTGTGGTGAGAAAATTGAGTGCAAAATTTTGGATCATATCTCTATAATATACCCTATATGAGTCAAAATGATATCTCATTGTTAGGTTATAAAAGTAAAAAAACATAGTACAAAAAGCACATGATTTTCGGTTTGTCATTTCTATTTTTATAATTTTTAATATTTTTTTATTTTTTTTAAATTTTTTTTTATTGTTTTTGCAATCAAATTAATCGTGTTATTTTTGCATTTTTGCTGTTGACGCAGTTGCTTCGCCTGCTGTGCCGCGCTGACGCAGCCGAAATGCCAATCACGTACCAGCGGCCATCGCAAATTTATTGCCCTTTTGGCTTGGCGTTCGTCGAATTTTTTAATTAATCCATTTTTTGCATGTCAATTCGCTTTGCTGTCATTCTGAACGCCTTTTCGCTGCGTAATCCCAGGCGCTTTTTAACGCGCAAAAATTTTTTACGAAAACTTTTTTTTTACGCTTTTGTTGTTATTTTCCCTACTTTTTGCAAAATATTTTCAAAAATGCATCAGCACGCGACTTTGTTTTTCAATTTAAATCTATTTTTTCCGCATCACGTCTGCTTGTTGTTGTCAGCATGATTGATGTTGTTGTTGTGTCGCTGTTGCAGCTGTTGCCCTTATGATAAATTATGATTGTAATCTCATTATATGCAGCAGCTGTTGCAGCCCGCAGTCAGTGCAGTCGATAGCAGCAACAACAACCATAACAACAAAGTGTGCATTTAACGTTGCAAGCGATGCTGTTGCCGGCAAGTTATACGTTTCGATATAAAGTTTTAGCTATCGCATGAAACTCGGTTTAACAAACTTCTTCTGTGAGATTGAGGTACATCAGTGCGAATTAGTTGGTGGGGGCGATTTCGCAACAGGCACAGAAATTGTAGTCGATAGATCTTCTTTGGTGCGTGAATGACACTGCATTAGCTTCACCACAAATTTTGTGGCATTCAGAAGGAAAATTGGTGACACTTTAAAATTTTTTATAAATTATATACAAAATATTTAGTAGTTTTCGAGATATTACCTGAATTTTTGTCACGTCCTTTTCTAAGGAAGACTCATTGTTGGAACCACCGATATCGGACCACTATAGCATATAGCTGCCATAAAATCACGATCAAAAACAAGTCCCTTTTATGGAGAACTTTTTTTGTTTACAAGATATCTTCACGGGAAATTTTGCAAAAAAACTTTTTTTTTTAAAAAATTGGCCTAAAATGCCCCCAAAGGGGAAAAAAAAAAATATCTTAAAAGAAATTTTTAAGAAAAACGGTTTTTTACTATAAATATAGCTGCCCAAATTAAAAAAAAAAAAAACCTTTCAAGAAAACCCAAAATTTCAGGGTTTTTCCCCTTTGGTTTAAAAGGAAAAAAACCCCCCTTTTTTAAACTTTTTAAAAAAAAGGGGGGTATCTTCAGAAATTTGGCATTATCATTGCCTAAAGCAACGTCACAATATCTGAAGAAATTTTTCTGATCGGAACACTATAGCATATAGCTGCCATACAAACTGCCTATCAAAATTTAGTCCTTATATAGAGAACTTTTTTATTTTGCAAGATATCTTCAAGAAATTTAACATAAAATTTTTGCTAAGAACGCCATAATATCTGAAGAAATTTTTCAAATCGGACCACTATACATATAGCTGCCCTACAAACTAAAAAATCAAAATCAAGTTTTTTATGGAATCGTTTTAGTTGTGAAGCGTGTTCGTGCTATAAGTTAACATTTTTACTTTAATTTCTCTAAATTTTGAATTATAAATAGTCAGTGAATTATTTTATATTACTTAGAAGTCATGTTGCACTCACTTCCGCTTACATTACATAATGTTATTCAAGCTCGTGTTCGTGTTAAATTATGCATGCACAGCCACATATTTACCTCGCACCGTTGCAATTTATTTCACAAATTGTTTACAAATAAATCTGCTGTTTGTTTACCGGCATGCTATGCTATGCTATGCGACGCACTCACAGCTGTGGCAGCACGTGATTGCAAATACCTTTGCGTAACTGTGGCAAGCGTACGCACCGCAAAAATTGATTACAAATCACGCACAAAAATACAAATCGATTTGCAAAGCCGCGCTCCAATATGCCAAATATTCCAACTACTGTAAATAACTGATTTTCTAGTCCAACTCATACATTTATGGGCGTCACTATGCGCTGTTGCTGTAATTACCGCAAAGTCACACGCGCAAACAGACAAATGCATGCATTAATTAGTTTGTCCATATGTATAGCGGCATGTTTGTACAGTTAGTTTTATTTAAATTTGCCTTACGTGTGGCAGGGGTGCCAGCTTCCAAGTGAGGTGTGCAAATGTTGTGTTTTGGTTGCAATTTTGTTTTTGCACTGCGTTGGATTGCGCTTGGTTTTTAGTTTCGTGTGACAAATCGAATTGTCATGCCATTAGCTTATTTGGTACACAACTTGTTGTTTTAAACAGGCAAACGCTACTAAAAATTTGATTGTGCAAAGGATGCTGGTTTTTTTTTTGGTGGGCATCCCTGCGGTCTCTGCACATTTTAATAGGTTATACGGCAATTTTTGTTATTCTCGTGCAATTTAGTCCACCCTACCCCAAAAAAACCAAATTTTGTTTTTTTTTTATTTAACATAGTTTTAAAGGGGAGCCTGACTATACACCCTTCTTTTCGTACATTTTTTGGGGTTTTTTTTTTCAAAATAGGTTTAGTTTGGAAAAACTCCTATTCGAAAAGTTTTTCCCCAATGAACTTTCTTTTTAATCTTAAAAAGGAAACTTTATGGGGCCAGTTCGGAGAATATTAATTGTTTCCAAATCTTTAGAATTTTCTTGTTTTCCCTTTTCATCTTTGCTTTTTTAAACAGAATTTTTTCCTTGAAATATACCGTTTTCACAATTTATCGTTGTTGGTGGTTTTCCTTTTTTTTTCCTTTTCCTGGAAAAAACGGCCATTTTGGATTGTTTTCCATTTTTTAAGGGGGTTCCCCTTTCTTTTCATCCATTGTCAGATATCGGATAAAAATTCCCTTTATTAGGCTGAAAAATCTCCAAAACTGCTTCGTATCATAACTCTGATCCAAGGGGAGGCCTTGCAACACTTTGCAAGAACTTTCTTATACCCAACACTCGTGATTGAATGATGTCAACGTTCAGTTGATATCTTAAAAGAATCTGCTACCTCAAACAAATTAACTTTACGGTTACGGTGACTAGTTAGTATTCGATTTTCTTTGCCATGCTTCTGCTGAGTCGTCGTATAGACAGTGCATAAGTTTCCCAATGTTTATCACGTTTTCGTATGCCATTTTTGGCAATCTCGTCTATCTCTATTTTTCCGAGTACCAATCGAAAAAAAAAAATTTTTTTTTGAATCACCCTATTGTCCATATACTTAGATGTTGACTCTGGAATTACCTGCAGGTGCCTTAAAAGCTAGCTCCGCAGCTTTCGCAATAACAAAGCCGGAAGCTTTTGCTACCCAGACCCGCGTGCGATTAGGACTGTATTGAGAGTGGTGGTCGTAATATTGTTAATGGTCTGTAGACACCTACCAATTATTAAGATGTCAATGTCATCCGCTTATACTACTATTTTGGAGGCTTTGCCTTTAAAGCTCTTTGGCAGTTTATTCACCACTAATGTTCATAGAGGCGGAGATAGCACTTCACCTTGGGGAGTACCTTTACAGACTTTCTTGGTCAGTGTGGTACCATTCTGCTCTTATCCGTCTAGAGGTCAAACGGTTTCTGAATCAGCATTGTATAGCAGGATCAACACCTATTGACTGGCTACTATTCAGAACAGGTTCCGTAGAGACATTGTTGAACTCTCCAGAAACGACCAAGGATGTTCCAAGAGCATACTCTTTATGATATCTTAACAAATAAGAAAGTGTTCCTTATAAGAACTTGTGGTGGATCGGTTGGTGTGTAGGGAAGCTATATACTATAGTGGTCCGATATTGCCTATGACGACAAATGAGCAGCTTTTTAGCGAGAAACAGATGCCTGCAAAACTAAGAGCCGTTTCTATTCGTTTATATATATATATATATATATATATCTATCGTCATTATCGGTATATATTAAATATTTATTAAATGTCAATACAAAACTCAAAGTTTCCTGTTAGAAAGAGTTCGAAAACGACACTTGCTAACTTCTTTTAAACTTCGTGCAATTTTCTTTCGAAATTCTTGCCAACAGTTAGCCTTTCACAATTACTTTATACGCTCGTTTGAGTCTTTTTCATGGCAACCGCCAACCAGCCGCATTTGTTCGACAAGCAAATAACGAGTTCGCAAAGCGCTCGTAAACTTGTGTGGGAGCCACTCTCCCCTGCCCCGCTCACGGCATGTGCGTAAATGTGGCCATTTGTATGAATGAATTGGGCTGTTGGCCTTGTTGTTGTTGTTGTTATGTGTGCTCGAGTGTGTTATTAATGAATTTGCCATTTTTGCAAGGAACCTAATGGCCATTGTACTCGGACGAGTGGTAGTAGTAACAGCAAAAAACAAGAAAAATAATGGCAACAAAAAAAAACTGAAAACAACAACAAGAAGAACCATATAAAAACAACAACAAGAAGAACCATATGAAAACAACAACAAGAAGAACCATATAAAAACAACAACAATAAGAACAAAAACGAAAATAAAAACAACAAGCAGAACAACAACAGAAAAAAACAACAATAAAAACCACAAAAAAAAAAAATCAACAACAATAACAACACCAAAAAACAACAACAAAAACGAAGTATGCTCGTACTTCAGTTTCGTATTCATCAGCTTCTGCCGCTGACTAATGAACTTCCGCTCAATGTGCTTTGCGTGTGCGTTTTCCTGCCTTGCTTTGCTTCTTATTTGCCATTGCGCCTCATATGTCTTCTTCACTATTCACTATTATTTTGATATTTGCAATTTTTTCATACATCTTCTGCTCGATATTCAATAGTGTTGCCGTACAGTTCGACATTTCGGCAACTGATATGTGCATACATACATGAGGGTGGGTAAAAAAATTTTTTTTTTTGGTACTCTGAAAAATATCTTTTTAGACACCGCTTATAAAATGTATCCAAGTGTGAGCTCTTAGCAGTCATGTTGCGATTGTGATGTTAGGGCTATTTCTTGCTAATTTTAGGTTGATAAATTCGAAAATGAGGATTTTTGTGTTGTAGTCAAGAGGTGAGGGGTCAAACCACCACCATTCACTAAAATTACAAGGAAAAAGATATATGATGGACAATTTTTGAATTAAAATTTCATAAACAGAACACGTCAAGTACCCCATCGTCCTCATAGCACATCAGTCGCACATTTTTCTTCAGATTATTTGGGAAATGTTATTTAAAACAAATTCTTTTTATTTGTTTTATTTATTTATTTTCTTTATTTTTTTTATTTGTTTTATTTATTTTTTTTTTTATTTTTTTTTTTTTTTTGACCCACCCTAACGTACATAGTCAGTAATTTCATACATAATCTGTACATATGTTTACCTGTTTTTGTTGCTTTGGCCTCTTCGTATTCAGTGCCTTGCTTTTTATCAATTTTTCATCAATTACTTTGCGTTTTTTGTATCAGATTCGCCTTTGTTATTCCAAGCGTTTGGCACTCGAGTTCATTTCGGTTCATTAACCTAATTGCTGCGTGGAATGCCAAGCAATCATTTGTGCGCATTTGAGACTCATATATTATTGGCAATCGTAGAATTATAAGCCGAATCCACAAACATTTTTTGTTACGCACATTTTTTTACACACATTTTTTTTTAAATCATTGGATTTCTAAGACTAAGCTTGTGTATAAATATGCATTGGGCTACCAAGAGCAAGCTTGTGAAGAAATATTATAAAAGTAGCTTTTAATCTTTAAGGTTTCTTGGCATTAAAGCTGCCTTTACAAGTAATTTTCTGCATTTTAAGTTGCACATTTCCAGAGTTCAAGGCACGTTTTAGTGCGTCTACCCTTAAACACTCGACACCGTAGGCGGCTGACGCGCGCTTATGAAGGTCTTTCTCTCTACCACTACCCGCGCTGCAGTTCTGGTAATGTGCATGTAAGATGAACCCACACACACTCATCTACAGTTAAGTGCAATAACAATACCCATACTTGCACAAATATTTGCAGACGCTGAATGAGTGCCATAAAATCCATTACGACTACATACGCTCTACACGCAGCCAGCGAAGCTTGGCTGAGCACGGAGATAGGCCACTGAAAAGGTAGAAAAATGCAGAAGCTAAGTGCAAAGCGCTAGGTAAAGATAGCGTCTGCACTTGATCCACGTTGACCGCCAACATAGATGTGTGCGTGTGGCGCAGCAAGAAAATATTATGCGAGGCGAGCTGTTAAAGACAGTGGAAGAAAATGCGCGGCGCTGTAGAAAAATCTGCATTAAAAGCGTGTGGCAGCAAGATAATAACTACTGTGTCTGTATGTGTATATATATATAACTTTTACACCTGCATAATTGCGCAAAGCCACGTCTAGGCGATGTCTAAGTGCACGAAGGCAAAGTAAAGTGAAGTATGTGAGTATATACTAAGAAAAATATGAAGTTGAGGCGGCCCAGTGGCGGCATTGGGTTTGAAAATTCCATTAAAATGCGATCAAGGCGTTTGATATTCGGTATATGCAGAACGTAATATGCAGTGATTAATATGCGCTGTCTATAACATAAATCGATAACAAATGCAGAAGGCATAACTAACATTTAAATACTCATTAGTACTTCAAAATGACTAAAGTTTTGAATTTGATTTGAGTTTAAAGCATTTTTTTGTTTTAATGTCAAATAAGAAAAAACCTTGCAGCAAAGCTACAATACCCTTCACAGTTGCATTTTTAATAGCATAAAAGTGTATACAAAGATCTTTATCTTGATTTTGGTCGAACAGATTGTATGACAGCTATATGAAATAGAGGTCTGATCGGAAAAAATTTGTGCGAAGATTGTACCGTTACCTTAAACAATAATCCATGCCAAATTTTGTGACGATACTTCGACGAAGAAACAAGGTTTTCGAACAACGACCTGATTTTTATCGTGCAGTTTGTATGACAGCTATATGCTATAGTAGGCCGATCTAAATAGTTTTTTCGTAAATTGGATTTTTGCTTCAGAGAATTATCCATGCCAAATTTTGTAATGATATCTCGTAAAATAAACAAGTTTTCATATAAGGACTGGATTCTGATCAGATCAGTTTTTATGTCGGCTTAATGCTATAGTGCTGCAATCTGAACAATTTCTGCGGGGACTAAAGTATTGCTTTGGATAATAATCCATGCCGAATATCGTAGAGATATCTCTCGAAATAAAAGGTTTTTCTTACAAGAATCTCAATTTGATAGACCAGTTTGTATGGTAGATATATGGTATAGTGCCGCGATCTGAACTATTTCTACGAAGATTAAAGCGTTGCCTTGGAAAATAATTCAGGCCAAATTTCGTTTCGTCTGCGCTACTCGTATAGGTCCCATTCTGTCTTTTAATGGAAAATACTATGTCCGTCTTGCCTCGAGACAAAGCCTTGTGCAGTCTGGCTGCCTCAGGGGTAGAAGAGACATTGTAACAGCATTTCCCGAAACTGTTTGTTTTTGCGGACTCTCTCCCCTGGTTATAGGTTTTAAGGTGCCGCCTCTCAGTTGCTAGTGCGCTTGGCTTTACTGAAAAACCTACAAACTGATTTTCTGAGCACTGAGATTTTACTAGACCACCACGAACAGGTTTGTTTCCTGATGGCCACATTTAGTGGACAAGCGCAGTGATAGGCACACAATATAAACTGGTTTGTTGCAGCCAACCTGCTCTTCAGTGGAGAGACGGAGGACACACTATCTCACTCTGCTTATATTTTGCCTAAGAATTTCATTAAAGACGTCCCAGTTCGTACTTCTAGGGATACGAATGGCCGTGTCCACTGGAAGGTAGGCCGATGCAAGGACGAAGTTAGAACCTTCATTGTCCTTCACCTGCACCGCCACTTGATTCTACGTTAGAAACTCTGAAAAACAGAAGAAGTCTAAATCGTTTCAAACCACTATACAAGAACGAGGCCTCTCGCTAGAGAGATCCTAAGGTACTTTGTTATTCCTTGAATTGAGGCCCCTTACCTCTCCTCTAAAGACCTACAGTTCCTAGAGCAGTAGGGCCCAGGTCGCGTAGTGCACCAGGGAAACTTCTATGCAGGCGCTAGAGGCCTCAGAATTGGTTTGATGAGTGATTGGTCCTCGTCCTCACGAACCTGCCCCTCCAATGCATTCAGAAACTCCTGAGTGGAGTGTAGCACCTTTCCTGCTTGCTAGGAGACTCGTTTCGCGTTTCGCCCTCCTTCAACGACAGCGATAGTCGCAAACTGCTCTGCTGAGTTGATGCTGGAATGAGTCGGTTGCTCCTCCACTTGCATCCTTGTTCCAGGCTATACGTAGTCGCCGCTGTGGGCCTTGAGGACGCATAACCACTTTACTAGATCAGTAGTTCCATCCGGCCAGGTGGGCCTATACTGGTCTATTATTTTCCTGAGAAGCCCAAGAGTCCGCCGCATCAGAATGACTTGACGCGGTAAGGCCACCGTTACTTCCCAAGGTGGTCGCTTCCAATCTGAATGAGCAGCGCAGTACAGCACTACATACCGGTTGGGAGGAGCCGAGCATGCCTTGCGATTTAAGCACTTGCACGACGACAAGGTGCCTGCCATTCGCTGAGGCTATGAGGAGGCTATCTATCTATCTATGGCAAGTATGTCCTGTAATCTATAAGACAAGTGTACCCCAGTTTGCGGTCTTTACGTCGGTGTCTCAAATTACGAAAATTTTCACTTGAATTGAGGAAAATTTAAATTTTCGTCGTTATAGCTTAAATTTGGTCGAAATAGAATCTGAAATATTCAAATTAACCACATCCCTGCACATGTGTGTGTCCTGTGTCGTGAGTCGAGTGACAGTTTATGAATACATTATGGCGATAGTGTCCCTAGCAGCACCATTCATATAGTTATATGAGGTATCTCTATAATGGAAAATGCCAATTCCAATCAGAACGAAGCCGAAATCATTTGTAGTTTTCAATAAACACTGTGCGTGGTGCAAGTAAATAGGAAAAACAAAAACAAATAGAAGTCAGCAAATATGCCTCATTAGCACAAGCACACATATATACATATATGTAAATGTGTGTGCGTGCGGCCGAATGAGTAATTGGACCACATAACCAATGAACCGCATTCACAAGCGCCGAAGTTGTAGTAATTAGTAGTTGGGAATGGCGTGGCGCCTAAAATCGAGCACTTGAAGTTGCTGAGCGGGTAGAGCGGAGGTGGAGGTTTTTGTGGCAAATTGCGGAGGAGCTATGAGTGTGTACTATGAGCCGAGTATGGACCGAAATTCGTGCACAATTTTACATTTAAATATATTTTACTGAACGCTTTTGGCTTTCAGCTGCTTGCCGCCCGCTGCCCACTGTTATGCTAGTCGGAGTGCGGCTAAGCGTGTACGCTGCAATTTATGCAAATGCAACTGCCAATATTATTGCATTATTGATGTAGTGCCGGCTGTTGTTATTGTTATTGTGCTTGTTTTAGTTGTAGTTGGCTACAACTGAAGTCAACTGCAAATGCAAGTAGGCAGAGGAGTACTGTGTTCAAAGGGAGCTTGTTGTGCATTTAGAGCACCAAATGCTAGCACTAGCTGTTCTATGCTAAGTAGACAAGTGCATTTGTATATATTTGGAATTTATTGATGGTCACCAGACTGCCACATGCCACATGCACTTTGCGTTGCGTGGCAACAAACTCTAGATAAATTAGCATGCCATTATTATTGGCTGCCGCGTGCCGCTGTGCCCCTACTTCATACCCTCTAAGCTTACAAATACATGTGCTTTTGAGTGTGTATGTATGTGTGCACCGCAAACCAAATTATTTGAAAGCAGCGCTTAACGCTGGTGGCAACTCGTGCGCCAACCTCGGCAATTAAATATAAGACACAATCGCCGACTGCCACAACCATTTCGCAACTTGACCAATTGCTGCCATTGTTGCGCCGTCTCAGCCTCCGTATCCGTTAATACGCCCGTTGTGTATGCCATGCCATTTATTTATGAAACCACAAACACATGCAGCGTCGTCGACGCCGCTCAGCAGCGGTTGCACGTATTAACCAAACTAGCAGCAGTGCCTTCCTGCCCAGCATATCAGCAGTTGACTGTGTATGTGTGAGTGTATTTGTGCATTGGCACACAAACTTTAGCCAAAGCGGCTGCGTCAACACTTTATTGGCACATATATGTTACAATAGCAACAACAGCTGCAGTGACGCATGCCGGAAAGCAATTGAGTTTTGGTGAATGCCCTGTGGAATGGTTAATCATTTATTGGCCACAGTCTTGGGTTGCACTGAGCATCCTTAAGCGCATGCCAGGATATTTGTCGTAATTCAGGCAGCAGGAAGACTGTCTTTACTGCATGTCCGTTTGAAAATTTATACACAAACAAAATGTCGAGTTTATAATATAGAGAGTATAAGAATGTGTTAAATAGTAAAACTGAAATGTGAGTAAGTCCCTTCAGCTCATTAAGTTACCTTTGTTGGATTTGTGGCACGAAATATAAAGGTGTGTGTTTAGTAAGCGCGATAGGCAGCTATAGCAAGCAAAATGAAAAACTTTGGCTGTACTGATACCTGCATACTCTTCACAAATAATAAAATTTCTAGATTTTTATCGCTGAGTTTATATGGCAGCTATATGTTATAGTAGTCCGATCTGAACAATTTCTGCGTATTTTGTGCCGTTGCTTTAGAAACTAATATATCCTAAATTTTGTCACGATATTTTGTCAAATAAAAAAGTTTTCCATACAAAAACTTGATTTCGAACATTCGGTTTGTATGGCAGCTATAAGCTATAGTAGTCCGATCTGCACAATTTCCTCGGAGATTATACTGTTGCTTTAGAAAATATTATGTACCAAATTTCGTCACGATATTTGGTCAAATAAAGAAGTTTTCAATACAAAAACTTGATTTCGAACATTCGGTTTGTATGGCAGCTATATGCTATTGTGATCCAATCTCTCAAATTTTTTTCGAGATGATACCGTTGCTTTCGAAAATAATATATACCAAATTTCGTCACGACATTTTGTCAAATAAAATAGTTTTTAATACCAAAACGTACTTTCGAATATTCGGTTTGTATGGCAGCTATGTGCTATAGTAGTCCGATCTAAAAAATTTCTTCGGAGCTTGTATCTTTGCTTTAAGCAATATCATGTGTCAAATTTCGTTATGATATTTTGTCAAATAAAAAATTTTTCAATACAAAAACTTGTTTTCGAATATGCAGTTTGTATGACAGCTATATGCTATATTAATCCGGTCTGAAAAATTTCTTCAGAGATGGTATCGTTGCTCTTGGTAATAATTCACGTCAAATTTCGTGAAGATATCTTGTCAAATAAATAAGTTTTTCATACAAGAACTAGATTTTGATCGATCAGTTTGTATGACGGCTATACCCTATAGTCGTACGATATCGATGATTTCGATAAATAAGCAAGGCCTTAGAGTGAAAAGAGGCCGTGCAAAATTTCAGATTGATATCTCCAGAACTGAGGGCTTAATTCACATATATGCAGCCCTACGGCTGTTGGGACTCATTAAAAGTCACTTAGGACTTATTGCGACATTTAAAACTCCTCTCTGTAAAGAGTTGTAATAACACTCTAAGTGATTTGCTTCTAATTGTCTTTTTCAAATGAGATTTCATTAGCGAATTGCTTGCTTGTAAAATGTTTAAATTAAAATAATCGGCGCAATGGACTTCACCAACACTTGCGTCATTCTCCTTCCCCGAGTCACAGCTGGCGCAGGTAGCAGCGTTAATTTAACATACACAAGTACTAATGAAGTGGCTCTGACTTCGTTGTCAAGCCTTTTAATGGTCGTTTCATTAAAATTGTTTTTAAAATTTCGCACAACAACAAATGTTACCGGCGCCAAATCACAGTTTGATTGTGCTGCGCTGAATGAAATCAAATCAAATTCCGGCAAGTTGTGCGAAAGACTTGAGAAAAGTTGCAGCTAAACGCTTATAGCAATTAGCGCTTCCATCAGTTGTGCTGGTGTGTGTGTGTGTGTGCGCAAATCTAAACTCTTTTCTAATTAAATCGCACTCATACGCACTGGTGTACCGAGACGCAAGCAAACGTGAAAGTAGCGCCATCGGTTGGTTGGAAAGTGTTGCTGCTGGGGCAAAGCGTGTGGCATGTGGCGCAAAAGCGCTAAATCACGCTGCTAAACACAGTTAAAAACTGCAGCAAAGTTCAGCTAAACAACAGCAACAATAACATGACGCCTTACAATATGCTTCCTCTTGTGCATGTGTGTCCGTGTGTTTGTGCATATATCAATAGCTATGCACATATCTGGCATTCCCATGCGCGTAGTGTTTGCTTTTTTGAACTGTGTGCTTAGGTTTCGCCTCGAAATAGTTGAGTGCAAAATACAAAATTCACATTGCACTTAGTTCATAATGCAATTCATGTTGTTGCTGATGGATTGTTGCAACACTTACATGCTGTATTGTTGCAGTTAGTTATTGTTGCGCATTGTTTGCGCTCGCTATTGTTGTTATTATTATTGTAGCACTTAACCTGTTCTACATCAACATTAACATAATATGACTACAACAAACTGCTGAAACTTTCAAAACACCAACAACAAGCACAACAACGCTATGTACGTGGGGTGGCAGCAACTGCAATGTGAATGGAAAATTTGTCGTGGCGTTGTTCGTGCTGCAATTGTGCGCTGCAAATAAAAAACAAGAAAAAGGCGGCAACAATGGTAAATAGCAAAAATTTGATGTGTTGCTGCTGCAGTGGTGCACAAATGGGTGAGCAGCAGCTTGAACTTGTTGAAAAGTGTTCGGTGCGTTTTCATATCCATTGTTGCTGCTGAATTTGTAGATTTTCACACACATGCGTGAGCACTTAACGCGTGCTAGTAAATGCATAACGAAAAATCGGTTTATACTTCGTGTACTGTGTATCTAAAAATTCTTTTACTTCATTGGTGGAGTCCATTGAACTGAATTTAAGGATTACAACGGAACAGCAGTGTATTTTAAAAAAGTAAAACTGTTTACTTCGGTACACGAAGATTCACAAACACAAAAGATTCCACAAAAGAACTTGGTATAGATTGGTCAGTTTGTATGGCAGCTATATGCTGTAGTAGTCCGATATCGGTGAGTTCGTCAAAATGGCAGTTTCTTTGGAAGAAAATAATATGTGCAAAATTTCAAAATGATATCTTCAAAACTGAAGGTAAAGTTCATGTCAGAGAGAAGAGAGGTAGTTTTTTCCGAGATAAACTCCTAAACTACTGAACCGATTTTTCTGAAATTCACTGCACTGTGTTCAATTTGATTATAGTAAAAAGAAAGGGTAGTTTTAATCTCAAAAAGTTAAAAGTAAAATAAGTCAAAAATAAAAAGTGAATTTCGAAGCAAAAAAAAAATTTAAAAAAAAAATAAAAAAAATTAAAAAAAAAATTTAATTAAAAAATTATAAAAATAAAGAATCAGAAATTTAAATATAATAATAATTGTAATACAAATAACTATGAACCCCATGGATATCTATGCAAGCCAGTAGGGCACGCGAGGGTTGGCGCAAGTCCCTGGTATCTTATGCTCAGAGCCAGGTTCGCGCATGAATCAGGTGCTCGTCTCAACTGAACGTGTACGTCCACAAATTAATGGCGATGTGCAGTGAATGTACTTGAAGACATGCCAGGATTTTGACGAGACGGAGGTGAGAACAGTATTAGTCTGCCAGTCATTTCGGTAAAATGTCACTCTTACCTGCCGAGGTGATAGAAATTACCCTCGTCAGCACTTTTTCAAACTAATTCTTCCGGGTTTCCAGTACTCCATAATCAGAATCTTACTGGCTTCGATTCTGATGGGCGCTTGCCAAAGGTTTTCGCCGCCGTCTGTGCACTTTTGGTGCTGCTCACTGTATTGTTCCCTCGCCGCTTTGTTGCCTTCCTCTCATTGGTAGGTTCTCCCTAATTGCAATCCCTGTGTGGGTTGTGGGTGCTTATTTAAAGACGGTGTCTTTTCGCCTGTTAACCGGAGGTTGATTGGGCGCATGAGGGGTTTTTAGCCAAGCCTCCTCTTCTACAGCTTTGGGTTGGAGATGCGAATTTCTATTCACAGCTAACCTACTTAGCAAAGACTGTCCATTATCAGCCAGCTGAGACCTCTGTGGTAGCCTGAGCTCAGTTTTACCCAATAATTCTCAACCTTAATAATGATATTGATATTGATATTGATATTGATATTGATATTGATATTGATATTGATATTGATATTGATATTGATATTGATATTGATATTGATATTGATATTGATATTGATATTGATATTGATATTGATATTGATATTGATATTGATATTGATATTGATATTGATATTGATATTGATATTGATATTGATATTGATATTGATATTGATATTGATATTGATATTGATATTGATATTGATATTGATATTGATATTGATATTGATATTGATATTGATATTGATATTGATATTGATATTGATATTGATATTGATATTGATATTGATATTGATATTGATATTGATATTGATATTGATATTGATATTGATATTGATATTGATATTGATATTGATATTGATATTGATATTGATATTGATATTGATATTGATATTGATATTGATATTGATATTGATGTTGATGTTGATATTGATATTGATATTGATAATAATATTGATATTGATATTGTATTGATATTGATATTTGATATTGATATTGATATTGATATTGATATTGATATTGATATTGATATTGATATTGATATTGATATTGATATTGATATTGATATTGATATTGATATTGATATTGATATTGATATTGATATTGATATTGATATTGATATTGATATTGATATTGATATTGATATTGATATTGATATTGATATTGATATTGATATTGATATTGATATTGATATTGATATTGATATTGATATTGATATTGATATTGATATTGATATTGATATTGATATTGATATTGATATTGATATTGTATTGATATTGATATTGATACTGATATTGATATTGATATATACATATATACGCCTTTGAAAAAGTGGTTTCTATTAGAAAAAGAATCTAACCTCAAAACAAGAATTTCACTTCAAAATTATTATAAAAGTTCCATTTATTTAAATTCAGCTTGAAATAGTTTTTTGAGATCCCGAAATACCGCCCTTTTCTCGCTCAAAACCTTATTTGCTTACCACGAAGTTTTTACTGAAACTTCTGCTTCTGCTTTCGCTTTAATTTTCCTTAACGCGTCATTTGATTACTTTCAACAGTTTCCGTTTTTGTTTTCCCAGTGTAGTTTATGTTTCCAAAACAAGCTTCTCATCCGCTTTTGCAGCAGCACTTTTTTACGCGTTTTTGCGCTCTTTTTCTGTTTAACTTTGCCCTCTACTCAACTTCACTTTTTGTTGCTGTTGTTGTTGTTTATGTTATTATTCTGCAATTTTTGTGAAAATGTTTGCCATTTGTTTTAGCGCCAACGCTGATATGAAGTAGACTTCGTGCCGAGCGGAGCGCTGTGTTGGCGGTTATTTGCGCGTTTGTTGTTATTGTTCGTGTAGTGTGATAAGGCAATACTTGGCAGCTTTTTCTGCAGTAAAAATTATATAATAAAAAAAACGGAAGAAACTATTTTCTTTATGAAATTCAACAACGCAAGCACGAAAATGTCAATTACTTATAGCTGAAATGTAGCTTTAGTGTTGGAAGAAAGAGAAAAAATATTTGCCTTCGTTTTTGGTGTCATAAAATCTAAACTAAATTTGTTATTATAGAGAGATTTCAATAATTTTGTGCTTAAGTTAGAAATAATAGTTAAAATTTGGATTAGGTTAGGTAAAAGTGCTTTAAAATACCTTTCAGTTTGCTTGTAACCTGCTAGCTGTTTTGCCTTAATCCACAAACTAAATTTGACCCCAAAAGCAATTAGCATAAAATACAATTTCACCTTTATTTATGGTAACAATCCATATGACATGAACCTTTATACTTGTAGTTATCCCTTTTTTCACTGAGAGGGCTTTTTAAGTAGTTATGATATGGTAATTGAAAGCATATAAGGCATACATACTTTACATTTCTATGTATTGTACTAGGTGCTTTGCAAAGTAAACAGGAAATCAATTTAATTTAGTCAAAATAGTCTCCATCTGCTTCAATAAAGCTTTTTGAATAGTTCAAAAGCATGTCGAACGAGTGTTTTGGCTCGTTGGCCGGTGAAAGCCTTTTGAATGACCTCTATGTCTGCATAACGCTTTCCTTTCATGGGAAAATGGATTTGTCCGAAAAGGAAGAAGTCGCACGGTGCCATACTAGGTGAATACGGGGAGTAGTTAATGGTTAAAATGTGATTTTTGGTCAAATAATCGGTTACAAGAGTCGATCGATTTTTTGGTCGTCAGTCAATTCGTGCGGAACAAGCAGTGCATACACCTTTCGTAAGCCCAAATGTTCGGTCAAAGTGCTATAAATCGATGTTTTAGAGATGTTCAGTTCCATTTCCATAAATTTCAATGATAATTTCGGCTGATTTTTGATTGATTCACGCACAGTTTCGATGGAATTTTTTGTGATCACGAATTTTGGAATTTTTTTTTATTTTGGAACTCACTATGTATATACATTAAAAAAAATAATAATAATAAAGGAAAAAACGTGAATCTCCATAGCACTAAAGCTTCAATACCCTTCACAAATATAGAATATTCTATTGAAGAGGGACCCTCCAAATTTTCGATATCATTTATGTAGTACGAGTTGTTCTTTGCTTGAAAATTGGCCCCAGTCTCGGCGGTCATCGCTTCATTCGACGAAAATACTTCCCAGCCAACATTATTTCGAGATCTGAGAACAGATAATAGTCGCTGGAGGCTAGATCTAATAAATAAGGTGTATGCAGTAGCAATTCGAAGCCCAATTTGGGGATTTTTGCCATCGCTTTCACTGACTTGTTACACGGTGCATAGACTTGTTGAAAATGCAGTAATTTTTTGGTAATTTCGTCTTTTAAGGGGGGAGATACCTTTAGCACTGTCAAAAAAGGTAATTTTTCCATTTTTATTATGTAAGAATAAAAGCAGATCGCATCCAATTTTTTCGCATATATTAAGAGAAACATATTATTGAACTACAAATTAAAAATTATTTTATGTAAAAACAAACCGAAATGGCGAAAGTACAAACTCGATATTGTCCACTCCGTTACTAGACATACACCTGTCGCCGCAATATTTTTGTTTATTGAATGCAGTACTGGCTTTTCTCAAAACAAGCAGAACGGAAGCTTAAAATTTGCTTTCGTCAGAGAATTTATTCCATTTTCACAACTTCACCAGCTTATTAAGATACTCATTGGCAAATGCAACTCACTTTTGCCTGTTCGTAAATGATATGAATGGCTTCTTTCGTGCGACTCGCCTTCGATAACCAGCTTCCTTGAAAATTTTGCCTACAGTTTCACTTCAAATGGTTTTCTGGAACCTTATTTGTATCAATTTTGCAACATCTGAAGCCTTCGCCTTTGGATTTTTCTGCAGTTCCTTAAGTACGAGTATATATATCGCTTTTCACGATCTTTTAATTCAAAGGGACGCCCTGAACGAGGCTTTGAGGCCGTGGAACCCATAGGTTTATTTGTGACAATCAGTCCTTGAATCGAACAGTGCGTTGGCCCGCTGTCACTGACCGATTTCACGATAAGTCTTTCCATCTTTCCATTACTTCGCGATTGTATCTCTTTCACTGGCACTTGGTATGGGTCTCCGACGTTTTCGTGTTACAAACTTCAAGGCAAACTTAATATACACTATTTGGGGTATAAATTTGTTTAAATATCTACTAAAGTACAATAAACAATTAATGCACTAAAGGTGCTTCAAACTCGACTTTTCTCAACTAATTTCTGATAATATTCAAATTTGGCAAAACAGTAAGAGTAATTAAACCTCAGTGCACCACTTCAAATGGGTAATTAAATTTATGCTAAATAAGATTTAATTAAAGATGCTGACATTAAATATAATCTCTGACAGAATTCACTTTGTACATTTGTTAAAATATGTGCATATGTGTGTGTGTGTGACGTTTTTGAAGTTGCCCACAAAATGTGCGGCAATGTTTGGAATGTTCATTAGCAAGTCACTCAGCTACACTTAATTGTGTGTCTATAATATCTAGGCAATGCTATGCTTTAATATTATAAATTTCTGATTGCTAAAAGCATAGTTACCACTGATGTTACTCATACGACCTGACGCCCACGTCTTTAGCAGGAATATTGCATACCTTGACTTGACTTGTGGCACGCTGTGAAAGCGTTTGTCGAATTTCTAATAACTATATAATTATTAATGCACGTACAACAACAACATACTGGCACAAAGCCAATGCCAATCATATTAAAGGCAGATAAAGCTAATAAGCCTGCGAACAGTAAGTCTTTGAACAGTGTTTAAGAAGCGCTAGTTCGAGGCAAGCGTCAGCTGTGGGGGTGTAGGCTGTAGCTGACAACAATACGCTTATGCTGGTATCAATATATATACTTATATGTATACAAAAATATATACATATATACGCATCTATGTGCGTCGATGGGTATGAGTAAATGCTTTTAATAGCCGCAATCAATTTACAAAGCAACATTGTCTGTAGCTTTAGCCAATAATAGACAGATATTTCCAAAAACCAATAACATTCTTAGACAAAATTATACACACATACAAGCACATTAAGATGGCTATGGATTTTTGCTAAGCAACATAATATACTAGCATTTATTATAATGAGTTAGTAGCGGCATTTAATATGATAAACTCAATTTATATGTGCATATTTGCCACACGTACACACATATATATATATGCATACTCAAACACAGCTTTGTATTGGCATTGTAAGACACGCGCAGGGAGCTTAACCACAGCAGCCAGGCGTCTAACCGCACGGCTGTTAGTGAAATATCTCTACTTGTACGTGCTAAATACATATATAAAGGGTGTTTTTTCGGGTGTCTGGTTTCCAAGCAGAAATAAAATGCTATTATTTAATGTTGTGGCCAAGAACGTAAGCTTTCTTATAGAGACAAGCAGCGACAAAAGCAATATTCTTATTGAAATCGTGGGCGACAGGTCGTATGAGTAACATTAGTGGTAACTGTGCTGGATGATGTGAACGACAGGTCATATGAGTAACATTAAAAATGATTTCCGGCAAGCGATCGAATAAATTTTTGGAGAAGCCTAAATTCGACCACTTATTGCAGCACTTGATAACCCCTTATGTCAGTATGTCAGCAATAACGTGAAACATATTCTCCTTCAAGGTGCCCATCGACTTAGTAATATCGCCACATCACATAACCCCACAAAAGCGTAGCAAAGTTTGTCTTGAAGGACACGCCACTGGTCCACGACGCGAGAATGCGCTCAGCAAAAGTGAGCAGTCGAGCAGGTAATGATATCGAAGGAGACCATTCATCTACAGGAAAAGATACTGATCTAAAGTATACGTATCTCCTCAACGAAGCTGTAAAAACTTCATGAGGATGATGATCTCTTCAACAAAGTTGCCTCAATCTAATGAGAATCTGATGCGTTCAGATATCTAGAAGCTCAGAGGTAAAGACAAATGACACCTGTCATTAAGATATCGCAGATCTATCTATACCATGCTAGTGTTGCCTCGGCGGTAATAACTAACTCCGTAGCCTCGGATGTTCCATGGACTAAGCACTGACGAAACTTGTCGCTTTGTAAGCTAAAGTCCGAGACGCCGGCGCAAATATTGTTGGAATGCGATGAGGGGACTAGAAGAAGGCTAACATATCTAGGACTCAAGCAGCCGAAGCAAACTCAAATTAATTCAGCAAATACTATATTTTCTAAAAAGTTTTAGGATTGCAAAAGCAATATAAAGGATTAAGAGGAGACAATAGACCTATGGTTCTCCCTTCTTACCCATTAATCCAAGTCTGGCAAACCAAACTGTATATAAATCACGTGACGGCTGTCAAAAATTTAAACTACGAAAAAAATATTTGCTTACTGAAAACCAGACGTTCAAAAAAACACCCTTTACATAAACATATGCGCGTGCCTTAGCTGTGTGGTAATCTTAAGGCAGCTATCTTGCCGAGAGAGTGGTTCATTTGTGCGGCTGCTTTATATTTGTTTGGTCAGTTAGCTTACCATGCGAGCGATCAACTGCACAATTAAGCGCTTTTACCCATAGTCTGACCAAACTAAGGACGTCTTGTAGTTATAACTATCATAGTTTCATTCAAAAATCATAGATCTGCTTAGCAATTTGCCTACGATCGAAAAAAAATCTTAGAATCAGACGTTAATTACCAGTTATGTAGTACTTCATGCCTTCCATTTGGCATTTAGTGTCTTTATATTGCTGCTCGCAGTTTCCTACCGGCAATGCCTGAAAGTTCGGCGTGTTTTGATTGATATGCAGCGCAGGTAGTACCCATTTTCTTACGCATACCAACATATGGTCCACACATAATTGTACTTAATCCCGCTTTTGTGAATGCGTGCTTGAACGTGCGCGGAAATTTCCGCAGCAGTTAACGCATAATTAAGGCGCATTATGCCGGCAGTCCAACTAGCTGTAGTGCTGTGCCTAATTGTATGCTTAGCTAATCTAAACGCTTGCCACGCCTACGCTAAGCTGAAATTTATTCATAGATCGCTGGGCTTAGCGGCAGCGGCAAAAAAACCTATAGGAGCGCTGTCAAATAGATGTGCTTGTAAGTCTGTGTTTATGTGTGTATGTGTGCTACTTATGTAGGCGTGCTGCATTTGTAATAGTTTCGTGCGCCCAAAATAATACGACAGAGATTTATGGCATACATAATGTGCGGCTATTAATTATTGCATACTTTTGGGCGTGCACTGATAACTAATACATGGGCGTTTCTAATTATTTGTACTAAGAGGCAAGCGGAAATTTAAAGTGCGCTTTAAAGTGCGTATGAAATTGATAAAAATATGAAATAAATGATAATGAGAGAAGAAAAAAGCTTATCTAAAGCTAGATTTACTAATATGTGGCGTCGAAAAACTTGAGGTCCGCATTTGGCACACTTTTGACTGAAAACGGTATATTAGATTTGAGCTACGTTTAAAAAAGGTTAACACTACCGTTGCAGAGAGCGCCGTTTGATAAAAAAGATTGAGGGAAAGCTCTGAAAAAGCTCTGCTGAAAGCTTTTGGTGCAAATTACAATAAAATAATTTTTTTTTTCATATCCCTTATAGGTTACAATAATTTTGTAACAGAAAAAAATCTCGGACAGCATATAAAATACATATATGCATAAATTATGAAGATTAAGCATATTGAGCTGAATTAGCCATGCCCATCTGTATGTACTCTGACCAATCCTTCAGTTTTTAAGCTATCGATCCAAAATTTTACATTACTCCTTTTCTCTCCAAGGAACTGCCCCATTGTCGGTACCGGCGCCACTATTGCGTATAGCTGTCATACAAACTGAACGATCAAAATAAGGTCCTTGTATAGGAAACTTTTTTATTTTACAAGATATCTTCACCAAATTCGGTATATGTCATTCGCTAAGCCAATTGTATAGACTCGTAAAAATTGTTCCAATTGGAACTTTGTAGCATACAGCTGCCATACAAACTGATCTATCAAAATAAAGTCCCTGTATGGGAAACTTTTTTATTTTTCAAGATATCTTCGAAATTCAGGATATGTTATTCGCTAAGCCAACGCTACAAATTCCGAAGAAATTTTTCAAATCAGAATGCTATAGCGTTGTTCATACAAACTGAACAATAAAAATAGGTCTTCGTATGGAAAATTTAAAAGTAGGTGAGATATCTTGACGATATTTTGCGTGGATTATTGTCCAAAGCAACTGTGTGTTCAATCTGTGGAGAAATTGTTCAGATCGAACAGCTATAGCATATAGCTGCCATACCAACTGTTCTATCCAAATCTGGTTCTTGTGTGAATTTTTTCTTGTATCCCAGTTTTCCCCGTTTTTAACAAAACCCGTTACTTGCATTAACAGTACATAATTTTTCAAAAATTATATAACACCCGTATTTTCTATTTTATGCACTTTTAATTAACTTCGCTTTATGGTTTTTGGAAATCCCCTTTCTAGTAATTCACACTCCATTTAACGTTGGCTTCCATCTTTTATACCTTTTCCGAGCAAACTTCACCTTTAGCCTGACGCAAATACAAGTAAATCTACTCAAAACATCAAAACTTGCCAGCGTCTTCGTTGCTTAAATGCCCCGGCGACAGTTGGCAAAACTTGCATCCGCTTCAACTTTAAATAAAACACAACAACTATATTTTTGTTGTGAAGCATTTCAACTTTATATGATTCTTATCTTATCTCCTGCTTGGAGAGCACATTGAATTGTAAATTGCATTGCAAACATTCACAAATCTGCAACTATTTTGCAGCTTACGGCTGTTCTTTTAGGCCACTGCTGCAAGATAAACTGAAAAGTTTCAATCTCCGCCGCCTGACCGCTGCCCGTGCACACCGCCCGCAATGCTATTAGTGTGAGTGCATCAACTCGACCTGTCCACCCACCCCAGCCAACGCAGCCCGTGGACCGTCATAGTTGTGCCCGGCGACCGACGCCCGTGGCAGCGGCAAAGTTGAAAGTGCAACAACGAAAAATACTTGGAGCGGTTATTAATATGCAACTGCAACTCTTGTGCCTGCTATGAGAGTGGTTGCGGCGCAACTCTTCCAATAATAAACAAAGTCCGTACAAAATACAACAGCAACAACAACGCGGCGCATTTGTAATAGTAGCAGCGCTTAGGCGGAGCGATAACAGCGCAAACTACATCATAAATTCGTGCAAACTGTTGGCAATGTGTTGGTTGGGGCGTGTGGCGGTGGCAGGCGTTGGTTATGCCAGCCGAACACTTGAAAAATAAATTTTGTCGTTTTCGGTTAGAATGTGTTTCTATTTTGTTGTTATTGCTTCCTACGAACTTTGCTCGTGGCGACGGCGGTTGAGTGCAGGGTAGCGTGAAGGCAAGAGTTTAAAAATGGGCTTACGACCACTTGGTGGACACTTTTGAACATTCTGAACAGCCATAATGCCTGAAAAGCAGAGCTACACCTTTTACTTTAAAATATATTTGTATAAATGTGCACTTAGTGGCATACTTATATACGTGTATAGCCATAAATGCGTATGTATTTGATAAATAATATATTTGGTTGCGCAAAATAAATTCTTATTAAGCTTGAATGGGTATGTATTAGAAGGTCTACACTAGGGTGTGTGTTATTTGCCAAGTTTATTAGTTTTTCGCAAACGCCGCCTGCAGTATCAGTTTTTGTCCTAGAAAATGCTTGAAGCTATTTATTTTTGATTACAATAATTTAACGCGCACATTTTACATGCGATTTTTTTAACTTTTGCTTTAAATTTTTTTTCTTCAAAGCAGCTAAAGGTACAGTTTCGAAAAATATACACTCCAATGCAAAATTCTTCGGTCGATAAAAAATGTCATTTTCTTAAATTTTTCTTTTAAAAATTATACGAATTTAAAATTATGCCTCAAATGCCACATACTGTATTCTTTTGGTGCACCATGTCGTATGAGCAATACGTAATGTATAAATCAGTAGTATGATATACATTTCGTACACCATGTCGTATGAGCAACATAGAATGTACGAACTGGTATGATTGCTCAGGTGGCTTGATGTCTAAATTTAACTTCGTATAACTTTTGAAGGAGTAGTTTTATGGAAAGAATTATTAATACCTTTTTAAGAGAGTAGATAATTTTCTACTTAGATGTAAGACTCTAGGTTATAGATTTACTAGTTTGATGAAAAATATATTAAAAAATTTCATTTAAAAATCAAATTAATTTTTTTTTTTCTAAAAACTGAAACTTCAGCTAGCATTTGGAAAAAAACAGAACTAAATGTTAGGCTGCACCGCAGCTATCATACTCTCACATATTCAAGTTTTCCTAAAGGAACTTGATTTTGATCGGGCAGTTTGTATGACAGCTTTATGTTATAGTTGTTCGATCTGAACAATTTCTTCAGTGATTGGAGCGCTACTCTGGATAATAACATACACTAAATTTCGTGGAGAAACCTCATAAAATAAATAAATTTTCCATACAAGAAATTGAGTTTGATCGGTTAGTTTGTATGACAGCTATATGCTATAGTAGTTTAATCTGAATGATTTTTGCGGAGATTATAGCGATGTTTTGTATAAGAATATAGCTAAAATTTCATGGTGATAGCTTAACAAATAAAGAAGTTTTCCATACAAAGACTTGAGTTTTATAGTTCAGTTTCTATGACAGCTATATGCTATAGTGGTCCGATTTAAACAAATTCTTCAGAGATTTTAGTGATGCCATTGATAATATTCTATGCCAAATTTCTCGAAGATATATTGTCAAATAAAAAAGTTTTCCATACAAGGACATGAGTTTGAACGTTCAATTCGTATGACAGCTATATGCTTTAGTTGTCCAATCTAAAAAATTTCTTTGGATATTGTGTCACTCTTTTGGATGTTAATCTGTACCCAATTTCATGGAGATATCGCATCAAATAAAAAAGTTTTCCATACAAGAACTTAATTTAAAACGATCAGTTTGTATGGCAGCTATATGTTATAGTAGTCCGATATCGTCGATTCCAACACATAAGCAGCTTCTTAGCGAAAAAACAGCGTCTGCAAAATTTCAAATCGATAACTAAAAAATTTATCAACAAACTTGCAGATATACGGACAAGGATATAACACACACCCTATTATCCGCATAAAGACACGCAAAATTATATAGATACATTTGAAGGCGGCGGTAAATGCGAGTTTAATAGCATTGTTGTTGTGCTTGTTTATTCCCCAAACGCACTTACTTGCTTATAAAAGTTTACTGCCTCCACCTTCAACTCCAGCGCCAGCAATTCAAGACAACCCTTTTGATAGCAGCCCGCCAACCCTCCAATTTGGGCAGCATCATGAGGCGGTGGGGGTGGCTCGAAATTGCAATGCAAATTTTATTTTTATTCAAATTTGATGTGGTTACTTTGGCGAATGGACTTTAAAGTGTTTATTTTGACACACTTTGTAATCATTGCACTTCGGTGAATACCCCCGCCCCACTTAAATGCCACACAACGAGGGACTTACAGCTTTGCATAACTACAATATTTGAGCTAACTTGCGAGGGTTTCGGTGTGACTCATTGGGACTTTTGGCGCATTAATTTGCTGTGGTTATAAGCAACAAAAAAGTTGCAAAGAAATTGGTGACAGTTAAGCCGTTGGCGATAAAAAACGCCAATCGATGACTTGAAGCAGCTTTAACATGGAATTTTCTTCATCAAATGGGAGAAAAGCAGCAGCATCTTCATGATGTAGAAGAAAGTAAGAATGTAACGTGGCAACTTGCATTTCGCAGCCAATCTGCCACATACAGTGGCAAGAAGGACCCTAAAGATGGCAACAAATGCCGTTGGCTTCAAATACTGGATGTTGATGACTTAAAATAAAACAGACATTGATGCCAACATGTCGTTATTGTAGTTGTTGTTGTTGATGCTTTTGATAACAACTGCTGTTGCTGTCGCCTGCGCTTTTGATGATGCGATGATAGTGCAGCATATTGCAGCTACGAGCTTGATGAAGCCATTGTTAAGCGAACGTATAGTACGTTGCATGCAACGCTCTACAACATGCCACTGCTTGTATATGAAAGTAAGTGTGCACTTCTATATATCCATGTACGGGTTTATGTGTGTGCGTTGTAAGTGCTTATACATATGTGCAACAGCAATTTAAGAGCGGTGTTGAGTGGAATTTGCAGTGGCTTTCAGCTTTTAAAAAGCGACAAAACGGTAAATGCTTCAATGTGCACATGTACGAGTAAATTCCTACTATATGCAACTGTGTGTGTGTGCAACAGCTATTAAAGTGCATAGCAGTCAGTGGCAAGTCTAGAGTTAACTACCACAGCAATGCCAACAACTACAAACGGAAAATGAAAAATTAAAGTGCGACGGCAAAACAAAAGCTATCGTGCAACATTTTGCGGCAGGCTTAATAAACAAAGTGAAATGCTGAAATTTGTTGTACGTAGGCGCAGCCGAACGTTGCATTGCCGCACTACACCTGCATATTCTTTGTTTTGTTGTTTGATGCTGTACATTCTACTATATGTTGCAACAATAGCTGTGATGCACAGTGCGGTGGCAGAATTGCTCAAAAGAATTTGAAATTTTCGATTTGTAGCTTGTAACACATTGAAGGAAACGTTGGAAATAGTATAAATTTATATGTCCATTAATAAATGATCAGCGTAACGAGCTCAGTCGATTGACCACATCCGTCTGTCTGTCTGTATCTATGCGAATAAGTCCATCAGTTTTTGAGTTGCCGATCTGAAGTTTTGCAGACATTGTTTTCTCCTTAAGAAACTGCTTATTTGTCGGAAGCGACGATATCGCATTTCTATATCATATAGCTGTCATACAAACTGAACGATCATAATCAACTTCTTGTATGGAAATACTTCTTATTTGACAAGTTATCTTCATGAAATTTCGCTCACACTTGCCAACAAATCAGAGGTAAAATCTCTGAAGAAATGGTTCAAATCGGAGCACTATAGCATATGGCTGTCATACAAACTGAACGATCAAAAACAAATTTTTGTGTTGAAAACTTCTTTATTTGAATAATTATTGCCATGAAACTTGGTATAAATTATCATATTAGGCAACTGTACAATCTCTGATGAAATTGTTAAGATCGAATGACCATAGCATATAGCTGCCATACAAACCGAACGATTAAAATCCCACCCTTGTATGAAAAACTCTTTTAATTTACGAGATATTTTCATGAAATTTGGCATGAATTATTATACTATAATATGCTACAATCCCTGTAGAAATTATTCAGATCGGACAACTATAGCATATAGCTGCCATATAAACTAACCGCACAAAATAAAAGTTTTGTAGGGAAAACTTTTTCATTTGAAGACCCATAGTCACGAAATTTGGTGTGAATCACTACTATATGCAATACTAGAATCTCTGAAGAAACTATTTAGATCGGACGTCTATAGCATACAGCTGTCATACAAACTGAACGATCCTAGTTTCACCCTTGTATGAAAAACTTTTTTAGTTGACGAGATATTTCCACGAAATTCGGCATGGATTATCACTCTATATAATGCTACAAAATCTGAAGAAATTGTTCAGATCGGACAACTATAGCATATAGCTGTCATACAAAATGAACAATCAAAGTCTCACTTTTGTATGAACAACTTTTTTAGTGGACGAGATATGTTCACGAAGTTTCGCAGGGATTATTATTTTATACAATTTTACAATGCCTGAAGAAATTATTCAGATCCGACGTCTATAACATATAGCTGTCATACAAACTGAACGATCCTACTCTCATCCTTGTATGAAAAACTTTTTTATTTGACGAGATATTTCCAGGAAATTCGACATAGGCTATTACCCTTTATAATGCTATAAAATCTGAAGAAATTGTTCAGATCGGACAACTATAGCATATAGCTGCCATATAAACTAACCGCTTAAAATCGAATTCTTGAAGAAAAACTTATTTAATTATAAAGAATATTTAGCTGCGAACCAACTGAGACATTGTAAACATTTTCCACTTATTATTCCATTTCTTACACATAAAATACTACATTACGTAACTGTTATTTATTAATTTGCTAAATAATTTCATTGATATAAGTAACACTTGCTTGGCACTGCTCTCTCTCTCTCTCTCTATACATATATCTATTCTACTCTCCGCGCACGAATTAACTGCATTTGTATGTTGCTATAAGTTCATGCTTTTATGTACTAGAAAGTATATGTGTGTATGTGGCTCGCCGACTTCCAGAAGCGAAGCGCACAACCGAAGTGCAACAGGACTAAACCGCTTAATGTGGCGTCATGACGACACCTATCACACCGCAGCAAACAAGCTAAATCATAAAAACCGCTTGTGGTACAACAACAACAACAACAACGACGACAATCCGAGTAATTTGCAATCCGATAACATTTGCATACAGCGCGCGCTTCCGCATTGCTTGCCGCCACCGCCGCCGCGGCAAAGGCTGAGTGAGCGCGTACAGCTGTCGTAATGAGGCATTAAAAATGTGGCAAGTAATCGAAGCGGCGCTAATAAGCCGCAAATCGCTTAAGTGCGCAAAGCAAAAGCAATTGGAAACGTGCAATGGCGCGTCAAAACTGTTGCAACCGTTCACAATGCCAACGAAACCCTGCCACTGTGTCAAGTATGACGGTTGTGGGATAAGCGGGGGCTGAGCGCGGCAGTGTGGGCGCGGATGAGCAGCATTTGCGGCAGGTGTGCAAACACTAAGCGTTAAGTTGATTGCACAACTATTTACCGGCGCTACGCGCTTGCGTCAGCCCACTTTGGTTCTGAAGTAATTTCGCTGCGAGTCGCCCCGATTCCGCCCCAACCGCCGCTAAAGTGCCACGTTGA
This sequence comes from Bactrocera correcta, assembly GCA_027475135.1. Classification (NCBI taxonomy): domain Eukaryota; kingdom Metazoa; phylum Arthropoda; class Insecta; order Diptera; family Tephritidae; genus Bactrocera; species Bactrocera correcta. The sequence goes on from CM050327.1 coordinate 41,920,683, forward strand.
GCC
>CM050327.1:41921185-41995760 GCA_027475135.1 Bactrocera correcta
AAATAAAATAAAAATTTTAAAATGTTTTGGAAAACAAACTTAGTGCTCTTGTTGTTGGCGCTGCTAAGTGCGACGCAGGCGCGTAATTTGCCACGCGCTGATCCCACAAGCGAACCGGATAAAAAAACACCTTGGGAATTGACAGAAGCGCTTTCGGCTAGCGGGTACTTACGGAGTTTCAACGGAAGTTGGATTAATGGTAAATGATTTAGACATGTTTGCAATAAAATCGTCCACAAATTAGTATTACCGAAACGAATTTTTGCGATAAGTATTTCTTTGTTCCAAGAAAAAAATATTCTGTGAAAAATTGGTCAGCATTCCGCTTAAACTGACTGTAGAAAATTCAGCTTATTTTGCCATCACTTTGCTTGTGGAATTTAAGCCACATTTACTTAAGTTTCACATATACCTGTGACTCTTAACGATATCTAACGCTGAAATCTTATCAAAGCCTATGCAAATCTAATCTGTCAATTACTGCCATAGTCGCATTTCAAATTGTGCTATTGGCGCTATATTTCTCAACACTTGTCGTCTAATTTATTGCCTAATAAAACCGTGTCGATACGCGCAATCAAGTTTCACACCATATCAAAACTATTTTTTATTGGAAATTCCTGCGACTTGTGGAAAACTCATATATTCGCGTCTCTATATATGCTTATATTATACATGTACATGTATATATGTATATGTGTGTTGATGTTTTTAACGGTTTTACCAAACAAGCCGAGCTTGTGACGCGCTTTCGCTTGCACAAATTGCTATTTTTTTCTCTGCGTGATCTTGACTTTTAGCTTGGCTGACATTCGCTCAATTTAACCTGATTAATTTTCATGGTGAAATGCGTTGGTGGACTAGACTTAGGTCATTAATTACTAGTATGACCTATGTTTGGATATTTACATATTAGCTAATGCGAATGCTTATGAAATATTGAATCTTTAAAGAAATAAAATCAAAAGCTCTTAGCTTCAATTCATATGACAGCCAATTTATTTACTTTTGAGTGTATTCAGCTGCTTTTAAACGTTTTAAAATGAGTCCACTTGAGTCACTTTTAAAGATTTTGTGAGCACTTTTTGCTTTTGGCAACAATCTTCATCGAGTAATTCTTCCAAAACCTCATCTTTCACCTTTTTTGGGAGTCCAGCACCTTGTTCGTCTTCCAAGCCAATATCATCAGTTTAAAGTCATTACAACCATTTGTTACACTTCCTCGCTGCTAGAACATATTCACCATAAATATTCACCGTAGTAAGATGACTTTCAACCGAGGTTTTCTTCATATTAAATTAATGCTGAAGAACTTTTAGCAAAAACACTATTTCGGGTACAAACACAGTAGCTCTCCAATGTATGCTCAGAATATTGGAGCAGTGGAATAGTAATCAAGTTACGCCATTTATTATCAAATCATTTGCAGCGCTCCAGTCGTTCTTCCTTTTCGTTATAGGGCGCTAATTGGATATTCCAAGTGTAATCAGGTCCTTCTCCATCTGGTCTAACCAACGTAGTGGAGTTCTTCCGCTTCCTTTACTTTCAACGACGGGTACTTCATCGAATACTTTCAGAGCTAGACCGTTTTCATCCATTCGGACAACATGATCTAGCCAGCAAAACCGCTAACTCTTGATTCGCTGAACTATGTCAATGTCGTTAACATAAGTCTTCCGTAAAACCCTTCTCCCGAACACTCCTAAGGTCGACGCATCTGACAATGTCTTTTTCCATACACACCATATAGCAGAACAGAAATGATGAGGAACTTGTAGAGTTTAATATCGTCGAGACCGTTTACTTTTCAAGGGCTTACTCAGTCCAAATTAGCAACTGTTGGCAAGAGTGATTCTGCGTTAGATTTCTAGGCTCATATTTTTGTTGGTGTTAATACTGGTTCCAAGATTGACGAAATTCAGTGGTAGACTTCAGAATTATGACAGTGACGTGTGATCCAGTTTGCGAATGCGATGACTGTTTATTTGATGACGGGAGATATTTCGTCTTGCCCTCGTTCACAACCAGACCCATACGCTTCGCTTACTTATCCAGTCTGGTGAAAGCATAACTAACAGCGCGGTTGTTGAGGCCAATGATATCAATATCATCGGTGTTCACTAGCAGCTGCACACGCTTATAAATAGAAGATTGTAGCTTCTCTTTTTAACTCTGCAGCTTCTGCTATTTTCTTCAACAATAGATTGAAGAAGTTGCAAAATTCGTCAAATCTGAAATTTCGCTTCGTATTGAACGGCTCAGAGAAGTCCTTCCCAATCCTGACGGTGATTTTAGTACTGCTTAATGTCAGTTTACACAGCCAATGCCAAATCAGAAATCAGAAATAGCGGCATAAAGAAAGTTCAGGTTCGTGCTGTCGAAGGTGCCTTTAAAATCGTCACCGAGGTGGTTTGTGTCGATCTTCTTTTCACGGGTCTCTTTCAAGATTTCACGCATGGTGAAAATCTGAATGATTGTAGATTTTGCAGGTCTATAGCCACACTGATAAGGTCCAAACAGTCGGTAGGAGCTTGCATGCAATATTAAGGAGGATTATCCCATGGTAATTGGCGCAGATTGTGGGGTTCCGCTTTTTTGGGGATTGGGCAGAGCACATTTAAATTCCAATCGTCGAACTTGCTTTTGTCCGACCATATCCTTCAAAGAAGCTGATACATGCACATTGATCGTTCCTCACCACCATATTCGAATAGCTAGTTTGGCAATATCGGACCCTGTCGCTTTGTTGTTCTAATGTGGGTGATTGCTTTTCGAACCTCTTCATAATCGGGCAGTAGACATCTATTCCATCGTCATCGATTGGGGAATCAGGTTCTCCATTTCCAGATGTTACATTTCATTGCCGTTCAGCAGACTATAGAGGTCACTTACTTCAGTATTCTCTAGACATCAGCCACTAGATCACCTCTTTGGGAACTACAAGAGTATGCTGCGGTCTTTAAACCTTTCGTTAATCGCTGCATTTTTTCGAGCATTCATTGACATTTATTATCGCCTTTAAAATAGGCTCCATTTGAATCAATAGAAACACGCCAACGACTAATCACGTATTCTAATAACTTGTAGTTAATAAGTCTCCGCTGGAATGACCTCCAGTGTCTTTAGAGAACTTTCAGATTTTCTGTTTTGGTCTTTAGGACGAATATCAAAGCCAAAACATAACAAAATGCCTTGAGTCGATCCGTGAGAGATGTTGAACTAGACTGCTTGTTGTTGTCCCCTCATCCTCGCCTACTTAATGAATGAATCTTATGATCATCAGCTCACGATCCTATTTTTTACAAAATACATATGATACTCTATATTTCTAAAAACACTCTCGCTATTTTAAAGTATGTACTTCTCGGGTAAGTGCTGAAGACTTTGAAAATTAGTTTTACATCAACTAAGGGAAGGACGCAATGCAGGACTTTAGTTTGACATATCTTAAAGAAAGCATTTTTTTTCTAAAAGCCGCTGAGCGGCAATGAAATTGTTTTTACTAAAAGATCTAGCCGAAAGTAGTTCAAAACCTGTCCGAATTTCTATTTGCTCTATGGTAAACGCCGCAAATAGAAAGAGGAGCTTGACCACTTACTGCTAGAACTCACGTTACGCTATCACCTTTTGACATTATAAATCTCTTTTCAGATTTCTATTACCATACATTTAAATTACTTTTGACATTTTAGGTTAAAGTGAAATTTCCGGAGGGAGCTTTCTATTTTATTGTTTAAAAATTGATTGTACTTAGTATTGGAATTTATAGATAACTTAAATCTAACCTCGCTTAATTTATTGATAAAAGCTGGTATATACAGGGTACGCCATTTAAAGTTGACCCATCTGGCAACGCTGTAACTTTTAACAGCGCTGACAAATCGGCTAATGTCATACCGCGTTAGAAGCACATTTCTCGTTGAATGGAGGCGTAAACAAGCAAAATTGCCGATTTTATGCCACCGAAAATCCTCAATTAATTGAAGAACAGCCTCTTTACGACCAAAAAGTAACAGTTTGGTGCGGTGTTTGCGCGAATATGATCATCGGACCGTATTTTTTCGAAGACGATGATGGAGCCACGACAACAGTCAATGGTGAGCGTTATCGAGCCATGATAACGGATTTTGTGATACCCATTATTCGCGAAAATGACATGGATAACTTCTGGTTTCAACAGGACGGGGCTACATGCCATACAGCTCGACCAACAATCAATTTATTGCGACCATTTTTCCCCGGGCGATTGATATCGAAAAATGGTGATGTTGACTGGCCACCGAGATCACCAGATTTGACGCCACCAGACTTTTATTTGTGGGGTTATTTGAAATCCAAGGTATACGCTAATAAGCCAAAGACCTTAGCTCAACTGAAAGCCAACATTCGACGTGAAACAGCCGCCATATCATCCGAAACATTGGCCAAAGTCATGGAAAATGTCGAAAAAAGAGTGCATTTAGCTGTCAAAGCTAAAGGTGCCCATTTACGCGATCTAATTTTTAAATATTAGCTGAAACAAATCCCCTTGGACCAAAATAAATTATTTTTGAAATGAACAAAAAACATTGTTTTCTTTTGTTCTTTTTTTTTTAGAAACAAATGGGTCAACTTTAAATGGCCTACCCTGTATATCCGGACCGAATATGGTTTGTTAGTAGAATATTGAAAAAGGGAACTCAGTTTATGTTAATTAAACTGGCAAAAAGTTGTAATCTGGAAGAATGACATATTTTGAGCTATGAGCTTTGGCCTACTGCATCTATTATCGCCGGACATTGAGATCATTTAGAAGATGTGCTTGAGTGAGACATGAATTCCAATTTGTCGATCCATCTCGATCTTGTCCTTCTCTTGGTTTTAATGTTGAACGTTTTGCCTTCGACAATTTTATTCTGCGCCCTCTTTGAGTTCATTCCTCTTACAAGACTTACCCATCTTAATCGCTGGCATTTGATAATCCATCTTCTACGTCACTCATCTTTGACTGCTCCAATAATTTTTCTTTGAAGATATGCATTTTGTTACTGTCCTTTTTGAGCAGCGACAATGATTCCGCACCGTTCCACAAAATCGATCAACTGATGGCTTTGTACAGAGCTAGGTACTCTGTCTTTGACCAAATGTCGTTAGATAGGTTATGTCGTAGGATTGATCCAAAATCGATGAATTTCATTTGAACACTTATTCATCCTTGGTTTAACTCATAAACTCTTGAAAGGAAGCAATTTGTGCTTACCACAAACTTATTAATCAGTTAATATCAAATCCAACAATTTCGCCAGGCAATCGAGATATTTCAATGTCAGTCTGGCAAAAGCTCGGCACCACTTCGCCTTCCTCTATAACGTAGAGCTTTGGCAAAGAGTGTCCAGTTAAAACACTATAATTGTGCTGAGATTAGCTTTACTAAAAACCAGTTGTTGGGACGGCCTCTACCGGTCAATCAAGACCAGGAGGATCTAGCAGTCGCATAAGTTCTGGGGGTTGACCAATGCCTGTTGAGTTCCTTGGAGGTTCTATGGTTCTACTATGGAAAAAGTTCGAAACTATTAATTTGGTCTTTTGTTAGTGTAGCCTTTCGACATATCTGGTATTCTGAAACTAGAGACAAGGCTGCATTAACTACTCTGCCCCTTTAACTTCGATTAATCTTCTGCAAAAGCTCATTGTACCTTTTACCAACGGCTTCGCACAGCCTACAAATTCCCAGCAGGGGTGTGAGTGATCTTTGTTGAAAGGAATGCGATGGATCAGTGGAGAACTTCAATGTATACATGCCTGGCGTTTATTATACAAGTACAGCCAGCTTCCCAAAGTCTAATAGCAACCTTTGCAGCCAAGCACCAGCAGCTTTGTCTACCTGTGAAACACGTACAATGGTGAATTACTTTTGTTACTTTTGTTGGGATAGTCCTTATTGCATCACAGATGCCGATGAGGACCGCTCTTTGAACACTCTTCGGCTGCTTAGCTATTGTGGGTTTTTAAAGCGTTTGCTCTAGAAAACATTATTAGCTTAACTACAGTTTCAGAGACTCAGAGCAACACTTTTGGTGAGAGACCCCGTTACTTCCTAATTGCTCCTCTCTTATCAATGACTTCCATGAGAGCTTCCCCTCAAGGATAAGCCTCAAGTACTTTACTATGCGCACCGTTTGAAGAATAAAGCCTCACAACGAGGGGAATAATATCAGTGATTTCGTATCTTCTAGTAAATAATGTTAGCTCAGTTTTATTTGGATTAATCGTTAATCCATTCCTCTCTGCCCACTTGGTAACCACAACTAAATATTTAGTCTTACATTACCTCTAGGTCTTTCTTTCTATAGTTCATTTATATAATATCCGTTCTCCTTCTTGTTTAACTTATTGTCTACACATTATTTCAGATCTCGAACTCGCCTACAGAGCAGCGGACGGTTATCTCTATAAATATAATGTGGCTACGCTGAATCGTTCTTTACTTTTGCCGCCAGCGATTTTCGTAAGTAATATTAGATCATAAATAAATAAAATTGTAGATATACATATATTTATTTTAATTTTTAGGAAGTGTATCCAACAGATCTTTCGATCACTTTCTCGCCAGACAACACAAAATTGCTGATACGCTACGATGTCGAACAACAATTTAGGCATTCGGTGATCGCGAAATACTCATTGCTGGATATAGACACGAGGTAAATAAAACCAACTATTCTATAAAGTGAAATTGTTTCATTGTAAGTTACGCATTTGCTTGCAGAAATGAGACCAAAATCCATAATGGCGAAAAGCTGCAATTCTGCAGTTGGTCTCCGTCGAAAAATCGGCTCGCTTACATCTACGAAAACAATGTGCACATACACTACGAAGATGACGAGGAGTTGCAACTTACCACTGATGGTGTTACCGGCGTCATTTACAATGGTATACCAGATTGGGTATACGAGGAGGAGGTGCTCTCCAGCGGTAGCGCCATGTGGTGGTCGAAGGATGGCACACACTTGATCAGCGGCTATTTCAACGATGTTGATGTGAAAACTTTCAAATATCAAGTCTACGAAGATAAGTACGTGAACAACTCGTTGTTGGAGTATCAATATCCAGAGGAACTCGATTTGAAATATCCCAAGGCGGGTACACCCAATCCAGTTGTAGGTTTACGTCTATTCAATATAGATAACAAAGAGTTAGTGCCCGTGAATATTACGGCGCCAGTGGATATTGTAACGGCCGATCATATCATACAGAATGTTGTGTGGATCGATAGTGGACGCATTTTATTGGTTTGGCTGAATCGTCGTCAAAATTTGGCTTCGCTGCAGGAATGCACTGTGGCTGGCGTATGTCGTGAGGTGACGCAGTTGTCCGAGCCCGCCGGTTGGATTATGATAAGCACACCTGTGTGTGAGGCTACCTACTGCACATTCACCAATTGGATTGATGATTGGCAACAAGTATGGAAGTTGGACTTGGCAACGGGCAAGAATCAATGGCAAAGTCGTGGTAATTTCACTGTGTTGAACGCGTATCACTACGATGAGGCTGCCGACGAACTGTAAGTGCTTACATCCCTGGCGTTGTTGGCAGTGATATATTAAGTTTTATAAATCTTTCTTTGTAGCTACTACCAAGCCACCTTGGAGAATCAACCCTTTCAAATGCACGTCTTCCGCAACAATGTATGTTTGAGTTGTGATTTGCGCGATCTAGACAATAACGTGTGCCGTTCTGCTGGCGCCTCTTTTAGCGCGAACAGCTCGTACTTCGTTTTGAATTGTAACGGACCTGGACCAGCCATCATACGTATTTTTGAGACAAAGGTGATGATAACATAAGTCTTTTAGAACTAGACCTTAGATCAGACATCCTCTTGGACTACATGTCTTTGTGGTAACTCTCCACAAATCATCACTTCCATCAGAGAGTAAGGTTTTTGTGAACTCTTGCTTGTTATCCATTCTGTTTCCTACTTGGAGACCATTAAGTTGATGTAGAAAATGATTTTGTGAATAATCTCTAACTTAAAAGGATCGAAAGCAGCAGTCTTTTCTAACCGTTTATAGAATGTGATTTTGAAACTTCTGCCACCGGTCTTGTAGACCCCTTTAGTCTATCTAGTTAGATTAACAATTGATTTTGTAAAACTATTTAATTAAGCCTAAAGTTCACGCAAAGCTCTCTTGAAAGGACATCTTGAGAGTTATATTTCCCTTTAAATATATAACTCATCCCTTTTTTCTATTTTAGACTAATCGTCAAGTTGCTGTCTGGCAAGACAACAGTGATTTCCACGAAAAATTCGCCCAGAAAGAGTTTCCAGATAATACTTATTTGAATGTATCACTGCCTGATGGTTCCTTTGCTGCCGCTAAACTGCAATTTCCACCAAATTTGGACGAATCCAAAAAGTATCCAATGATTGTGTATGTTTATGGCGGTCCGAACTCAGTACGTGCTACGAGCGCCTTCACCACTGGCTTCAACCACAAATCGTGAGGTCATCTATGCGCTCATCGATGGACGCGGTACCGGTAATAAGGGCAAAAAATTACTATACAGCGTCAATAACAATTTGGGCGACTTGGAGGCACAAGATCAGATTTTTGTTACAAAACATCTACAGAGCTTGTATACGTTCATCGATAAAGAACGTGTTGGTATTTGGGGTTGGAGCTATGGCGGCTATATGACGCTCAAAACACTGGAGTACGATGCGAATAATACATTCCAGTGTGGTGTGAGTGTTGCACCAGTTACCTCATGGTTGTATTATGGTGAGCAGTGTGGTCGAAGTGTGGTTTAAGTAAGAAGTTAATTGGAAAATTATTTCTTCTTCTTTAGATACCATCTACACTGAACGTTATATGGGTTTGCCAACGGAGGAGGACAATTTGTATGGTTATCTGAAGAGTAGTGTGTTCCGTAATGAGATTGACACTTTCAATGTTCACGATCTCCTGCTGGTCCACGGCACAGCCGATGATAATGTGCACTATCAGAACTCGCTGTTGTTTGCCAAGAAACTGCAGGCTGCTAATATTTTGTTCGAGGAAATGGTTAGTAGTATACTTTGCTCTCCATAAAACCTTTACTAAAACCGTTTACTTTTCGCTCTACGCTCTTTCTAGTCCTATACTGATGAAAATCACTCGATTGGCAGCTTTTTACCTCATCTTTACAATACAATTGACAACTTCTTTATCAGTTGCCTGAATTTACATGTTAAAGATGATGATGAGGGCGAGAACGAGACGAGTAAATGATTACAATATAAGACTGGATTTTCAATGACCAGATTGTTCATATGACTAAGCAGCAGAAGTATTAGTTAGATAAATTTTTGCAATTATATTTAACAATAAATGTTATTTCAAACGACTTGAAATGTTTAAAAATTGCTTGCATTGTTTTTTATCTTAAATGAACTCGAATGGAGCTACTGTTTTTGTTTTCAGATTCAAAAACCGTTAAGCATAGATGCTGTTAAAGTTCACCGCATTCGAAACATGGGTTATTTTAGAGAAAGTTTTAGCACTAAATGTGTGGTCTTTGACCATCATGAGAGAATTTTCAACGATAATTGACAGTTAATTTAGTTGAACCCAATCGATGGATCTCACTTGGTCATCTGTGAACGTTTATCCTTAATGTTGTCCAAAAACTCCTTAAAGTGAATCACAAGATTCTTTTTGATCGATGCTGAATCATCATCTTACTATGAATTTATTAAAGCGCTTGATATCAATATCACTTCGCCTAAGTTGTGTATCGATATTTCAGTCTCAGTCTGGCGAAGGCTGGGTAATAGAGGGGAAAGAGACAAGATGATTGCACATCGCCTTCCTTCATTGCTAAGGACAAGTAGTTTATGGAACCTCCTATTGTTTATTCTGTGCCAGTAGGATCTCGCAGTCACACAAGTTTTGGTTTTTGAGCAGCGCTTGTTGAGCTACCGAGCGGCAGGAGGTTAATAATTGTAGGTCCAGCTTGGGCTATAACGCAAGGAGAGAACGAAGCACCGACTAGCTTCCGACTGGATGTAACTGAGGTAAGAGTGCTTTGTAGATTTCAACGATTCCGCTGTGACTGGGAACACAAAAAAGTTAGCTTTTTTTGACAGATCAAGCGTGAGTCATGTCAAACTGTCATGATTTTTTTGAAATTTCGTCATGGAAAGAATTACGCCTGAACAATGTTTTTAAATCGTTTAATTTTATTATGAAAATTCATATTCTGTAAACAATAAGTTTCGCGCGCTTCGTTCTATTATGGTCAACATAATCAGCCTACTGAGCGTACCATTCACAACACCATCACATATCTTAAGATCCAGGCTTTCATTATTGGATAATAATCGACCGAATAGACCACGCCCAGCAAGCAGTAAAAAGAAAATATCGGAGCCGTAGCTGAGAGTGTAAACGAGGACTATGGCAAGTCGATTCGGCAGCGTTCGCAGCCACAACGACTGACGTATGGAACGACTTGGAGCATTTGACGTCCAGATATTTTAATTGAAAGCGTACAAAATACAGTTTGTGCAACACCTGAAGCCGTTCGACCATCCTAAGCGACAATATATGGGCTCTTAAAAATACTTATCCAAGAAGATCCAACGTTCTCGAGCCAAATTTTTTCAGCGATAAGGCCCATTTCTACCTTAAAGGGTATGTGAACAAGCAAAACTGCTGTATTTGGGACGAAGAGAAAAGATTCAAGAGCTGCCATTTCATCCAGAAAGGACAACGGTTGGGTGTGGTTTATGGGCCGGTGGACTCATCGGTCCATATCTCTTCAAAAATGATGCCGGTGAGAATGTAATCATCAATGATGACCGTTAGCGCGCTATGATAACCGACTATTGATGCCTAAAACTAAAGCTAGTGATCCCGACAAAATGTGGTGTCAACAAGACCGCACCACTTCCCACACATTGCATCAGACAATGGATTTATTGAGAGAACACTTCGGTGAGCAGATAATTACACGTTTTCAGCCGGTCGATTGGCCACAATGATTGTGAGATATCACACCGTTATACTTTTTCTTGTGGGTACATGTAAAGTCTAAAGTCTATGCTGAGAATTCCGCTTCGATCGGGTCTTGGAGCAAAACATCGAAATGTTCGAACGAGTACGAATTGAAAATTGGACTCAACGGATGACCGCGGACAACATTTGAAAGAGATAATCTTCCAAAAATAAATGGCTAAGAATTTTCTTTCGAATGATTATAAATATCCTCCATTAAATTTGCAGTTTCTGTGTTCCTTCTTTAAAAAAAATAGGGAGCCTAGAAATGAATCTCCCTTTATAAGATGTTTTCATTTCTCTATTTTTTGAGGGTTACCACCATTATTTTATAGAAAAAAACATATGCTAGTATTATCTTTTTTCATCTTATTTACTTGCCTGTCGCAATTACATTTTCCAATGAAATCCTTCACAATTTCCTTTTTGCAGCCAAGCACTTTTCCGCCATTACTTTTGCATTCATTTGTTGCATGTTGGCATTTATGCAACAAAAACTTTTAATCCTGCTGGTTAACTGATGGATTTAGTTTTGCTGTGTATGAGGCCATTGAAGCAAACGATTGCTCAAAGTCACATCAAAGTCAAACTGAATGGTGGTGAAAAGAGTTAATAACGTTTCCGGTTGTTGTGTATTACAACGCAGCAAATACAATTGCACGCCTATGTCTATACATATATATAAAACTGTAATTTAATACGTTCTATGAAATCGTTGCACTTATATAAACTTTGAAGTGTTGAAAAGAATATGTCATTGTGCTGTCTACCATTCTTCCACGCTCACTGTAATCTCTATTGTTTGTTGCTGTTGACGCTGGCGTATGAGAACTAATCTTGAAGCGCTTGCAGTTACTATTTCTTCATATGGTTTATATGTATTTATATACATATATGTATATATCAATAACCTTAGACATCTTCTTGCCGTTTCTTCTGTGTCCTTGATCTTAACCCTTGATTGACTTGCTTTATTTGTGGGCTTCTCAGGCAATCTATTGGCATGCTCTCTTGCAATATTTTACACTACATACATAGTTCAATTGTTCTTTTGTTGCTAACTTTATGATTGTGCTGGCCGTTATTGCTGTGTTGTTGCTGCTGTTACTATTTTTATGGTGTGGGCGCTTGTAGTGTTGGCGACGTCGTCTCAGCACCAATAATACCGACATAACAATCGCCAAAGTTTTTCAATATCAAGTTCAAGTAAAAACAAAAATAAACACAATCATTGAACGTTTTGCTAACTAAGCGTAAGTGTTGGGCTATGTGGAGGTGGAGGAAAGGCAGTTAGATTAGCGCCTTGTAATGGCGGCATCAATGCGTGTACGTGGTGTGTCAGCCAGCGCACATACAAATGCATCAATGGCAGATTTCATAAAAGAAATCAATTTCAAAAGTTGGATTTAAAATTTATCATATTATATAAATTCTATTTTCCTGAATTTGTGAAAGGGCTAACATTTGATGGCGCCAGTATCAACCATATCATGCATCGAGATGAGTTTAAATTTTGCTTCATTTTCAATAAACATCCTACTCTCTTAAAGAGAAAGCCCAGAACATCAAAATTAATGAGAAATGTTTATTATTATTCGAAAGGACATTCTTTGACTTTTTTTCCGAAGATTACCTCTTTTAAATGTTGACCGCGGCTACGTCGCCGATGCTGCATCCATTCAGTCCAGTTTTTGATGGCTTTTTCAAGCATTTCGGTTGGTAACTGGCGAATGAATCGCTTAATGTTTTGTTCCAAAGCCTAAATTGAACCGAGATTGTCTGCATAGACTTTAAACTTTACATATCCTCACAGGAAAAGGTCTAAGCGGAGAAAGCGGAAAACTAGAAATTATCTGCTCACCGAAGTATTTCCTCAATAAATCCATTGTTTGATACGATTTGTGTGAAGTGCCGCAGTCTTGTTGAAAACAAAATGTCACGAAGCTCAATTTTCGACATCAAATAGTTGGTTATCATGACGAAATAATGGTCATCAATGGTGGTTCATTTTTAATGAAATATGAGCCAATGATTACACCGGCCTATAAACCACACCAAATCGTTGTTCTTTCTGTATTAAATGTCAGCTTTTGAATCTGTTAAGTTTGCCCTTCGTTTCACATACGTCAGTTTTGATTGTTTACATACCCATTGAGCCATAAATGGGCCTCAACGCTGAACAAAACTTGACTCGAAAACGTCGAACTATCTTGCAACTTTTCAAGTGCCCATAGAACGGAGCCATGTCGTATGTGTACATAGGTCGACCGGCTTCAGTTCTTGCACAAGCTATATTTTGTATGCTTTCGACGTAAAATGCTCCAAATCGTTCCACAGTTAGTCCGAGTTGCTTTGAACTGTGCCGAATCGATTCTCCGCGGTATTTCTGTACATTCTCAGCTACGGTAGCTATATTTTATTCACTGCGTGCTGGGCTAGGTCTTCACGGTCGAATATTAATCCAATAATGAATGCTGGGTCTCAATATGAGTGTTGGAATTTCGAATAGTACACTCAGTAGGCCTATGTTATGTTGACCAGAGGTGTCAGATTTGGCAAATATACTGGCTGAGCGACTTTCGTTTCGTGTTGGGCAAAAAGTCAGTCACACTCATGATGGCCTCACAAATCGGGTCGCTTACGACGAATTGCTTCACATATACGCCACAAAACGGAGCAGTAGTATTATTTATTGACAGTTTAACAATGTGTAAAGAACTCATGGTGAACCACATCACAGTAATGAAAGAAAACGACGTGTTTTTCTTTTTTCAATCGCGGTTCATTTTTGGAACGTTATTTGCTAGATTGCAGTCATTTTCGACGTCATATACATAAACCCACGCCTCGTCTTCACTAATGACATTTTAGATAAATACATTATGCTCAGCTACTTTGTCTTATCTCTCTTCAGCGATCTCTACTCGACGCTGCTTTTGCAAAAGAATTTACTAGCATTAATACATTTTATACCAAAAACTTTGATCAAAATGTTTCAAGTAAATCTATACGAGATATGGAGTCGTCTGCTTGCTCTCTGTAACTCAGAGTTATTTTGAAGATTCGCGTACAGTTTGAAGACTTTTTGAAGCCACTAACGAAAAAGCTATCAGAGAATTTTTAGAAAAGCAAATAACTCTTCAACATATTCAAACTTTGTAAGCTTCATGCAACCATCCATTTTTAAGGAATAATCTACTTAAAAAACAAGCGCTGAGAGAACTTTCTATTATTTCGAATAGATCTTAAAACCTACATCTAAAAATGGTGGAGACATATATTGAGACCAGCTTTTATTGTTATTTTTTTGGTAAGGCTGTGCCAGAAGTGATTCTTCCGATGAAGTTATATGCCGTACATACATATTTTTGTTTCTATTTTGTATATATTTATTTTATAGTTTATGTCGTCAAGATAGCGCTAAAATATTTCTAATATTTTATTTCTTCTACATAAGTTCTGTTAAAAATTCTTCGAAACAATTTTCTTTTTCTGGCCACCTCTATTCTGAGAAAATCTTACCGCCTACCCCTAGCAATGCGCTTGCGTACAGAGCACACAAATTTTAATGCAAACCCAAATCTAAGGTTGCCACACTATTCATGTTGCATGTTGAGTAATTTTGTGCATTTTTTGATAATTTTGTGCCTTCGAGGTTTTTCGATTTTTTTGCATACCTTAATCAGGTGCCATTTTAATAAAATGGACGATGGAGTTGGTGCGGTAATATACTGTTCAGTGCTAGGCATAAGGCAATCTTATAAGTTTCCGGACTGCACTGCAGTATATTTCAAGCTGAGGCCTTTGGTATTGCGAAAACTGCGGAGCTGGCCTGTAATGCAACTGCAGGTAATTCCAGAGTCAAAATCACCTATGTAGTATCGCATATCGGCCAGAAGTGTTTTGGGAAGAAGAACAGCATTGGAAAGTGTTGCCAGAAGTAAGCAACTTCACTTCTACTGGGTGCCAGGCCAAAATTGCCAAGAATGGTGTACGGCTTACATCCGAAAACCTGATAAATATAGGAAACCCGTGAATTCTCTATACAACGATCTTGAAAGAAGCACGGTAAAGAAAATCAAAACCCCATGGAACGAGCTACCTGAGCACAAACTGCAAAAGTCATGTGCAAAACGGTATATCCGAAGTAAACAAAATTGCTATTGGCACTCGATAGAAGAGACTGCAAGAACGTGATGGTAATACTAACTGGTCACTACCAGGTGGCGACACAAGCTCGCAAGATGGGGCTGACAGATCGGGAAGCCCGCAAGAAATGTCTTTAGCAGGACACCAAGAAAACAATGGAGCATCTTTTTACCAAACTGGTCTATGCGTGGCTTATCGGCCTCGTAGATTAACTTAGCCTAACCTTGTTTATATTTTTGCTAATTTTCAGGATGGAAAAATTTACTACACCTACAATAAAATGTCATATTTCTGTAATTTCACATGATTTCAACAGTCTGGCAACTCCCAATCAATGTAAACAACAACGAAACCAAACACACATACACAGCAAACCGAGTGCAAAATGTGATTGCAAAATAAAAAAATCTAATGAGAGCATACCCAGCTAACCGGCAAAAAGAGAGTACCTACAAAAACAAAACGCACTGTCGAACAAACCACCAAATTGTGTATACAAAAACAACAAGAATGGTGAATGAAAGCAACACAACGCCACTTTGTAGTTCAAGTTCAGCAGTGAAGCAATTACAAAAACAAATGTGAACAACAAAATGTGATAAATCATGAGAAAAAAGTGCGTTGAAAAGAGCACTGAACACGTGATGGCAGTGGCGCCAAAACCTGCCTCAACATTGTGCAGCAGCGACAAGTGGAATGGTGTCGGTGTGATTATTGCCAGCCGCAGAGGTGAGCACGGTGGGCGCTGTGGGGTCGGCATTTTGGTCACAGTGCGTACAGAGATGAAATGCTATTATCAGTTATAATGGCTGAAATATGTAATAATAACGCTGCTGCTGTTCGACAGGTACGTAGCAGGTGCAGCGCGACAATTTCGCCGTTAACAGTGCTTAACAGTGCACGAACTCTGCAGAAGTTAACAGCGCACTGTAAAGCGCCGATTGCAATTATGTTATAACCGCGCTTGTTGGACACTTATTCGGCAAGACATTCAACAGAAGGTGTTATCATTTCACAGCGAGTGGATGTATACGACGGAGCCGAAATAAAATGTGCGCGCATTTACCGTTTAAAGGTGAGAGAGTTTTAGTGAATTTGAATTTGTTGTAAGTGTGCAAGTGTTTGCTTGTGGGAAGCAACTTATTCTATATGCGCGCGTCTCTAAACAGCAATAACGGTAAATTTAAAAAGTAAACGATAAAATATGAATTATTCTGCATTTTGGAAATTGAAAATGAACGGGTGTGAGAGAATTAAATTACAGTTTCGTGAATAAACAAATAACGAGTTGCGTTGTAAGGTAAATGTAAACAAAAGTGGCAGAATAGCAGAACAAAAAGAATAACATTTCGAGAACAATAACAAACACAAATTCAAGGAAGGAAAAATGAATAAAAATTAAAAAAAAAATTGTTTTTGTGGTCTTTGTGAAATTATGTAAATAAAATAAAAATTTGAGATATTTACAGAAATATATACAGTTGTACAAGTTTCCTATCTTTATTCTTTGAGTTCCATTTGCTTAATGTTAAAATGTAAAAAGAAAACAAAAATTTAAAATAAACAAATATTAAAAGTAAACAAAATTGTAATTGTAGGTGTCTATGCAGTGAATAAAAATAATTTTATTGGTAAAATTAAAAAGTGAAAAATATGGCATGAAGTTTTTAATAAAAAAAAATCAATATGACAAAAAAAAAATGTTTATTGATAATAAATTTTCCTGAAAAATTAAATTTGAATTATTTTCATTAAAAAATGGTTATAGTGATAATGTATTTTCTGAAGAATTAAATTTTAAATATTTTCACTGTCAAAAAAAAAAAAACAATTCATTGGTAATAAATTTTCTGAAAAAATTTATTTTATGTATTATAATATTTTAATTACAACTAGAAAAAATTTGAAATTGAATTAGAAATTTATGTGCTCATTTAGCGCTGAATTTAAGTTAAATGATTTGTTGTTGTATTTTTTAAACTAAAAAGTATTCTAAATATTAGAAGAATTTTTAATAAAAAATTCAGATTGACAAAGAAAAACATAATTATTTGAAATACATTTTTCGAAAAAGTATTTATTTGAAATAAAAAATAGAAGAAAAAAAGAAAAGAAAATTTAACTTGGCAAAGAAAAATATAATTCTCTGAAATAAATTTCTGGCAAAGAAGGAAAAAAATTAACTTGGCGAAGAAAAAAGTCATTACTTGAAACAATATTTTCGGAAGAAGTAAACCATTGATAAAAAAAATTCTTGGAATATTAAATTTTAATTATTTTTATTAAAAACATTATTGACAATATAATACAACACAAACCAAATTTTTTCTAAAGTTTGCGTCATAATAGAAGAAGTAATTTCTGCGTTCTACGTAGTGAGCCTCCAAAATTGAAATATTTGCTTAAAATACCCAGCCAAGTGTTGTACAGTTTAATAATTTCTTTACAAATCACATTTTAATTACTTCCATCGAAAAAAAAATTGTGAAATAAAAAAAGGTTTAATCACTAAGTCACTGCATGAAGAAATAACAGTGCCATATGTACATACATTCAAATTTTAATGGGAATTCCTCCAATTGAGTGGTTTTTAATTGCAAGTGATAAAAAGCATTACAACCCATTACAGTAACACTGCGATAATCTTAACTAGTGCTAACCATTGCTGTGAAAATTTTAAATGATTAAAAATAATAATATTTTGAATAGAGCACGAATGTATTATTATGGTGTGAATTGAAAAAAAGTTTTCAAAAAAGGTGAAAAGTGGCATGTAACTACCAATTAGAAAGATTTTTTTGAAATTGTTGCATACTTTTAAGCGAAATAAATAATTGTAATGAATTTTATGCTTAAATTGGTAAAAAATCATGCTGAAATAGTTTAAAAAGTGAAAAGTGACACGAAATCGGAACAGAAATAAGTTAAAAATATGTGAAATTTTTGCATAATTTTTGTTAAAAAAAAATTATTTAATTGCTATCAAGAGTCTCTTTATACAAAAAAGTATTGGAAAAAGTGAAAATTGAAAAAGTTAGTGAAATTCGAAAAAAATAATTAAAAAATATTTAATTTTTGTAACTAAATTTTTGCATACTTTTGGGCGAAATATATTATTTCATTGATTATATACTTTAA
The DNA here is from genome assembly GCA_027475135.1 of Bactrocera correcta. Taxonomy (NCBI): domain Eukaryota; kingdom Metazoa; phylum Arthropoda; class Insecta; order Diptera; family Tephritidae; genus Bactrocera; species Bactrocera correcta. The sequence goes on from CM050327.1 coordinate 41,939,491, forward strand.
TTGACAAAAATCCTTCTCATATATTTTGAAAAGTGGAAAGTGACGCAAAAGGTGAATAAAAAATAAGTTATAAAAATAAATTGCTTTTAAAGTTACCTTATATACAGTTAAATAAAAAAATCTTAAAAACGCGAAAAATAACAAGATATTAAGAAAAAATATTTTTTAACTTTTGCATACTTTCAGGAGAAAAAATTTTAACACCCAAAGGGTGCCCTTTTACCTTATTTGTGGATATTTTTAGGTGAAAAAAAATTATTACTTTCAAACAATTTCAGTTGATATGAAAAAAAAAACGGAGAATAATATTTTAAAAAGTGAAGTAAAATGAAATTTCATAAACATTTATATAGTTTCCGAAATCTTTGCATACTTTTAGGCGTAAAATTTATTACTTTCGAATTTACTTTTTATAAATGTACATCTTAAACGGTTTAAGAAATTGCTTAAGTCTTATTTAATTGATTTGGAAAAAGCCTCACAAATTTATTTTAAACAGTGAAGTGAAATAAATTTGGAAAAACATTTAATATTTTATTCGAAATTTTTGCATACGTTCAGGCGAAGCAGAATATTTTATTGCCTTCGAAGCCTACTTTTAGGCGAAAACAATTTTTTACTTTCGAACTTATTATTTACTCGTATATATGTACATCTCAAACGGTTAATGGCATTATTTATAAGTTATTCAGCCTTTAGCTGTAGTAGCTTAGACAAGATTCATACATATATATTACATTGATTTCAATTTTCGGTTTCAAATTCTTATAATAATAATTATTATTACATTATTTTGTAAAATTTCCACAGAGAATGAATTTTATTTGTGATTATACTTTAATTTTTTCCAATATCAAGTCTAACAAATAAATTTGTTTTCTTTCCTACTCTGTAGAATTTTTTTCGAAATAAAACTGTTTCTTTTAAGTTTTAATGTAAATGTCAACGACTTCAAGTTTTAAAGTTCTAAAAAGTTATTTTTAAATATTCTTTATATTTTATAGAAGCGGAGTTCTTAAAGATATTTAAAGTAATCCCAATAAAAATGTATCAGTGAAACTACCAAAAATTGAATTTATACCAAAAAATGTAGCGGTGACTGCATTGTGAAACTACCAAAAAAATTAACTCCTACAGAAAAATCAAATATCTACGAAAAATTCTAAAATATTTCTTGTAAAAAATATTTTGTGAAAATATACAACAAATATGCTTCAGAAATAAGACGGTTAAACAACAAACAACAAAATTCAAAGTAGAAATAAGCACTTCAAAATAAATGTAGCAGAAAGTGAAAGAGCATATGGAAAGTAAAACAGGCAGTATAAATGAAAAGTGTACAAAAAACAAAGTAACAAAGTTAAAACGACAACGATTCGAATAATAAGCTGCTGTAAGTTGTTGTGTAACAAAAAAAATATAATTATTATAGCACAAAAAAAATTAAAAAACCTACTCTTTTAGCTTTTTAAAACATTTTTAAAACTGCAGCATTGCCTACTTTTAGGCGCACATCAAAATAATCATAAATACTTAATAGCTTACGCCCCACTCAAAAAGCGCTACATAATGCTTTGTAAATATGGCAGCGCCTTAAATTTGCGAAAAGAAGAAGTGAGCTGTCGCAGCAAATAACGGTAAGCGGCGAAGTAAAACTTTCGGCCAACATTAAAGTTTGTGAAGCATTAAAGAGTTCAGCAGAGCATGGCATTAGAGCGGGCGACAGCAGTGAGCAAAAGTGTATAAGTGTTGAGACCTAAAGTGTGTCCAGTGGAAAGTGCGAAGTGAAGGAAAAGGTGCGTAAAAGTGTAAGTGAAAAGTGAATTGAAGTGCGTATCGAATTAAGGTCAAAGTTCAAAATGTGAAAATAAAAAAGGGAAAATATAAAAAGCAAAAATTTCCAAAAGTGTCAAAGTTTCTACAGAAAATGTCCTTGTAGTACTTCTTAATAAATATCGCGAAGAATTTATCATTGAAAGTATGCTTTGCTCCAAAACAAATTTCTCATACGAATTCAATATCAGTTCGTCTGTATAAAAAATACTTATCTATAACAACAAATACAAGTAAGCTGCACACCGCATAGCCTCTTTGCCAACACACAAAAAGCGCATGAGCCTCAATACACAATAATAAAAGTAATCCAAATAAAATCGCAGCTAAAATTGTAAGTGAAAAAGACACTGCGAGATAAACAATTGATCCGGTGTGTGTTAACTGCCTGTAAACAAGCTTACGGCATTAGGCGGCGCATTTACGGAAGCAGCAGCAGCAGTTGTTGTAAAGGACATTCGGCACAAACATACTTAAAATTTAATGTGTTTTGCTTTAAAGTTACGCCCGTATTTTCCGAAAATTTAAGAGGTAAGTGAGTTTTATGACTTTCTATGTGTGTATGCGTTTAAATATATTTGTAAGTATGTACGTATTGGGAAAGTAATCGGACAAAATCGCTCATTGATTGATGAAACTCATTTTTAAATAAGTGATACAATATTAAGCAATAAATGATTGAAGCAAAATTATTTTTTTTATTGTAATTCTTGACCACTCGCTGACAATCTATGGCTGAAATAGGAAGAAACGTGTGTATAAAATTATTTTCTTCTTTTCTAATTGATCAGTATAATTCAAATAATATTTGCGTAGGTTTTGACATTGCATGGAAAACAAAATTTTGGGTTGAAATTTCGTCAAATAAAGAAGTTTTCTATAACAGAAGGCAGGTACATTGCTATGAAGTCTAAAGCTTCCCTGAACCTTGATAAATGAAGAGTTCCGAACAATAAAACTTGGATCACTGTATCATAGAGGCTATTCGTGACGGGTTTTTCTCTGCCCACATACCGGCGAGTGCGTTCCACAAAGCACAGCATTATTCACTGGAAAAGAGGAACAGTTAGTTTTTTTTATTGTAGTCTGTGCTTACTAGAAATAGAATCAAGCAAATCCAACATCAGACTCGATCATGAACTCAGCTTCGAATTGCTGCTGCATCCACAGTATTTTCAATAACTGGTCTCCAGTGAAAATTTCCTGTTCTCAAATTGCACAAAAATCAGACACGTTTGGGTGCCTGGCCATACCGGAATCGCTGGCAACTGCACAGCCGATGAGCTGGCCAAAAGAGGAAAAAGTTGGAACTCCATTGGTGTTTTGCGTTCTAACACTAGACCAATAGACTTCTGATGCGTTTAGTAAATGCTGGTCGACGACACGGCGCTGTACGACTGCAAGATTTTTGTGACCTGAAAAGAACATGAAATCCGCAGTACAACTTGCCATAAGCAAAGTTCATCTTACAGTAATCATAGCGTTTCTTACCAGACACTGTCATGCGGAAAGGTCAAAAATCTTGTCGGGCGCAAGTTGCCAAAGTCATATGGAGGAGGGTGAGGTGGAAACATCGTTTTTTGTTACACTGTCCAGCCTTTATACCGTTGAGGTTGAAATATCTCCGCAGTCTGACCTTAGGCAAACGGGAAGTATTAACGAAAACTCAAAAATTATATTATTTTTATGGTCCTTTTTCCTGTTTTAGAAAAATTTATGTATATTTTTTGTACGTACTTTACCATCAAGTCTTATAGGAAAAAAGATACCGTCTTTTTTTTAATTTTGTTTTCGTATTACCATTTGGTACACATTTGTGGAATCACTGTGGCTTCTATAATATATAGCAATCAATTCGTTCCAGAGAAAAGAGCTGACATATAGATAGTGCAGTAATAAAATGAATAAAAAGAATGTTGATAAAGTATTGTTTTTTTAAGGAAAAAAGTTGCACAGTTGAAGTAAAAACTTGGGTTGAGACGAATTTTCGCTGCCCCAGGAAAATCAATAATCAAGTGTTGGCATGCCAAGTTTAGACGTGGTGAAATGAGCACCGAAAACGGTGTATGCAATGGACACCGAAATAAGTAGAAAACATCAACAAAATCCACAAAATGATTTTGGATGACCTTGAAGTGAAGTTGTTCGCGAGAGTTGAGACTCTAAAGATATCAAAGGAACGTATTGGATATATTGTAAATGAATTTTTGGGTATGAGAAAGCTCTGTGCAAAGTAAGTAACCCGCAAGCTCACTTTTGACCAAAAGCCACGACGAGTTGATGATTTGGAACTATGTTTGGAGATGTTTAAGCGTAAGAAACTGAGTTTTTGTGTTGGTATGCGATATTCGATGAAACATGGCTCCATAATTTCACTCCGAAATCCAATCGATGGTCTTACGAGTGAACTGCACAAGATGAACCAGCTCTAAAAGGTGAAAAAATGCAACAGTCGGCTAGCAAAGTTGAAACGGCATCTGTTTTTCGGGTTGCGCATGGAATAATTTTTATTAATAATAATGAAAATAGAAGAACAATCAACTGCAATTATTACATAGTGATATGGGTTCGTTTGAAAGACGAAATCATCGAAAAACAGCCGTATTTGAAGAAAAGGAAAGAGCTGTTTCACTAAGACAATGCGCCGTGAAACGAGTCAATGAAATTGATGGCAAAAAACCAAGAATTGAGCTTTAAATTGTATACTCCATATTTGTCCTCCTGCGACTATTTTCTGTTTTCAGATTTCAAAAGAATGCACGCTTGAAAGAAATTTTCGTCGAATGAAGCGGTGATCGCCGAAATTGAAGCATATTTTGAAGAAAAGTACAAATCGTATTACAAAAATAGTTTCGTTAGCTAGTTGGTTCCGCTATAACCAGCAAATCACTATTGAAAGGAACTATGTTGAATAAAAAAAACGAGCCAAGCAAATGGGTTTTAATATGGTAGGCCGGGGAATTTCAATTGACCTGTTACATTCAAAATTATTCACACACTTTTCGTTGAAGCATACACTTAAGAACATACATATTTTTCATTTTTGTTCAATTCATTTGATTTTAGCATTACTGTGTGCTTAGCTTTAGTGAGTTGAATAATGACAGTGCTTTCTTTATATACGATATTTTTTTTTTGCTTTTTGCAAGATATATTAAAAGCTGCAATTGGGAATGTATTTGCACATATTTCCTTGAGAATATATTCCATATTCCATAACCTTCTCTTTACTTACTGGTACCTCAACAACAAGCTACAACTAATGTGCGACGCTGTAAAAATATGTATCATAAAGTCATCTAAAATACAAAACAACGAAATCTAAATTAAGTTTATATTGCTTACGACTTACTAAATAATATTATATCTATTTGGTATAAAATTGTCAGCTTCCGCCGTCAGATATAACCAATATAGAACCACTATGTAACCATTATATAACCAAAACTCAAATTTTGATTCAATGTGAAACCTCTAATTATATATGAAATTCATAAAATTCCAAGCTTCCGCTCTCGGGTATAATATATAACCTATATATAACCAATACATAACCAATATATAACCATTTTATAACCAAAACGCAAATTTTGTTTCAATGTGAAATCACTAATTATATACGGAATATCGTAAAATTCCAAGCTTCTGCTCTCAGCTATAATAAATAACCTATATATAACCTACATATAACCTACTATATAACCAAAATATAATTATATCGTTTTTCCATCTTCTCTAAACTGATGAAAGTGATGTTACGTTATTTTGCATTTTTGGTGACGATTTGTATGTAATACCAACTCGGCCATGAAAGCATCTGTTAGTCAACGAAAAAAAGTGATGTCATAAAATAGTCTCGTTATTACATATGCGCAGGGCACACTTTTCGAATGTCATATTGGCGCTTTACTTAACGAAGTACGATAACGGTACCCATTACGCGTAGGTGCACAAATGATGAGATGCTTGTGAAAAAGAGAACTAGAAAAAAATTCGCACGAAAATGGCTTATGTTCCGGTTAATAATGTACATGAGTGCATAAATGTATGAGTGTGTGTTTGTGTATGTGTGTGTTGTTGCATAAATTGTATTGCTGAAATTCGATAGCACTTTTGTTAAACGTGAATTTGTAAGAAACGCAATGAACCGCAAGGCTGCTATAATAAATTGCGCAGCTAACGACATCCATTGCTGATGAGTGCTCAACTCGTTGTAATTTAACAAGTGCTTTAGAAAAAAGGTAACATGTGATTGTATGTGTGAGCGGTAGAGGTAGAGTACTTTTATTTTTATGACAAAATAGCAGTAAAGTAGAAACGAAAGAATACAAAAACATAATGTGCGTAGATAAAATGCTAGGATATAGTTGAAAAAACTGTTGCGTGCTTTTAGGCGCTGTAGGTCGTTTTTTGCCAAATTGACGTAAGAGCATTGGAATTTCCTGTTGAAATAAATTGGCTTTAGAGCACGAAACAATTTATTGTTATTTAGTTAAATAAACTGCAAATAAAAATAAAAAAAAAATTTCAAAGTAGTTTTTACAAAAAAACAAAAAAAACGGCGGAGCCAAAACTAAAAGCACGTAAACTTAAAGAGCAACTTAAAAAATTAAAACTAAAATTTAAACCAAAAAACCCACTTAATGCCTTATGCGCCTAAAAGTACACCACAACCAAACCCCTAAAAGTATACTACACCTTGAAATTTTCTCCCTTTGTGCAGCACATATTATCAGCTAATGTCAAGTGTGTAGGTTTCATTGAAAATAAAGTTGGCTTCTAGCTATCAATTTGCGATCTTCATGACTCTGCAATATACTGGTGCGATTGAAATAACAAAGCAATGCTCATGAAATTGAAAATTTCGCCAATAAGACATACGTACATCCCCAGGAGCGTGCTTGGCAAAAGCGAAAGCAAAAAAAAAATCAATCAGTGCTTTGCAGTATGCAGGACACCTGCAGAGTTGTGAATAAATTAGATTTTTTTTTGTATTTTGAGTTTGGCTTGAATGAATACAAATTGCCGCATCTGTTTTTGTGACAGTAAAAGGCTGCTGATTTTTGCTTCTTGGGCGTAGTTATATTAAAATTTGTATACGCAGCGTTGAATAGAGGGAAATGAGCATTTTAGGTTTGCCAGTGTTGGTTATGATTGTGAGGAATTTATTATTAAACTAAGGGAAAATATTTCTAAGGGTGTGCTTGGATTGAAGCTATTTGTAGAAACTATTACTTTATTAAAGAGTTAGGGCAGTCTAGTGCCATAAAAAATGGCCTAAATTTTCCAATATATTCAAGGTGTAAGGAAAAACGAGTCGATCAAAGACATTTAATGCTTTCTTAAAGCTGTACCTGAATAAATACCACCTGATCAAATTTGAGTCGGACAGACCAAACTAAAAACTTTATTGTTGCCCTCAATATAGCGTCACTTGAAATGCAAAATAACGTACATCACTTTTCATAGGCGAAGGAAACACGATATAATAGCAACCACTTACATTGAAAAAAAAATTTGAGTTTTGGTTATAAAATGGCTATATATTGGTTATAAACTGGTTATATATTGGTAATAAATTGGTTATATATTGGTTATACCTGAGAGCGAACGCTTGAAATTTTACGATATATAATATATAATATGCTGTAGTGAATCGTAACCAATAAAGACTGGATTTGGATTTTTTTGTTGATACATTGTTTTGCATTTGAGGTGGACGATAGGCGCTTGAGACAATACAAATATGTACCAAAACATTAACCAAAATGTATACAGATGTTGCGTATTTAGATCCTCAGCTATTAGTCTGATGCCTAAACTACAATTTTCAAGCTACGTTTTTTAATTTTTTCAATGGTGTCATATTTAACAGAGTTGCATGGACGATTCGCTTAAGAAACGACCATGACTTCATATCCTTCATTGAATGCTTTGTGCTCATCAAATACTTGTTTTCGTGATAAAGTAGACTCTTCAAAACTCGTTTTTTTTAACGATTCCGTAGCCGTGATTCTATTAAAATAATCAATTTTATTCAAGTTCATTCTTCAGCTTTTTTCATGGAAATATCGCCAGACAAACTTTTTGCGTCTTAAATAAATAGTTGCCAAACAAGCACTAATTGACATTTAGAGTTCAAACTTTACACGAGATCTAAGAAAAAATGTGTTTGTTATTGCTTCCAAGTTCCCGAATTTTGAGCAGTTAGTTTACTTTTTGAAAAAAAGAAGATTTTTCTCTAGTTGATGCCGACTGACTTAAAGGTTTTCACACTACTGCAGATTGGAAAGAGACTACTGTTTTTCATTTTATACCAGTGGAATACTCTTGTTAGCAACCTAAAGTATAATAAAATAATTTTTGAACCTTACTCTTAAGAATTATATGCTTAGGAATCATTTTTCAGCTTTGTTTCACTTCCTTAACTTTCTTAGTTTGAATAGCAATCCAGGGCTAAACATCTTAAAATATTGCTTCGAAATTTATTGCATCTCTAACAGTTATAAACTAGAAACAATTGGCCAAAAACATATCCCTTTATATACTTAAGAAATTTTGAATATGTTGTACGCAAAAAAAGAAGTCCTTCGGTGCTGAGTTAAGACTCAGGTGGATTACTCAGCAAATCGATGCTTTAAGTGCTCAAAAATGTAGTTTTCTCTATTATTGATTGTCATGGTGAAGAGTGATCCGTCTTCGGCGGTTGGCTTTCCTGATTTCTTAAAATGCAACTGGCAAACAAATGGTAATGTGACACTCAGGTTTTTTGTACCATTCAGAATTTACTGTTTTAGTAATATGCATCTAATATAGTTGCGACATGGCCAGTTTATTTTCAAACAACAGGCAACCATTTGCTTGGAAATGCTTTTCACGCGAATAGATTTTGCTTGGATTCGACTCATTTGAAACGCTGAAACAGTCGACTGCTCTTTACTTTCGAGCTTCTATGCGTAAATCTCAGATTCATCATGTTTCACAATGCCATAGACGTATTTTGAAGTGCTGTTATAGCATTTCTTCTCTCGACCGTACAACAAGCCTTTTTTGAGCGTTCAACAGATTGTGTGGGATCCCATGTCACATATTTTTTTTCGAACTGAACTGAAAGTCTGATTTTTTGCACACTTACTCTTAGTACTATTATTATGAAAGTAACCTAGACAAATTTGTCACCCTTAATGGCCACCTATTAGGTTTTAGCTCCATGCACGTAATTGTATTTATTTTTTTATAATACTATGAAACAGATTCCACTCGCAAAAGTTTATAAAATTTTCCTTTTTTTGGTCTATTTTATCGCCAATATATTACTTACTAGTTAGGTTATTAAAAAGTAATGTTACACACATTAAGTCATTATTAATTCAAATGTAATTCGGTATATAATATAATGATAATAATAAATTTTTCGAGTAAAATAAAACAGGTATCAAATATAATATATAATAAAATTTAATATATATGTAATATATATTAATTTCACTCTGTTTTGAAATTTATATAAATAATCATTTCGAAATTTGTATAGATAGCATCTGAAGCACCCATATTCGCTTGATACTTGTGTCCGGTAGAAATCTAAGTCCCCATGTTGTCTAATTATCTACGTAAGGATGTCAGGTATAAGTCTGTGGGTGCATCATCCTCTGGTTCAGGTTTGCCACCGCTGCTGCAATAGAATTATGCTCTCTTTTCTCTCCTCTTTCTGTTTTATTTTTGTATTTTCCGTTGATAGCTCAATAATCTCGCGAATTCCCTTTCCTGAATGTCTATGGGCGGCATACTAGCTAGCACTTCAGCTGCTTCGCTGGCTGTAGTTCGGAATTCATTTGTTACTTTTATTGCTAGGAGTCTATGCCCCACATTTATTAGTCCGGCATACGTTTTTATGTATAGAGTTTATATCTATATTGGAGCAGCTCATAGCGTTTGCGTTTAGAAGTCGTTGGCTGGAGCGCGCACAGCCTCTATTTGTCATCATTCTTGTTGAGGCAATATAAATCTTATTTGCTTTATTTGTTGTGTGTGCCAAGCGCTTCTTGAGTTTGGCGTCCAATATTACCCTTAAATACTTCAACTGTGGCTGTGAAGTATTGCACATTCTTCTATAGTGTGAATTATTTTTTCCTAATTTTATCTGGTGCTAATGAGCAATACATCTGTTTTGCGTTTAGCCAGTTTCAAACACATTGAAGAAAACCATTGGCATATACCACTGATGCATTCATTATATTTATTTTGTAGGTCATCAAGCTGTTTAGCTACTGCTGCTACTATAAGTTCGTTCGCGTATGCTGTTAGTTTTACCTTTTTTGGTTGCTGTATTCTTAGCACGCCATCATACACGGGATTCCATAAAATGCTGAAACCTGTGGTAATCCACTTGAAATAGAGTAACTCTTGGTGCCTATTTGAACAAATTACTTTCTACTGATAATGCGAACTCATTTTAATATGACAATTTATGATTTGTAAAGATGACTCTTTTGATTTTTTGCTAAGTCGACTCGTTCAAAAGTTATTTGAGTTCAAAGTCTAACCATAAATCGTGAAAGATAATTTTTAATATATTGTGTATTCTTTCACAAATTAATAATAAAAATAAGATGAATTGCATTTAAACTGCGCGAGTCGAATGATTTGGAAAAAATATTTTTTTTTTTAGGTTGGTAGTACTGTCTGTCACATTTATGTCAAATTTCATGTCAAAATATTCATTAGTGTTTGAGATACGTGTCGTTTTGTGAGCTGCAAAAAGTGAGTTTTTCGTTTTTTGCGATGTCGAAATTTGTTGAGCAAAGAATTTGCATTAAATTTTGTTTACGGAATCAAGTTTCTGCGACGGATTCCTTGAGACTGATGCAGAAAGCCTTTGGTGATGAGGCAATGTCTAACTATGTCTAAAAAAAATGTTTAAAAGTGGTATAGTGAGTTCCAAGCCGGCCGTGAATGACCAGAAGAGCGTCCGGGGCGACCATCAACCTCAACCGACGAAGGTCACGTACAACAAATCAAAGATTTGGTGTTGAAAAACCATCGATTAACAATTAGAGACCTTGCTGGTGAAGTTGGCCTATCGAAAGGCTCAGCCAATACCATTTTGAAGGATGTTTTGGGCCTCAAGCGTGTCAAATCTCGACTGGTACCGAAAACATTGAATTTTTTGGAAAAAAGACGTCGCGTTTAAGTGTGTGAAACGATACTTTCCGACTACGAGGGTGTCATGAAACGCATTAGAACTGGCGATGAGACTTGGATCTATACTTACGATGTTGAAACAACCGATTAATCGAGCGAATATCGTGCCAAAAGAGAGCCGAGACCAAAAAAATCGCGCCAAAGTCGCTCATAAATCAAGGTCATGTTGACTGTTTTCTTCGATTATCGTGGTGTTGTGTACTATGAATTCCTTCCAACCGGTCAAACGGTCAACAAGGAATATTATTTGAACGTTATGCGTCATTTGCGTGGTGCTATCCGCCTAACAGGGCCGGAATTGTGGAAAGACAATTCTTGGTTTTTACACCACGATAATGCACCATCCCATACTGCCCTAGTAATTCGTGATCATTTCGCCAAAAACACAACCTATATCTTTCCGCAACCACAAATACCTTATTTTTTGGGCACAGTAGTATGAGAGAAATTGTTCTCTAAACCTTGTTGTAAATAGCTCACGTCAGGTATCTCACTCACACATCCACCACTATTGCTATTATAATGAAAGCCCTTCAACAAAAACGAAACTATTTTGCGAAATCTCTCATAAAGTTGACATTCCAAAATGAAAAAATGCATACTAATTATATTAATGAACGAATAACTCGACACAGAAATAGCGAAAAAAAAGAAAAGCAAATAAATAACCACCTGTGCGTGTGCTTCTATTTAACAAACTAAATATATGTATAGACACATGTTACCACACGCCGCTATTAAACTTTAACCCCATGTAAATTGGCGCTCATGAATTATGTAAAACACGCAACATGATGCCACTAGTATGTGTATAAGAATGCTTGTACTACACGATTTGTGTTTGTTTACACACACATCTAGCGCATAACTCATCTTTGTGATGTGAGCGAATGAAACAAAAGAGAAGAAAAAAAGTCCACTCACGCAAAATAATTGTGTGCTCCTGTAATATGCATTGACAAAGCGTAAAGAAGGAAGCCATAAAGCTGCCTAACTATTTCCAATCAGCGGAAAAACATTGGTTGCTAATAAATTATGTTTATTTGCGCTGTTATTATACTGTTGTTTTATTTGTTTGCGTGAATATTTACATTTCAATTGTTTTTTTTTTTATATTTTTTGGTGAGCTTATAAGATAATAATCGGCTTTTATGGTCTTAATTTTAGTAACTGTCGGCATGAAAGTGGATTAGGAGAGTAGAAAATGATATTAGAATTAATTCAGCTTGATTTTCACCGGTCCGTTCGTACGGCAGCTATATGTTATTGTGATCCGATCTGAACAATTTCTTCGGAGATTGTACCGTTCTATGCGAGATTCAGCATGCCAAATTTTGTGTGGATATCTTGTCAAATAAAAAAGTTTCCCATACAAGAACTTCATTTCGATCGTTCAGTTTGTATGGCAGCTATATGATAGAGTGGTCTGATATTGGCCATTCTGATAAATGAGCAGTTTATTGAAGAGAAAAGGACGTGTTCAAAAATTCAGATCAAAATTCTAAAACTGAAGGGCTAATTTGCGTATATAAAAACGGACAGAGGGTACCGAATAAGTCGACGCTGCGTGTCAAGCTGATCATTTATATCTATATTTTACATCTTCGACGTTTCCTCTCTTTAATATACACTGTAAAAAGTACAATTATATAAGAAATAATACACTCACCGGTAGAAATGTCTGTTATATATGAGTTCATTGCCCACAAAATTCGAAATATTAATAAATTTAGCACTAAAGACAGCATTAAAACCATAAATTTAATAATCTAAAATTTCCAGACATTTTTATTTTGAACATATATTGGTATTATCTTATTCTAAAACTTAAAAAAAAAAAAATTAAAATTTTTCATAAATTTATTTTCCTGAAATCTTTATTTTTCAAGCACTGCTTAAATTTCACTAAATAGGCACGAGAAGCAATTTTTTATTCGCAAAATATCATGTAACCAAAAATACCCGCAATATTATTACCCTTACGGAGCACTTTAGACCAATCATAAAATTATCAGCGACAAAAACCTCAAATTTATTGCATTTTTCGTCCTCAATTAAATATTAAGTGCAGTCAAAAACAAAATGAAAACCAAAAGCAAATAAGCGCAATAAAGTGAATATTGAAAAAGCCGCGATTTCGAGGAGTAAATAGGCAATAAACGTTAGTTATAAGCTTTTGAGCGCAACAGAATTCGTAATAACTGTGCACACACCAAATAAATTCAATAAATGTTACTCATACGCAGTGGCTAAGCCAATGGAATGTTAGATAGCTGCGCCACGCGAACACGTAGTAACAATAAAACGAGCGCAAAAGTGCTGCAACACACACACAACTACACAAGTACAAAAACACTGGTGCACAATCGCACACAACTTTATAAACATATACACAAATATGCACATAGCGATGTGTGAAGCGTGCGGCGTCCATAAACGAAATTCAATAAATTCGACATTGAAGCGAAAATATTGAATTTTACTGCTGAGTCGATAAATAAATTAGTTATATAAACTGTGAAATCATAAAGCCATAAAAAATGTGCACTTTCATTCCAAAAAAAAAATGGAAAAATATTTTTGTTGTGCTAAATGCTAAAATGTCGCGATTGCGGGTAACGCACGCTATGTGCATGAGGCTAGAAGCCGCTAAAACACATAAACCAAACCGGCGTCGAAATAAATTTAAGCGAAAATATGACAATGCAAGTGTACGAGCACTCGTAGATAGCCGATGCAAAAATGCGCAATGCCATGAAAGTAATAAAAGCAAATAGTAAATGAAAATGAAAAATTATCAATGACTGCAGGTGTGTGTGTGTGCATGGGTATGTATTATATGATTGTCTGCATATAAGTTGTACTATAATATTACTTGTATATATGCTACCTCGATTTTCTGCATTTCTGCACTTCTGCCCTTCGGTGAGGGTGTGCGCTAGCCATTGGTCAGCGTATAAACAAAAGGCAATAAAAGAGTGTAGAATGCAGCGTTAAGCTAAATAAATTATTGTCGCATACAAAACAAAGCCATTAAGATAATGTAGACATGAATTGAGTACAGTTAGGTTTGCAAGAAAATGACAGTTGTATTGTAAATAAAATGACTAGCACTTTAGGTGCAATAATTTGTTATAAAAATGTGATAAACAGGAAGTAGTGAGTTACTAACGCAGGAAGCGTGTTTTCTAAATCAATACCGGTCAGTAATATGAAGCAATGAAATTGAAGTGAAGGCTTTTATTGCTTCTACGCATTGATAAATAAATTTTATAACAAAACGATGCGTATTTGAGCTCTAAAATCCTAAAATGACAAATAAACCATTCAAAAAAATTTTGATCGATTTTTCAAAAATTTTTGAATTTTTAAAAATCAAAAATTTTTCCAAAATTTTTTGTAACTATGAAAAATAATACATTCAAAAAAATTTTGATCGATATTTCAAAAATTTTTGAAATTTTAAAAATCAAATATTTATTCAAAATTTTTTTGTAACTATGACAAATAAAACAATCAAAAAAATTTTGATCGATTTTTCAAAAAATTTTGATCGATTTTTCAAAAAATTTTGAAATTCTAAAAATCAAAAATTTTTCCAAAATTTTTTGTAACTATGACAAATAAAACATTCGGAAAAGTGTCTATCGTTTAAAAAATAAAATTATTTAAACAATTTTTTAAAATTTCAAAAAGGAAGTTTTTTTAAATTTCCTTTAATTTTTTAAATTTAACAAATTTTTTTATTAAAGAAAAATTGATCAATTTTTCATATACCCATACCTTTAAAAATAACACACTAACATTTTAAGTCGATATTGTAAATATTTTTTGAGCTGCAGCCGTCTAAATTGTAGTCGCTCAGCTCAATCAGCGCCATCAGCTTATCTTTAAAAACTTCTCTCAAATCTCCTTTTCTAAAATTAGCTTGAGTGCTTGGGAGATGAATGATATGATTGATGATAGATAAATGATCCGATCACTATTAAATAATTAAATATATTCTGCTTCTATTCAATATACTATTACCTAGTTCTCCATCCAAAGACCCAGCCGTTTGTTGAACTAAATCCAATCTCAGCAGGTCAAAAACGTTCAAAATTTTGGACACATTCAAGCTTTTGGAAAAACACGCAGGCTTTTTGTCAACTATTGATATTTTCTCTATCATTATCTGACATAATGATCTATTAGAGTACTACCGTAGTTATATGTTAAAATTCTCAAAATCCGTTTTTATTTATGCTGGCTGTGTCTCTAATGCAGTAATGCAATAAGTACATCAGAATTATTTTTTCTGGATTTTAAATCTTCATATAATTATTTAGGAGATATTCAGAGTTTAGCAATACACAATTATTATTTACATATTTATATTTTTTTAAATTTAATTTTCAAACTAAAAACTGTATCAGTCTCCCAAATATGGTTTACTGACATTATATTGCCCTTTATATTTTTATCAAGTGATCGCAAATGGTCGTTCTACCTTCGATTTATGAGGTGTGAGTCCTGGCTACAATTGTTTTTAGGTATTATAACAAATTCTTGCCTACATTTAGGATCATATAATGTTAATATAAAAAGAATTTGCAAGATTAGCGCATATGGAGTTAGTAAAGAAAAATTGTAAATATTTCTTTTTGTTTGATAGCAGAATGCTTTCTACCGGGTAAAATAGCTGCATTTCTGCCTTTACTATAACATTTCTTGACAGCTGAACATATGGTGTACCTTAGATAATAAAACTGTTTTGTATAATGACAAAAAAAATTCGAGTGATTGTCTGCCTATCCGTGCAAGCTGTAGTAAGTGTGGAACCGTCCTCTAAGAGGCCCTTTCAAGCTACAGAAAGCTGAGGGCATACCTTTTTTGGCTCATCTGCTCATTTAAAATATGTTAAAACATTATTGAAAGATTTGAGTTATATTTTTCATTGTTCTATTTTAACATACGTTATTTTCTCCTTCTTCTTTGTCCCAACGTTCATAATTAATTAACTACCATCACTCTTTTTAAGGACTTACAAGCGTCAAGCTCACAATTCGAAACACATTTTTCATGCTGACCACAACACTTGCCACACAACGCTCGCAACACAGCTTATGGATTCAGAATTAAGTACATGTACTTGCAACTATGCCACATAACTGCTGAGCATACATATTTGTCATCATTAAGAGACTGCAACAATATGCGCAGACAGTCTCCACAATAGCAAATCATATGTGTGTGTTTATAAAAGCAAAAACAAAACAACAAAAAAAAAAAACTGCAGAAAACAGCAGCAAATGCAAGTGTTGCACACCCGCCTGGCAGCCACATGCCGGCGCCTGCAATACTTATACAACTTTTGACATTCCTTTTTCAACTTGAACGCCCTCATGCTGGCCGCGCGCGTAAAGCAAATCCTTGAATGTGAAGGCGAAGAAAAAATCCGGAAATTGTTTGTTTACACTTTCGCGAGCAACGTCTTGCAACCGCTACTACTACACGCATAACTCCCTCACCACACCACGCACACATGTAGTCGCAGTTTACACGCTGTTTTTTTATACTATATTCTTTCTTGCTCTGCTTTGCTTACACGACTTTGCTTTGAAGAATGCTACGCTGTCACCACCATCACATGCTTGACTGAAGCTGCAGCCAGCGCTTGCCGCTGATTTATATGACGTTGCATTAATTTGTTGTTGTACTTCCTTTACGCATTCGCCCCCTGTTATTCTTCATTTGATTTGTTCTTGCATTTTCCAAATGTCTTCTGTCATCTTTCCTTGCTTCGGTTGCGCTTTAACTTTTTGCTTCTTTGACAACAGCAGAGTTCATTGTTATTTAATATTTCACGCTCTGACTCATTGTTGTTGTTGTTGTTGTTGTTGCGTCTTCTATTCTTTTGTTGTTGTCATAGTTTTGTTATTGTTGCTCTTTTGATTGTTGTGTGGCAAATAACACTTGGGGAGCGCGCCGCCACTGTGCTGGTAGCATCTTGACTTTGCTGTCATAAGACTTTTGTTTTAAGTGCACAGTCGTACATACAGCAACTCATACGTACATATAAACATAAATAAAAAATTCTTACACAGATACACGTACATACCGACACATTCACACACATACATAAATATATCCTTAGCGACTCTGCTCCGCCTTGTTTTGGAAGTTGTGGGAATTCCTTGTGTTGTCTGCTTCTTGGTTTGTAAACAGTCAAGGTTGCGTGTTGCGTGCAGTTTTTAATTAAAAATTTGCAGCATTTTTTTTAACTTTTTACCGTTTTACGAGACGGAAATATGAAATGATATAAAATTATATAAACTATGTTTGCAGACAGCGAATAAATATTTAAGATACAGCAATGATTGCGTGTCTTGCGCAAAAGCGGTGAACATATAATACTTATTTTAAATTTTTTTGTAAGTGTGAGGAAAAAGATGCATTTTAAATGCACATTTTTTCTTTTATATTCCGAATTTTTTTTTTTGATTTTCTGGATTTTTTTTTTATTTTTTAGAAAATTTTATAGTTTACTAGCAGTTCGCACGGGTAATAAACAATCATTTCAAAAGTTATTATTTTGTACACACTCTCCCACACACACTTTCTCTTTTTTGTATAGGGCCATTAAAAATTAGTTAAATGAAGCAAATTCGAACATGAAAGTATATTTTTTGTAATATTATTATTTTTTTTAATTTTTGTAAAAAAGCCTTTACTATATATTTTACTTTCGAAAGCTCCTGACAAAACTTCCCTGAAAATGATATGTGGTGTTAATTTATTTTGTGGTAGGAATATATGTGACCTGGTCCACGAAAAGGGGGCTTAGGTGTCAAAAAAATAAAAAATAAAAAAAAAATAAAAAAAAATAAAAAAAAAAATGGAAAAAAAAATGAAAAAAAAAAATATAAAAAAAATGATTTTTTGGCACCTAAGCAAGCCCCCTTTTCGTAGACCAGGTCACATATATTGATTTTCAGGAACTCCGACCCGCGATAGACCAACATACAGTTGGCCTTGAGTAAAACATTCTTTTCGTAAGTCCATCCTTACTAATTGGCCTTGGGACTTGTTTGTAGTTAGAGCGAAGAATGTTTTCACTGAAGCCGTTTAAATGGGGTTGGCAGATTACTTGGTATCATCGGAATCCTCAGTATATGAGTTAGTTGACCAGCAGCTAGGCAGGTGATAATGGTTGCTACAATTAAATCGTACTTCTATTCCTTAATAAGCAGCATCGTCTCGTTGCACATGCTTGGAGGACTTAAGTTCCTCGAAAGCATAATTGGAATTTCAATTTATAAGGTCAATGCATGTGGTGGCAGTCCAGAAAGATTTAACGAATTTAAAAAATACTGCGGATAATAGAAATCATCTTCGATATTTCTCCGAGAACACAACCAATGAAATTCCTTTTCTATTCTATTTTATATATTAAAATTTCTAAACTATGGACTATTTCGTCTAGAGACTCATCCAGAAGAATATTATAGTTTCTGCTTCAATATGAAGTGGGAAAAGTTCCTTCCGCAAATTTAAGCCGTTGACGTGGAAAGTCACTATCAGTGTCGCCATGAAGATGAGCTCTCATATTTGTTCGTAATTTTATATTTTCCATCGAAAAATATCGCTTGAAACATCGACGATATTAAGCATAGTTTGATAATATCTGCTACTGTAACTCTGCTAATGACAGGAAGAGTCTGTCGGAAAACTCCAGCATATACAAGAGCTATTCCGCGCATGAAAACAAAGGGGTTTCTAAGGTCTTTTAATAGGCTGTCCATGGCCTCTATATGTGATTTATGGCTCATGGTGAATCCATCCCACGTAATCAATGAGGCGTTTTGCAATAGTTAACCAAGACGGCCTCTTTTTGCGGATAGAGCATATTGATTGTTGTTGAAGATTTATGGATAACTGAAGTTTAAAAGATGTATGAGCAGTTTTTCCATCATTTGGGCGAATTGCAGCAATTAATGACAAAGCAATCACTATCTTCCCTGATTGTCTTATTTTAGCAAGTTTTAAATTTGCAAGAAACGTCTTGCTATTGCCCTAGCGCATCCAAAAAAAAATGTTGTTTTTGTTATTATTCACGCTATAACACGCGCTTAGCAGTATGTTGCAGCTTAGTTAAATGTTAAATAACATTCTCTCTCTAAATTTAAGCGGGTATTCTAGTCTAGAAGCATAAATTTTATGTAATTTTTAAAGTGTCGTAAACAAAAGGCAATTAATGTTTTTACCATCTATTTTTTATTAGTTATTTGTTAATTTTAGAAGAGTAGAGAAAAAAATTAAAAACTAAAAAAAGTAAAAAATTTCTAAAATTGGGAGTTGACAAAGTGGGGGCCTCTAAATATTTCCACGTGACCATACCCATTATTTCAACCCTGCTAGTTATCTGAAACCAAAAAGAAAAAAAGATTATTAATCTAGAATAATGTTCCCAGACTACGGAAAAGTGGGGAAAAATTTTTTCACAAAATGGCGGCTGCCTAAAAAAATAAGTTCGTTTGTATCACTGTTTCTGAATATTTTGAATTTTTTAAAAATAATAAAAATAAAAATTAGGGAATGGGGTTAGATCCAACCATAGAAAAGCCTATAAAGAAGACTCTGTAAAAATTTCAATTAAATCGGTCCAGTAGAACCTGAGAAATCGTGGGTATCGTTCCGAAAAAGCCAGTTTTGAGAAAAACGTGTTTAAAGTTTCGCGTTCCGGCCGTACCAGTTTGGATGCCGGGTCAGAAAAATGCCTTTATCTCCGAAAATAATTTCAATTTTGAAAAATCCTCTTGTGCACATATTCTTGAATAGTTAAACTTTGAAAATATAAAAATTTCGATGTTTTTAAATTTCTAGACTAGAATACCGCGTTAACATTCTTTGTTATAAGTAAGAATACTCGTATCTTCTTATTATGGATACAAATATATTGGAAATACAACCAGTCAGCCTTCAACTTATGAAGATAAACAACAAATGTATCACGCGGAAAAATATTTATTTTTGTCAATAATTCGAAATCGACTGCTTCATAACCCGTAGCTAATTTGCAATTACATTTGAAATCGAAGCAATAAACATGCAGACCTTGCGCTTGACCCTCAGGTTACGTGGGGTCAGCACAATTTGTATGCGGTAAAGTGCTTACAGCAAATCAGCAAAATGTCAATAAATCTAAATAAATTATGAACCGAACGAAGGAGTAAACATGTGCAACGAGTAAATATATATATCGCGGGTAAATTTATATAGCCAGCGAACATATACAGCGAGCGGAACGTGCAACGATTGAAAGACATTGACTGGCACCTGAACAATTTAATGCGGTTTCGCAACTAAGCTACTGTCTAACAGCAAATTGAATTGAAAGTATGAAAATAAATGATGTCCTACACTTCCTCATAACATAACGAGGAAACAGCAATAATAATAGTCATTAGCGGGTCAATATATTGAATAACGTTTACTTTGGAATCAAGTTTTTGAAGCCAAAGACATTTTAAATATTTGTGGTGAAATTAATATAAGGGTGAGCACATAGTGAAGGTAAGAGGAGGAGCACTAATAATGAGTTTTAGAGTATGATTTTATTGAGTAAAGTTTTTTTTTAAACTTTAATGAAATTTTTCTTTTAATGATAGTGCTGATAATGGTAAAGCAAGTATATGAAATTTAATTTTTGCTATTTTTTTGATATCTTAGAGGTTAATTCTGAAAAAATCATGCGTGAAGTCGTAGCTGGAAAGCATACATAGAATATAGAAAAGTTTGGCTTCTCAAAAACATTTTCTTCTCTACACTTTTACGATATAAATGACCTACACATGTAAAAGGGAGTGCATGAATTCTCTCGTTGTTAGTTATACGAGTAAAAGTATAGTAGTGAGAGAATGGTTTAGAAGTTCAATAATATTTTAAACATTTATGTACTTGTTATCTGAATCACTAAGACTTAATTTTTGCTACAAGCAAGTTTAAAACTAATGGGAAAACTGCCACGCACTTAAAATCTTTTTTTTTGTAGAAACACATCAATTTAAAAGTGAATACTGAACCTGAAAATGTGTTTTCATACTCAAAAAAATTTTAAAAGATTTTGCGGATCGTTCAGACTTAGTTTTCTGAGATGGAAAAAAATTGAAAAAAATTACAAGATATTTACAACCGCACTGAGGAGGATTTTAAGAACAATTTAGATAACTTATTTAATATACATATGTAGTACAAACAGATACTTTGGAACTGATGAATATTGAAGAAGATAAGATATTTTTACAAAAACAAAGAGAACCAGGGCGTCCAGGGTTTATCGTCATCTGTTACTGCGCAAGATTCTATTCAAATGCAGGTGCAACACAATCAATTTGCCAGCTGTGATAAAAGCCTTAAGGAACCCTTAGCATCCACCTTTCAAATGGTAAGTTCAGAAACTACTACAAAACGAGGAAGGAAAAACTTCATCACGCCAGAGTTAGTTGCAGTTTTAGATAGATATCAATTAAGAATAAGGAATTCTGTCTATATTATATACTTCAGGCTGTATAAGAAGCACTGGATCTTAGCGTTGATGATTTTCCGATAAAAAAATCGTCTTTTCAACGTATTCGCACAGAGAGTCGTCAAGATAGAGCGGAATCTATAAAATCGGGTTAATATATCTGAAATATGGATCGTTCACTGGAATGGGAAATTATTACCTGCAGTTGATGTGAGAAGTTCTAAAGAAGCACGGCTACCAAATCTAATTTCATTTGGAGAAAATGAACAACTTCTGGCTGTACCCAAACTGGAGAGTTCTTCCGGCCAGGATCAACCTAAAGATATGTTTGTTGCAATCTCAGTTCAAAGTTAGTGCCAAGGATAAGCATCAGCACATCGAGACCTCTGCTTATTCATTTGCGGTTTAAATATAGAACCCTGGTTGGGATTTAGTCTGGCGTTGAAGGTACCAAATCAATATTTGTGCTTCTTAAAGAGGCTAAAAGAATATGAAACTGTTGACAAATTGATTTCCAACGCTGCCCTGAGCAAGTTGAGTCAACATATTTGGTATTTCTCAGAAAAAATTGGTTTTGTCACCTTTTTTGAAGTTAATGAAAAAAAAAAAGAAATTGTAGTGAATGAGAGTTTGTATGATTCTAGGAAGAGCTAGATTCCATCATGGGAACCACGGGTAATATTGACTCGATTTCCTCTAGTTTTGGTATCATGACACATTTTGACCAGAAAGTGATGCTCTCCGAACTTCATTAAGATAATTCACAAAAAGGGCCCATATAAGCAGTAAAAATCAATGGATGTTCGAAGCACCTTTTTTAGGCATTGACTCGATTTCAGCTTCAAGAAGAAGAGGTTTTTTTTGTATTATATTGCATATCTCCCAGTTTAAAAGATATTTGTAGTAAAAAGTCATTCAAGAAATAGCTAATAGCTTTAAAATTTCATCATTAGATGGGCGATGTCACAATCATTTTCATTATAATTTTAAGCTTTGTTACTATTCGCACGTGCGTCCTTCCAATTTTTCTCTTTACTGTATTAAATGACAAATAACATTATTTCATCCAAACGCTGGTTGAGCTGTGGCATTATTTTTATAAAATATTATGCCATTTTTACATCCAATCACAGTTTTTACACAATTTTCACACCAACATAACTTAAAGCACCCACTCGCCTTCATAATACAGACCAAATCTTCCTTGAACCTTTTAACGCATTAAATTGAACGTTAATTATTTTTACTTAGCCTCATCTCAAATCGCTCTCTGCATTCAATAACTATTTGCCGTTAGCTTTAAAGTGAATGCTTCGTTATCGTTGCCGTTGCACACTCGCCACCCACTGTTGGCCGAGCATTAAAAATATTGTTACCACTTCCAATGCGTTGGTTGTTGTTGTTTTAACGTTATACGCAACAATTGTGTTTATATTGTTGTTACACTACGCTGTCGAGGCACAAGCTGTTGACTATTTGGTAAGCTTTTGCAGTTTTATTCAAAAAAAAAAAAAAAAAATTTTTTAAAATTTTTTCTCGCTTTTGTGTATTCTGCAACCATTCGCTGTTGTTTTTGTTGTTGCTTTGTTATGTAGTCTCTTTAAATTGTTTTATGTTATTATTTCGCAGACTGACAACAGCTGTTCACACTGTAGGCGGCAACTGCAGATGAAGTACCTTTTCAATTTGCGAAATTCAATTAATTCTTGCAACCAAGTCCACTCCATCTTCACTGGTTTATTGTCGCCATTGTCATGTGGCGCATATATATATATTTTAAGCTCACACTCTAGCCTTAATAGGTTGGTACAGTTAGTTAAGGTTGCAGTGTGAGCAGCTGGTGTGCGTTTAATATACTGACCAAATGCTTTCTACGAAAATGTCAAATAAACGAGCCAAAAGTTAAGTGGTAGGTATATGTGTTTATTTCCGGAGTTGATTTATTTTTTTGATAGGACCCTAGAAAAATATCAAAAATTCAAGTTCTTTATGATTTTTGCCATAAAATCTGCTTTAATAGTTATACGCGTTTAAAATTTTGCATAAGAGTACTGAGCATTACCATAGTACACCATGCCCTATGAGTAACACATAATTTATGAGGCACTTGTATGAATGCTCAGTACTTTTAAAGCATAACTTTAATGCATATTAAATTTGAAAATAGTGGTTTTATAAAGAAAATTAATAAAATATTTTTTGTAGAAAATAAATTTTGTATTCGATTATTCTCTGTTCAAAGTTGTTGATTCATTTGCTTTGGAGATACATAACAAATTTTAAAGTGAAAGATCAAAGGAAACCCATGTAAAATACATAGAAAAACTAAACATTTGAACACGGTTGCAAAATTTTAAAACAAGAAAAGAAAAAAATTAATTTTTTGGGGTCTTTTCCAGAAGCTAAAATATTTTTCCCAGTTTTTCATTTCCTAACGGCCAATTTTAAAAAAGAAAAAAAAAAAGGATCGTTGGGTTTTTAATTTTGAGCGATAAGTTTGTTTACCCCTATAAATTTGGGTTTAAATTTTTGTTTTAATTTTTTGAACCCCAAAAAAAATTTTTTCCGGCAAAATATTTTTTTACAGTTTGCATCCAAAAAAATTAAAACCTTTTTTTCCGAAAAATTTTTGAAAATAAATTCCAAATAAAAAAGTTTTCCATACAAGAACTGGGTTTTGTTCAATCAGTTTGTATGACAACTATAGCTATATAATCCGATCTGCATTATTTCTAAGGAGAATGTACCATTGCTTTGAAAACCAATCCTAGCAAAATCTCGTGAAAATATCTCGTCTAATAAAAAAGTTTTCCATACCAGGACTGAATTTTCAGCGATCCGGTTGTATGACAGCTATATTCTAAAGAGGTCCGATTTCGGTAGTTCCGACAAATGAGAAGCTTCTAAGGAGGAAAAGGACGTGTGCGAAATTTCAGATCAATATTCCCAAAAAAAGACATGGTTAAATCGACTCAACTTATCAACCCGGGAAACTTAATATACCCTGTTCGGGTAATAATAACGAGCTCTTTTCTTGCATAATTTTTTAAGAAAAAAAACTGAAGCTTCAGCAAGATTTTGCAAAAATATTAACTAGAACACCCTAATATATTTGTGTGTGTTTCTGGTTGTGGTGAGTATGTGAAGGGTACTCATAGCTTGCGTGACCAGTGACCAGCAATGCTGAGCATACAAGCTGCTGTGTGAGCGATAACAGCTTCAACTGTTCAATTTAATTTTATTCAATTAGAGAAAATCTAACAGTTTCAGCATACTGTTAGCAAATTTCGTAAGACAAAACACGACAACTCACTTAGACATTATACCAAACACTTACAAATACATATATATTGTGTGTGTCTCTAATCTGCAAATATCTATTCATCAGCACTCATCGGCCGCATCGAAAGCCGCTTATGGCCAACTCGTAAGCGTTGCTATTAACGCTTTTGATTACGTTAAACAGTTGAAAAGCGTAATGCAGCCACGTAACAAGGAGACACTGCTGCAGCTTGGTAGCTGCCCAAAACATTTCGGCTTCATTTGGGCAAAACAAAAGCCAGTTAAATGGAGTGAAGTACATAAAGTGTGCAGCGTTGTTGATGGGTTGAGATATAAGCGTGGCGAAAGGGGCAAGTTTAATGCCTGCCATAGCTGCGGCTTTACGAGCGGTAGCCGGTATACGAGCAGCTACTAAATTTGCTGATTTGGCCCCTTTTATATGGGCTCAAAGGTTTGTTTGTTTGCATGCGTGTGTGTGACATTTTTTACATGAATAATTTTCACTTTAGGTTTGTGGCACAGTTTTAGGCGTGCAAAATTTTGCTTACACGACTGCGACGACACCTCTGCAATGAACGGCCCTTTTAAAACAACCACAGCTTCACACTATTTTGTGTGTGTTTACATAAATGTATGTCCAATTTCCTATTAAAATTGCCATTCTCCTTGCTTGCTTGTTTCGTTTGGAAT
Source organism: Bactrocera correcta (assembly GCA_027475135.1). Classification (NCBI taxonomy): domain Eukaryota; kingdom Metazoa; phylum Arthropoda; class Insecta; order Diptera; family Tephritidae; genus Bactrocera; species Bactrocera correcta. The sequence goes on from CM050327.1 coordinate 41,965,007, forward strand.
TTATTGCTTTGCTTATATTGTGTAACTTCTTTGGTGCTCATGCTCCGCACATAATTTTCGGTTTTCATTTGCACTTTGTTTGCCTTTTTTTACCTTTTCCCCTATTTTTATTTCACACTTCTGTTCAGTTTCTTTTGTTTTTGGGGATATTGTGATTTTTATGATGTATGGAAAAAGGGTGCACTTAATTATCTTCTTCTTATTTTCTGTTTTTCTCTAACTTTGTTTATTTTATTTGAGGTTCAGTTCTTTTCTTTAGGTTATTAACAAACCTCGTTAATTTGCAATTTTCGTTTTATAAAGTTTGATATTCTAATTAAATTTTTTAATCTCAGTTGCACTAAAGACCTGAGTAGAGTGTATTTCTTATAACATGAATTTGGGGAGAAAAAACCTTTAACTTAATTTTGATCATAATTTTGTTCTCATATTTGAACAGTTAGTTTGGAGATTGTATCCTTTCCTCCAAAAATATTCTACGCCAAATTTTTAGAAGCTTTCCCCGTTAGAAAAAAAATTTTGCTTTCAGGAACTTGATTTTGATTGTGCAGTTTGTATAGCAGCTATATGCTATAGTTATCTGCTATCGGTGAGTTCCCACAAATGAGCAGCCTCTTGAAGAGAAAATCGGTATCGCTAAAACTGAGGGACTAATTCATGTATTAGCATTAGTATTACTAAGTTCTCGCTGTTTTTTTTAATTAAATTAAATTTTATTGCAAGGAAATGGTTACAGATGATTTCTTCGCAGTATTGTCCATCGCTAGTCACAATTTTTTTCTATATGTTTGGCAAAGTTTATATACCATATAACATTAAAACTATTCACCTTGTAATGCTAACCCAAAAATCAAGCCTTTTCCGATGTGTTGTTGTTAGTAAAACTTTTTCTGAGCCACACCGTGCGCCACCAAAAAGGAAAAAATAATAATCGAATGGTGAAAAGCTGGGAAAATATGGCGAGTGTGGTAGGATTTTTCATTTAAGCGTTTCCAGGTAGATTTTAAAGATTATGACAACGTTAGGCAGAGTGTTGTCAAGTATCACTTTTTCGTGCCTTTCTTGCAATTGAGGTCATAGGGAACCCAACTTACTTGTCTCTGAATTTTTCATAGCGCTTGTAGTCATTTCTAAACGGCTAAGCCGATGACTGCCAATGCTGAAGCAAGCTCTTCTTTCATTTGCCGCGGATTCATATAGAACAAAGTCTTCCCAAATCCGTTGCTTCGAAGGTTTTTGTCCTTCCACCATGCGTAGGGTCGTTAAAATCGAAATCGCCGTCCGTTGTTTCACTTGGGGCAGCCCTTTTGTAAGCATTTTGGGGTTCGATTTCTGCTTCGGTCGCTATTTCTTTCGAAAAAGAAATTAGTAATAAAAAATAACCAAAGTCTCTAGCGTTGAAACGCAGTTTCTTTTTCAAATGCCCAGGTTAAATTTATCACGGTTTTTGGGTTTCATCCAAATCGATCACCACTAGCTACTGCAGCCATCTATTAACAAGCAGGGAAAATTCATGCTTATCACTTATACAAATTATACTTTATATATTCCCGAAAATTTTGCCAAAGGAAATGGGAAATCAATGTCAAAACTTATTTGAAATGGTAATTTTTAGAAAACTTTCCATAATTGGTTTATTTCCGAAAATTTAAAAAATATATTGGATAAAAGATTTAAAAGGTACTTTAAAAGCTTAAATGGTAAAGGTTTTTTTAAAAACAAAAGGTTTTTTAATTAGGAGTTTTTTGGTAAAGGTTAAAAAACCTTTTTTCCAAATTTAATGTGTTCTTTGAAAGGTTTTTAGTCTAAAATTTTAAAAAATGTTAAAAATGTAATTTAAAAATTAAAATTTTAAAAGTTAAAAGGGAAAGGAAAAAATTTGGCTTGTTAAACCGCCCTTTTATAATATTTTAATAAAGGAATTTTTTTGGGAAAAAATTAAAAGGGGAAATACTAAGATGAAAAATTTTCAAAATTAATAAATTCAGAACCCAGATGTTGGGGAAAAAGCTATTTTTAGTTCATAAAAAAAGGAAAATCAAGGTTTTTCGGGGGCCCAAAAAGTAAAAATTTTGACACCAAAATTTGGTTAGAATAAAAACCTCTCCATTTTTTTGAATAATTTTTCAATTTGGGAATGTCTTTAAAAAAAATTTACAAATAAAGTGATTCCAAAAACCGGGCCTTGGAAAGTGTTTCCCAAAGCCCAAAAGCCTTTTCCCGGGGCCTTTTTTAAAACCCCCAACCGCGAATTCAAGTTCAACCAAAAAAAAATTTGGGGTTTTTGGGATTTTTCTTTCCCCGAGAAGTTCTTTTTGAAAGGGCTTAGAATTTCCATTTTTGGGGGTTTTTTTTGGGTTTTGCGGCAAAAACTGAATGGTTTTTTTTGAAAATTTTTTGAATTTTTTTGGGAAAAAAAAGGCCCTCGGGGGAAAGGGTGCCTTTTCCGAAATTACCAGGGGGTTCCCTAAATGGTTAAAAATTTTTCGATGAGCTTTTTTCTTGTTACGTTGAAACAACCGAAAAAAATGAAAATTATGGCAAAAGGGGGGGGAACCAAAAAAAAGGAAAAAAAATTAAAAAAAAATGTTTTATTTTGATGTTTTTTCATTTTCTGGTATTGTGATTTTTGATTTTAAGGGAGGTAACCAAAAATATTATTTAACCTTATTTCCTTTTTTCCCTTTTCCCCCTTTTTCCGCCTAAAAAGGGCCGGTTGTTTGGAAAGACAAAAATTTGGTTTTTACAACACCCAAAAATTTTCATTTTTTTTTATGGGCCCCCCAAATTTTTTTTTTTAAAACATTTTGCACAAACTCAACCCCAAACGGGTTCCCAAACCATTAAAATGAAATTTGGCGTTTGGGTTTGGCGCCCCCAACTCAAAAGGGGTGGGGAACAACCGTTTTTTATACATAAAAAAGGAAAAATTTCAACTTGCGCAATTTTTTCGGAACTGAAGGCCTTCCCCCCAAAATGGCTACAAAATTTTGAAATTAAAAAACCGTTTGGATTTTGCCTTGCATCAAATTTTCTTTTTAGGGGGGAAATTTTGGGTTTTGGAAAAATAAATAAAAATTTTCCCAAAATTAAATTAACCAAATTAAACCTTTTAAAAATTTTTTGGGCAAGTAGTTTTCCTTTTAGGGTTTTTTCCGCCTTCCCCTTTGGGTTTTTTACAAATTTTGGGGCAAATTTCCCCGTTAGGGTATTTAAAAAATAACGCTTCAGTTTTCCTATACTTTTTATCATTTTAATACTTGTAATTTAAATAAAAACACAAATTTTTTTTCGTTTTGGGTTTTAACCCAAACCCTTGGGGCAGGACGGTGCTAAAAAAAATTTAAATTTTTTTAAAACCCTTTTAAATTTTAGGTTAAAGGGAATTTTCATTTTAAAAACCAAAGAAGGCCCTTTCCCTTTTAAACTTTTGGAAAGGGGAATCTAAAAATTTTTTGGGTGGGGGTTTAAAGGCTGATAAAAGGAAATTTCAAGGGCTTTAAAAATTTTTTTTTGGGGGCCAAAAATGTGAAAAAATTTAAAAATTTTTAAAAATTTTCTTACTTAAAATTTTAAAAAGTTTTTTTAAAAATTATTTTTTCACTTTTTGAAGCCTAAATTGCACCAAAAATCAAACAAAATTAAAAAGTTTAAAATTCAAAAGCGAAAGGATTTCGGAAAAGTTTCCCCTTTTACCTTAAGCCAAAATCCTTTTTTAATTTTAAAAAACCTTTTTTTTGAAACCTGGGATTTATGCCCCATTTTCAAGTGCAAAAAACGCGCCCCTTAAATTAAAAAATTTGGTTTTTGGCATTTTTTTTGCCCCGGGCCTAAAACCCCCTTTGAAAAAAATTTGGCTGTATTTATTACTTTAAAAATTTTGGGGGTTGAGGGCTTAAGTTTGTTTGTTTTTAAATTTGGGGAAAATAATTTAAAATTTTTTATTTTTTAATTTGTTAAAAATTGTTGTTTAAAAATTTTTAAAAATGGCAATTTTTGGTGAAAATGGCCTACAAAGGCAAAAAGGGAAACCAAAATTTTTGTGAAATTTAAAAACATTAAAAATTAAATTTTTGGGTTAATTTTTTTTCTGAAAGCCCGGTGGGTTTTTTTTCAAATAAAAGTTTTTAAGGGAAACAAAAGTTTATTTTTAAAAGTAATTTTTGCAATTTAAAAGGGGGAAAGCCATAAAATTAAGAAAAAATTGAAGAAAATTTTTAAATTAAATTAAATTTTTGTTTAAAATGTTAAAGTTTAAAATTTTTTTAAATATTTATTTTTAACCCTGTTAAATTGGGGGTATTTTATACAAAATTGGAAATTTTTTTTAAATTAATCCTTGTTTAATAATTTTTGATAAAAATTTGTTTGGGGGTTTTCCCAAACGTTCCTTTTAAATTAGGTTTTTACCAATAACCCTTTTAAAATTTTCCTTTTCATAATTTTGGGGAAAAATTTTTTTGCTTTTTATGGAAAAAAAATTTTTTTGTTTAAAACTTTTTAAAAATCTAAAAAATTTTGGTTTCTATTAAATTTAATGAAATTAATTTTATTTAATTTTGGGTTATGGCCCTATGAAAAATACAATTTGGGTTTAAATTTATTGGGATTTTTCCCCCAAATTAAGCTCTTTTTTTTTAATCAAAAAATTTAAAAAACGCCCCCTTTTTTAAATTTAAAACAAATTTAAGGGGCCTTTTCAAATTTTATTTTGGAAATGTTTTTTGGGGTGGCTCAAAATTTTTAAAAAAAATTCAAAAGTTTTAAAAATGAAGTTTTTTTGTTTTCGATTTTTATTAAAATCAATTTTTTTTATTTTATTTATTAAAATTTTCCCGGTCCGGGTCTTAATTTTAACCCAATTTAACCATTTGGGGAAACCAAAAGGAAAATAAAAAAAAAAAAAAATTAAAATTTTTTTTGTTTTTTTTTCTAAATTATTGGTTTTTTCTTTTTTCTAAAAAAAAATGAAAAGTTTTAAAACCCCCCTTTTTTTGCCCTTTTTGTCGAAGAAAAGTGTAATTTTTATTAAAAGAAATTTCAGGAAAAAATTTAAAAAAATTTTCCCCCTTTTTAATACTTCTACTTTTTTCATAAACCTTCTTAAAAAAAGTTTTTTTTCTTTTAAATTTTTTTATCCTAATTCAAAAAAATTTTTTTTGCCCTTTTTATGCCCCAATTTCATTTATTTTTGGGCCCTTTTTTTTAAAAACCTTGTGAAAGCTAAGGCCGGTGCGTTTTTTAAAAAAATAAAAATTTTATTTGTTTCCTTTTGGAGGGGTCAGCTTGAGGTTAAAAAGTGTACTTTTTTCTATTTAATTTGGTTCAATTAAGGCCCGTTTGTTTAAAAAGCCTTTTGGGTCAAAAGGTTTTAAAGTAATTTTCGGAAAGGGTGTTGTAGGGAAAAATTTGGGGAAAGTTAAAGGTTTTCAACAAACTTTGGAAGAAAAAGTGGTGCTTTTTAAAAGGTTTTAAAGTTTTAAAAATTCAATAAAAATTTAAAAGGGAAAATTTTGGGGGGCTAGCAATTAAAATAAAAAAATTTTACAAAAATTTTTTTTTTTTTTTACTTACCTTTTTAAAAAAAATTTTTAAAAATTTTTTGAAACTTTTTTTTTTGTTTTGTTTTTTTTTAAAAAATTTTAAATTTTTTTGCCCCAAAACTTTCCCAAAAATTGGAAATTTTTATTTGCTTTGCTTTGAAATTGGGGAAATTTTGGAAAAAAAACTGGCCACTTAGGCTTAAAACCTTTAAAACCAAAGTCAATATTTTGAAAAAAGTTAAAGGAAATTTTTTTTAATTTTTTAAAACCAAAAATTTTTTTTGTTTATTTACTTGTTTTTAAAAATTTTAACTTTTTCCCCCAAATTTCCGGCTTAAAAATTTTTCAAAAAAGCTGCTAAAAAACAAAAAACTTCCCCGGACCTTTCTAAACCACCAATTTTTTAAAAAAATTTGTTTACGGTAAAATTTAAAATATTTCAAGGGGGGGAAAATTTTTAAATTTAAAATTGGTTTTCAAATTTTTCAAAAAAAAAAATTTTTGTAAAAAATTTTTTGTTACCCCTTTCCGTTTTTAAAATTTGTTTGTTTAAATTTTTTTAAATTTGGTTTTACAATTTGGGGCAAAATTTTTAAATTTTTTGGGAAAACCCCCCCTTTAAAAAAACAAAATTTTTAAAATTTAAATTCAAAAAGCTTATAAAAATTTCTTTGTAGACATTTTTCACATTCAAATGTGATATTTTTTAAATTAATTAAAAATTCCCGTTTAAGGAAAACACAAAATTGTTCCCAAATTATGCCTAAAATTTTTTGTCAAGTATTACCTTTTCCGTGTGAAAGGGTCTAATTTTTGCTTAGAACAAGGGGAAACATTCCCAAGAAAATTTTCTAAATTAAGATTAATTTGTTTTTGGAAAATTTTTTAAAAGTTTAAAGTTTTTTTGGGGGAAAATTGTTTTTTTAACTAAAAACGCTTTTATTTTCGAGTGGAAAGTTTTCATCTCAAAATCTAATGAATTTTTTTAATTAAATTGCCAAAAAATTGGGGAATATTTTTTTTTTTAAAAATTCTTTTTAAAAGTTTTCCGGAAAATTGTAAAAAATTAGGCATCCTTAAACCAAGTCACTCACCCTTTTTTAAAAAATTGGGTTAAAGAAAAATAGGGTAATGAAAAACCCTAAGGGAATTGATTTTTCCTTGGGAAAAAAAAAACCTTTTCTTTTAGGTGAAAAAATGTATAAAATTAAACTTTTCCCTTTCCTTTTAAGGGAAAAAATAAAAAGGGGATTTTTAAAATTTTTGGGGGCAAAAAAAATAAGAAACATCTTTTGGGGATTTGTATATTTTCAAAAAAGGGGGCTTAATATGAAAAATTTAAATTTTTTTGGTTTTTTTATTTTTGAAAATTTTTAAAATTTTACCACTGAATTTTTTCGTCCACTTTTTTTAAAACCCCAAATTTGCAATTTTTTTTTTTTAAATCCGGGGAAATAATTTTTAAAGCAGCCAAAAGTTTTTGCCAAAATTTTTTCCCCAGGGGCAAAATTTAAAGGAATAAAAATTTTAGTTTTTCAATTTTTTTCACTTTTTCAATATTTTTTCCAAAAAGTTAAAACCCGGTTAATAAAGGGAAATGAATTTTTTCGCTTTTTTTCCGTTTTCTTTAACCCCGGTTTTTTGGGTATGGTTTAGTTTTTTTTCTTTAAAATTTCCTTTTTCCTTTTTCTTTTATTTTTTTAGATTTAAAAAGCCCTTTTTTTTTCCTGCCAAAAAAGGAAAAAAAAAAAATTTTTCCTTTTTGGATTTTTGGGGTTTTTTTTGGCCCCCACGCACCCAGCCTTTTGTTTTCTTTTTCCCGAAAAAAAGCTAAAAATTCAAGCCCAAAGCCCTCAAATAGGGGGTTGAAAAATTTTAGGAAAAAAAGCTTTTTAAAGGGGTTTTGAAATTTCCCAAAAAAAAGGTTTTTGGTTTATTTTAACAATTTTTTTGTTTTTGCTTCCAAAAAGGGGTTAAAACAAAAATTTTGGCTATTTTTTAACTTTTTTTAATGGGGCGGGTAAAATTTTTTTTTTTACAGCTTCGGGCCACAAATTAGAAATTATTTGGGGGGGAAGGAAATTGAAAATTTATGTAAATAAACTGAAAATGAAATATAAATAAAGAAAATGTTTCTGTGCGATATTGGTGCACTGAAATTATGGGTTTTAAGGAGGCAAATGGAAAAATATCGAAATGGAAAATAATCATTTAAACTACAGTGGCGGAAATTGAAATCAGTACAGATTTTCTCCTTACGTACGAGATCCCGTCGTCCCTTCAGTCCAACTTTGCTTTCTAGTCCAACGGAGGCATTGCTGACGGATTTTCTTTGTGAGAAGTGGTGTTTTTTAAGGGGATTGTCGCGCGTTCAAACCAGCATACCTGCGCCTGTTTGGTATAGTTCTAGCAGTGACTTCGATGCCTAGGTCTTCTGATTTCCATGCGAATGTCCTCAGCGGTTTTGAATCGAACTTTGGGCTAATATGATCTATGTGCCGATCTTACGTAGAAGATATTTTCCTTGCTGTCCTTGAGCCTAGTTTTTTACTCAGAGACCCACTGTTTTGAAATTTTTACAAAAAATCCCCGACGGCAGACTTCTTGAATTCAGCTCTTTCACTGATTTTCCGTATGCTAAAATTTTTTTTGAAATAATAAAGTAATTTGCTTCTTAATTGCCAAGATCACCTTTTTGGGTTCGCGTCCTTGCTTCGCTATTGGGTTTGTATCTTCGATCAAATATATATACATACGCCTAAATGTAAGTATCATTTAATATTTAATTTGAAACCATTGATGTTTCCAAAATGTTGCATTCTCTCACTTTTAAATAACACATTTTAAATTAAACAACTGTGTTTCGAAAAAATAAAATATTATTATTATTATTTGTGGCTTACAAATTCTCCAGCTCTAATAGTATGGCCGAGGCTCTTGTTTTGCGGATTCCTTTGATCTTAGCGTCTGCTTTTTTAAGATTTATCTTCCTACGGATATTCTTACGGACCACGGCGTAGCTATTGCCTTCTGTTGCCTTTCTGATCACGGCATCTGATTGTTTGGGCCTATTATATGCTCTCTGAATTGCAGCTATATACTCCCGTGTTATCTCTCTGTCGCCTTTTATGTGCTTCCACCACTATTACTTCCTTTGCGTAGATATTTTTTGCTTTTTTAGGCAAAACCATTTGCCAATGGCCGTTCTTTTCGTTTCGTGGTCGCACTGTTTCTAGCCACTCCACAGGGCTTGTTGCGCGCCGTTTCGAGGTTATTGACTTGGAGATCGTGATGTGTCTGCTTAGCCTGTTTCTGCGATAACTCTTGATTACATCGCAGAATTCGTCTAGCTGTCTCGTTTCGTTCTTAACATCCATGCTGACGTTTTTCTGTTTTGCCATCGCCAACTTCGTTTAGTTTTCAATGGTACTGACAAAGAATGGTAAAGACATCGCCATCTTCATTATTTACACGACATCCTTGCAACTTACCAGACATTATTCTTCTCTCTTTGGGTAATGTACTCTTGTTTTGCTACATTTTGAGGTCCTTCTGTGGTGGCAACTGGCCTGCTCTTCCCCTCTGCTTGTTGTACTGTTGGTGCTTGTGTGGTAAGTATAAGTGATCTTAGTATCCTACTACTTTTACGGAAGACGGTTTTAAGTTGTTCATCTTGGTCATTTTCATTTTGTTGTTCCTTTTATTGGGGTTTTGTTGCAGCTGAGATACACCTCATTTTAATTTAATTTTGGTGGGTTTTCGCTTCCTGTCGCTGTCTTCACACGTTGTAAGAGTTGTCCTTTATGATCACTGTGGTTATCTATGTAAGCATGGAGAGCATGCGAGGGTTCAGACAAGTCCTTATGGGAGCTTATGGTTGGCGCCAGATTCGAGCACGAATCAGGAGCTCGTCACAACAGAATCTGTAAGGCAAAAAAATTATGGTAAGGGTTTTAACGAGATGTAAGTGAGAACAGTATTTCTCAGCCTGTCAGTCGGCTATTTATTGAGGTGGTTGAATATTGCCCACACCAGCTAATCCGATTACGGTTTCCAGTACACCATAACCAGAATTTTACTGACCTCGATTCGACGTTTACGTCGACGTCTGTGTACATTTGATGGATTGCTGTTTTGTTCCCTCGTTGCATTGTTGCCTCTTTCTCGTGTGTAGGTTCTCGCTCGGTGCAACTCCGGTAGGTGATGTGGATGCTTGTTTAAAGGCTGCATATTTTTGCGTCTTCGCCAGAGGCTCATTGGTGGTTTTGAGCCAAACGCTCTTGTCCTGCAGCTCTAGGTCCGGAGCTACATATTATTATTCGCAGCAGTGAGCCCGGCAGTAGTCTGAGCTCAGCCTTTTTTGTATATTAAATTCGAACCCTAAAGAAATGAATATTTTCTCCTTATAACTAGGATGACAGTGAATGAAAATATATAGTGAAGTTAGGATATACTGGTCCGCTGTCACGCCGTACATACGAGTACTAGTCTTTGGTACAGGACTTTAGCGCCTTTGCGAACTTCAAGAGCGACTTGTTATCTAGTTTTGGTACTTCATCTAGCCCTTGTACTGCGAGACACCTAGATATCTAAGACGAGTTCATTCTAGAAAAGGCCGGACAAGAATGGAAGAGGAGTCTAGCGACTCGCTCATATCTTTCTTCTTATATTTCTTCCTTGTGTCTTCGTTCCTAATGTACTTTCAGCTAGCATGTGTTGCAAGTTGTGACCTGCCATTAACCCAAAAATTATCCTGGAGTCCTTTCGAGACTCGATCAAGAAATCACTCGCGTGTTTTTCTTCGGGATTCTTGGCGATCCTGCATGTGCTTTAGGCATTCTCTCACTTTGATCGTCTGTCAGACTTTTCGGAAATTTCATTTTAAATCGTTTTTGACGATTATGTATTTCCTGCAGTGGTGCGTTAGCCAAACGGATGGCACTGTTGGTAATCACATCATCTGTTTTGTTTCCCGGAATTTCTTGGAGGTCTGGAATCCAGTATATTTGCAACCGCTTTTCGGTAGCCACTACATCTACTGCATACTTGATTTTAAAAACATTTCCTGATAAAGTTTATTTATTTATTTCCAAGCCGCGTGCGTTTTTCATTTCAATTTTTTTTTTTAGATCGCTCTCATAAAAGAAAAAAAAAATAAAACTTCTCAATGAATGTCATTCATTGTATTAATCTTACCATCCCGACCAATACAAAAATTACTCTCATATGTACAATCATTTTATAAATCTCCAATAAATAAATAATTTAAAAAAGGGTTTAATATCAAAAAACTCGAGATTAAACAATTTTGACATCTCCTTTTGATCCCCAATTAAATTGCACTTTTATTTGCTCTCTCCTATTTGCTTAAGAAACTTTATTATTGCAAGCAAAAAATTGCAAATATCAATATTTGCTGTGGTACTCTGTCCAAAGTTCGCAAAAGTTCACGCTTAATTGTGTGACATTATGAAACTTTTGCGACATAAATAAAGCAATTGTTTTGCGCTCTTCTAACGAGTTTACGCTTAGGCTACAAACTTTCAGAGTTTATGTTCGTCACATTAAATGTTGTTGCCGCTGATGAAATTAAACTTTCAAAGGGTAGATTAATTTGCTAAAATTAGAAAAGCCTATTTATGTGTATAATTTACAGACAGAAAAATTACAAAAAAAATGACTGTGGAGGCTGAGATTAAGAGCTTGTATACTTTTGATCCAAAATATAATAAATTAGTACGTTTTGTCAATATTGTTTGGGTTTAGTATAGGATCATATGAAGAAAAGCAATTATATTGCACGCTTGCAAGCGACCCAAGAAAAAATCCGGATCTTCTAGATTTTGTGATATACTCCTGTTTACCCAGACATAAGTTAAACATCAAAGACAGTAATGAACTAAGTTCAGATCACTCGCCTTTAATTGTTTCATATAATGAAAATGTTTACCAGACTTCCAAAAAATATAAGATCCTTACCCCGAAAACCGATCTCAAAGCCTCCGAATATTGGATCGATAAACATATTGACCTTAACGTGCCCTTAGAAAATGATGGTGAATTGGATTCAGCGGTAGAATCATTTACAAACCTGGTTCATGAGGCCGCATATCTATCTAGCCCGATAAGAAACCAGCCGACTTTTACTGATCATTTACAGGTTCCTGCTGAAGTGTTGGGTCTTATTAAAGAAAAAAGAAGATTAAGAAAAGTTTGGCAGCTAAATAGATACCCAGCTGAAAAGAGAGCACTTAATAAAGCAAGCAAGCTACTAAAATTAAAGCTTACATTAAAAACCTTGAACTCGTTAAAAACGATGAGCACAGACACTGGAAAGCTACCAAGTACCTTAAACGACCAACTAAACGAAACGCAACAGTTAGGGACTCAAATGGGGTATTTTGCAGGAGTGATAAAGCCAAAACAGAGGCCTTTGCTTAACACCTCTACCAAACTTTTCAACCTAATAGCTTAGGTGCTAGTAGTGATGAAACAGAGATACTAAACTTCTTAGTATGGCCTAAAACCAAATAAGCCTGAAAGCTGTCTTACGTCATATCGTCCTATTAGCTTACTGGTAACACTTTCGAAAATACTCCAAAGAATGTTACCAGTAATTGAGGATCAAAAAATCATACCTGAACATCAGTTTGGGTTCAGAATAAGACACGGTACGCCAGAGCAATGCCATAGGGTGGCAAATGTAATTACAAATGCGCTGGAAGAAAAAAAAAAAACTGTTCTGCAGCCTTCTTAGACGTTAGAACAAGCTTTTGACAGGGTATGGCATCCAGCACTCCTCTTCAAAATAAAAAGGCTAATGCCAGCACATTACTATTTAGTGCTTAAATCTTATTTAAGTGACAGACACTTTTATGTAAGGCACCGGGGGATGCCTCATCAGAAATCTACAGCATTAATGCTGGTGTACCGCAGGGTAGTGTTTTGGGTCCAGTACTGTACACAATATTTACAACAGATATGCCCACATTACGAGAAATAGAGGTAGCAACTTTTGCTGATGACACAGCGTTTATCGCTTCTAGTGGTACGCCTATAGAAGCTTCGTCTCTACTTCAAAACCAACTGAATATGCTGGAAGTTTGCCTCAACAAATGGAAAATAAAGGTTAACTCTGAAAAGTCTACACAAGTCACATTTGCATTAAGAAAAGAGGAGTGTCCTGCTGTATTTTTAAATAATAAGCAGATTCCTACTAGGGACAAAGTTAAATATTTAGGGATGCATCTAGATCGACGTCTTACATGGAAAAGTCATATTCAGGCTAAACAACAACAATTAAAAATCAAAACTAAACGCATGTACTGGTTGATCGGTCGAAAGTCTCAACTTAGCATAGAAAATAAAATACGGCTCTACAAAGCTATTCTCAAATCCATATGGACATACGGCATATAGCTTTGGGGTACTGCCAGTAAGTCCAATGTGGAGATTTTGCAACGTTATAAATCAAAAACATTGCGGTCACTTATTAACGCCCCATGGTTTGTCACCAATGAAGCTATCCATAACGACCTAGGTAAAAATTCAAAAAGATTTATATTTTTTAATAATTCATCTTCTAGTAAAACTAAAAAAATTCTAAAAGAAGTTTAAAATTTTACAAATTTTTTAAAAATTGAAAAAGAAGTGATTTTTGACCAAAAAAAATTTTACTTTATGTTGTTTAATGATATGTTCCAACTTGACTTTTCTTAGTTTTTTTTTGTTTTAGTTTAAATAGAAGAAAATTTAATCGTTAAGATAATTAACTTTGCCCCAATTCTATACAACGTTTACTTTTTTCTTTCCTACCCGCCAATTAGGAAAAATCGTAAAAATGAAAAACCGAGAAATCCCGGGTCGAAGTTTTCGCTTTCTGCCCAATCGCTCATATATCTGCTAGACGCTCGTCCTATCTCCATTCTCATCTATAACTTTGGGCACATATTCTTAGATTATTTTTAAAGAGATTTAAGCAAAAAAAAAAATAGATTTTTTGAAGCTTCCAAAGCAGGCTCCCCCCTTAACCATAAATTGATGCTGTTCCCCCACATGGTCTTGTTGAAACCCAATCTCGCCGAGATCACAAGCTTCAATTTAAAACACCAAATAGTCGGTTAACACGGCGCTATAGCGGCCACCATTGACAATTGAGTCGGCATAAATATGAACCGAAGATTCCACCGACCAACAAACCACACCAAACCGTTGATTTATTATAAAGGGTGATTTTTTAAGAGCTTGATAACTTTTTTAAAAAAAAAAACGCATAAAATTTGCAAAATCTCATCGGTTCTTTATTTGAAACGTTAGATTGGTTCATGACATTTACTTTTTGAAGATAATTTCATTTAAATGTTGACCGCGGCTGCGTCTTAGGTGGTCCATTCGGAAAGTCCAATTTTGGGCAACTTTTTCGAGCATTTCGGCCGGAATAGCCCGAATTTCTTCGGAAATGTTGTCTTCCAAAGCTGGAATAGTTGCTGGCTTATTTCTGTAGACTTTAGACTTGACGTAGCCCCACAAAAAATAGTCTAAAGGCGTTAAATCGCATGATCTTGGTGGCCAACTTACGGGTCCATTTCTTGAGATGAATTGTTGTCCGAAGTTTTCCCTCAAAATGGCCATAGAATCGCGAGCTGTGTGGCATGTAGCGCCATCTTGTTGAAACCACATGTCAACCAAGTTCAGTTCTTCCATTTTTGGCAACAAAAAGTTTGTTAGCATCGAACGATAGCGATCGCCATTCACCGTAACGTTGCGTCCAACAGCATCTTTGAAAAAATACGGTCCAATGATTCCACCAGCGTACAAACCACACCAAACAGTGCATTTTTCGGGATGCATGGGCAGTTCTTGAACGGCTTCTGGTTGCTCTTCACCCCAAATGCGGCAATTTTGCTTATTTACGTAGCCATTCAACCAGAAATGAGCCTCATCGCTCATCGGACACGGACGCGAAACACATTTCGAACCGAACACTGATTTTGGTAATAAAATTCAATGATTTGCAAGCGTTGCTCGTTAGTAAGTCTATTCATGATGAAATGTCAAAGCATACTGAGCATCTTTCTCTTTGACACCATGTCTGACATCCCACGTGATCTGTCAAATACTACTGCATGAAAATCCTAACCTCAAAAAAATCACCCGTTATTTCTGAATGAAATGGCAGATCTTGAGTTTTTTCAGCTCTTTTTTCTAAATGTGGCAATTTTGCTTTTTTACATATGCATTGGGACAGAAATGGGCCTCATCTTTGATGAAAATTTGACCTGAAAATGTCATAGATATTTTCAAGAACCAATAGATCGAAGCGATGCTGTTTGGTAAGGTCGAGTGGCTTCAATTCATGCACAAGCTGTATTTTTTATGTTTTCAATTTAAGGCCTCGACATAAAATGCGTCAAATCGTTCGATACGTCAGTGCGAGTTGCTGCGAACACCGCCGAAACAACTCTTCACGGTTATATATAGTTATAGTAAGTTCACCTGGGAATTCGTTATACCCATTTATATGTCTGTAAATACTTGTATATTGACACCCTAAAGCTGTCTCAAAACCTACATATGGTAGGGCATACAAGTATTCACAGACATATAAATGGGTATATTGAATTCCCACATTCTTACCTAATTTAAGCTTAAATGCCTGAACTAGTGTACATTATCAGCTATATATTTTCTTCACTGCCTGCTGGATATGCTCTATTCAGTCGGATATTATCCAATAATGTATGCTGGGTTTCAAGATGGATGTTGGTGTTGCGAATAGTATGCTCAGTAGTCCGATTATGTGGACCATAAGTTGAGCGAAGCCCACGAAACACATTCTTCACAAAACGTGAATTTTCATTAACAAGTTGAATGATTTGTAAATGTTGTTTAGAGATAAGTCTTTCTATGATGAAATGCCTAACAATGCAGAACAAAAATAATATGACAGTTTGACACGACTCACGCAGGATCTGTCAAAAAAGGCTATTAAAAAAAGTATCTCTACTTTAATCGTCTGTTACTTTGAGTAATTGGTTGTACTCGTTTATTTTTTTCCTAAAAATGGATCATCAAATCCCTATAGAGTATAGATAGTTATATAGGCGGTTATTATCAATTTCATCCACTTCACAAGGTTCGCAGAAACTCTTGATTTATGCATTTTGTTAATATTTTGAATAGTGTATATAATTACTTTATTAAATTGACAAAAAAATCATCGCACGTGTTTTCATAATACTCTAATTACTATTTTAGCTCAAATACCACAAATAAAGACACTAATTTATCGTATCGAAGTCAGTTAGCGAATGCATTGATATTTCAACAGCAATTAAAATATTTAATTACCACATGGTTAATTAATTTAATTGACATATCAAATAAACTCAATTATCTTATTACATAAGAAGAAATTTGTTAAAGCTATTGATGCACAAAATGACATAACTTTGAAATAGTATACAAAAACACTTTCTGATTTTTGAAATATTTTATTTGTTTCACACTTATTGAAAAGCTCCAAACAGGAGTGGGTGGCAAAAAAGCATTTAGATTAGTTTCCGCTCAATAATTGCTGTAAGTAAAAATTGTTGAGTGTGATCAAAATATATAAAAATACAAATCACACAAATTAATAAATGCGCATAGAATGCAATGAGTATTCTTTGGTTTAAAATTCAGAGAGAAATAAATCGATTCTCATAACAAAAATGTATTCTCATTTTAATGGCGGGTTGTAAGGCACATTTGTATTCCATTCAATTCATGAAATTGTCTCTAATAATAAAAAGAAAATAAATAAAAATATCATATAAATTCAGCCCTTCTGCCTACAACCCATTCTTGTGAGTATTCAGGGTATTAAAACTGTAAAACAAATTAATTCTAATTGCCCAACCCATTTAACAGGCTTTTGTTTATTGACAAGGGTAGGCGTCTAATTAGCTTGACACACAGCTTGACTTTTGTTGCTTAGTAAAATAACAGAGTAAAAAAGTTGAATTTATATATAAACATAACGGGGGTTTTAATAAGAGCACTACAAAAATCTTTTTTTTTTTTTTTGAAATAAAACAAAAAGGGTTTGGGATATCAATGAAATCCTTTATTTCTGTGAAAGTACACGGATACTGTACAGAATATGTTTCGTAGAGACGTTGTTGAACGCGACAGAAATGACGCTGATGATGATGTAGAACGCTCAAGAGCCTTTTTGATACCAAATAACAGTGTATGGACCTGTTCTTGCCTGCCTTCGCTATGAAAACTACCCTAGCCTCTCTCTATGAATGTGGCACGTAGCTGAACTTCAAGCATCCTTTATAAATCGCCTTTAGCCAAGGCGCGGATAGACAGAAGGCATTGTGCAGCATTGCTGGAATGATTCGGTCCATTCTCCGTAAAGATGTGTTCGATAACGTTTACTGCACTACTCTGTTCGTAGCTAAGACAATGAGACAATGAGATCTGACAGTTGTCCGTTCACACTCCGCTATTTTTGTGAATTAGGCCGGGCCAGGCGGAGCTTTTGGATAATAGTTTCCTAAGTCTCTCAACCTCCTGGATCTTTTCAAATCCACTACAAAACTTTGTACTGCGTAACAGCTTCCTGTAGTCCCTTAAAAATTCTTTATATTCGTTCCAACAGTCCTCGATTTCTTCTAGCTTGGCCCAGTTGAAACCTTCCCTCATTTGACTCAAGCTTCTTCTAGCGTAATGAAAAGCTGTACCTAAGCCGTTCATAAATACAGCCACGCCCTTTTCAAGCTCTTCATGTGAGTTATTCTTGCAAGGTTCAAGTCTCTTGCTTAATAGTATCTGCCTGCAACAATCCCAGTTTGTATTTGAGGGATTTCTTCCAATCTCGTTTCTGATCTTTACTTCCGATCTAATGGAGAAATAGAAGTACCTATGGTCAGAGAACGACGGTGTGCTTAGCACTCACCAATTTTCTCCCAATGCACCTCTACCTGTGTAAAGAGTTATGTCTAGAAACGGTTTTGGAAGTGAGTCTTAGATAAGTAGGTAGGTTCCTCACCTCGTTGAGCTACCACTAAGCTACTTTGTAAAATATAATCGAGTAGCGACTCACCTCGCTGACTAATGTCGGTGCTGCCTCAAATTGTATGATGGCCGTTAGCATTGACGCCCACCACCAACGCCTGCTTTCTTCTGCTAGATGTAGCCGCCAGTCTATGCAGCTCTGCCGTTGTCGCCTCACAATCATATGGCATGTAGCAGTATGCAAAGAGTACAGATTTATTCTTGGTTCATAGACTTCAACGCGTTTTTTTTTTCGAAAAAAATTAGTGATTTATCACCGAAGGTCTTTTCCAACATTTTGAATTTAATTTGTCATTATTTCAGATTTTATTTTTAAATAATTACCGTGGCAATAAAGGCGGCACAGTTCAATGAAACATTTTTTCATCTCAAATATTTTGTAATCATTATGCCTAATTACCACTTTCGGACAGACAAACAGATATTAAAAATATTTTCTGTGCAACTTCTGAATACCCTTTAATGCCTACAAAGCAGCTTAATTGTCAGCTGTCCATTAAAATGATGTGCTTGCGCCTAAAAATATGCCAAATGCAAAATTCAAAGTTCGCTCCAATTGACAGCATTTTTAAATTCTCTTACAATTTTTTTAGAGGTCACAGTAATAGCTTTTTGAAGACAGCAAGTGCGAGTGCTGTCTACGTTCATTTATATTATTTATAATTTGCGCATTATCAGTAAATATCAAAGTTCCTAGAAGTATATTATATGAGCAAAAAAGTATGTATACCAGCTTTGGCGCCTTTGGGTATGCTATGGTATACTTATATTCTCAACACAAAAGGACTTTAAAAGCACTTTCGTCGTGGTTTTTATCTTGCTTCTTTTTTCCAGCTTAGTAAAGACTTGTTTTTACCCATAGTATTGATTATTTTTTTCCAATTCTGCTGCTAACTCGATTATGTGAAAAGTTTGATTACTTTCACGTTGAAATGTTTGCTACATTTTCTTCGTCTTTTCCCAACTTTAAGATATAAAATATACACATTCATATGTATATCTATATAAAATATATATATACCATATGTACATACCAAATGTATATGCATATATTTACTTTTAAATATCTTAGATCTTCGCTGCTTGCCAAATGTGTAATGAAATGGTCGTTAGTAATAAAATTCGTTGTTGTGAACTTCATCCTTTGACAAAATTTATCTGCTTTGCCAGAACTCATTGCCATTTGTTTTCCGTTTTTATTTGCTTTCATTCAAAGCTGTGACGAGTTAACAGTTAAACTTTATTTTGATTGCATTACGATCAACTTTAAGGTTAACTGTTGTTCAAAAGAATATAAATAATAGCGACAAACGTTTTTCAAACAACATTTTGAAAATGAGAAAAGTAAGATAATATATTTTATTTTATGTTAAAGACATTTCGCAACTTTGTGTTTGTTGCGGAATTTTCCTAAGGTAAAAGTATGCAAAAATAGTCGAAAGAAAATACTTTGTAGGAACAGCAAATAACCTTTATTTATATTTTTAGTAAAAATAAAATGTATTAGGTAGTCGAAAAAGACTTTTCGTATATCTAATCAAATTTCAACTTATTAACTTTTTTCCAACTTCCCCGAATTTAATTTTTTTTTGTTAAATGAAGCTTAAAATCTCACCTTTCCAACATTTTATGGTGTAACACAATGTGATTGGTAGCTCGAGAGGTATACGCTGCAATAACACATGTTGACAAAAACGAAAACACTTTTTCGACTACATAATATTAATATAACATTAATCTATAATCAGTGCTATTTAACATTCTTATTACATTACAACATTATACTATTAGAAACAATCCTATTTAACATTAAATTGCTGTTAATGACAACATAAAACCCCTAAAAGCAGTGTTATTTAACATTACTCTTGTTTATATTTGCTGCTGTGCTTAGCAAATCCAGGCATGAAATGTTCATTAACATTCTCTGGCAACTCTTTCACAGTTTCTGCTAAGTACTCATGTTTAAACAACAGCAAGGTTGGAAGCAGTGTTGTTTAACATTCTCTCTTGCAAATTCCTTACAGTCTCTGCTAAATCAATATAAAGCGAATTTGTTAAGGATTTTTTTTTACATAACAGGTTGAAATATTGTTATTATACTGCCGCTAAAAAAAATCAAAAACAATATAAACAAATAAGGTACGGTTAAGTGTGAGTATAACCGAACATTTCTTAAACATGGAACTTACAAGTATATACGGGGTATTCCATACCAAATCGACCACTTTTGAACCCGACCCCTTTAGATTTTGCTGAAACTTACTACCCTTCGTAAAACATTTTTGAGAATTTTTTCAAAATTGTTTGTTCAACTTCAAAAAAGTTATGAATTTTTCAAAAAAATGGCTTTTTTATTTTCAAATAGCCATAACTTTTGTAGAAATTGACTTTTTTAAATTTTTGTTTTTAAATGAACTTTTCGAAAAAATACACGAAACAATTTAACACGATCAATTATATAAAATAATGGGTTTTGCCATTTTTTTAAAGTTCGTCTTGTTTTTTTTTTTTTTTTGTTTCCTCAAAACAAAACTTCAATTAATTTGACAACTATCCCTGCTAGTCCCGAAGTGGACCGATTTTTTTTATATTTTTTTTTATTTATTTAAAAAAAAATTGTCAAATTTTTAAAAGTTAAAAAAAAAATTTCCGTAAACTTTATTTCTATCATGTGATTTAACAATTTTATGATGTTCGAAAATTACAGATCCATATCTCGAAAACTGAAGGAGTAGTTCTGGTATAAGCAGGCAGAAGGTTTATATGTATTCGTATAGAGTCTCCCACCTTTCCTTAAGTGTGCTACAAACTTCGTGGCAAACTTAATTAGGATATAATTACAAAACAATTGTAATGATACTCAATCGTCGAAAAACGCCTTCAACAAAAAAGTTTGGCCAACAACTCTTCGATCTCTTCCAAAATGGTAAATATTTGTCTATAAATAGCCGTTTTGATAGAAAACTAAAACCATTTTCATTCATTAACTCACATTACAACCACAAAATAACTAATTTCTGCCGCAAATACATATATGAAAGCTGTCGTTCAGACGTCTCTTTGGTTTACATACCTCAACTACATATATTAAAAGAAACAGCACTACATACCGCTTTAAGCTCGACCCACACTTGAATACAATTTTGCACTTGTCATTTGACTTAGTCACAGCCGTTTAACGCTCACAACTCTTTGTGCACTTAATATAAAAATAAACAAGTGCATGCTAGAAGCACAAGATTTGCTCTTTGCTCTACTATAAAAGTTGTTTATGAAGTGGACAATTATGTGCTTGCTTAGTAGACATAAATTGCACTTTTAGATGTGCACAAATACAGGCATAAGGCTCGCAATGACGTAAGCGTAAATGAAGTTTCACAATTGTTGGTTCTAAAAAGATTTTACTCATACGTCATGTTGCACGGTCACCAAACGTAAAAAATTTTTCCAGAAAAAAATGTTACTCATACGTCGTGTAGTCCCACAGCTAAGCACAAAAAAATAATTTAAAAAAAATGTTACTTATACGTTGTGTAGGACCATGGCGAGGCGTAAAAGAACTTTTAGAGAAAAACATTTCTCATACGCCGGGTAGCCATAGGCAAGCATAAAGGAATTTTAACACATTTTTTAGAAGAAGAAATATCACTCATACGCCATGTAGGACCATGGCCAACTAAAAGCAATTAACTTAATATACACAATACACACGTGGCTAGGCATCACAAGTCATCAGTTTCAGTTTAGACTTCCCGGAAAAACAAGCGAAAAAATACAAGCGCATTCCAATGGATTATCAATGGAAAAAATCACTCGGCAAGCCGCAAAAAACGATTATATGTTCGGGCACACGTATTGGCAAACACAAACAAATGGCCAGTGGATACTAGCAAAAGAACTGTTACTGCATAAAATCTTGTTTAATACCTTAATCCAATTAACGGTAACCATGCGAGCTTTAGGCGCTGCATTCCAATCAAACGTTGGCATTCACAACTGATGCACATGAAAAACTATTACGTAAACAACGATGCGGGTGATTGGTTGTACAAAAGCGCAGCGGTCAGTAGTGAGTGTATTGAGTTTGCGGTATTTTTCAAGAAAAACAGCGCAAAGGGACAAAAATTTTCACATCAAACGTTTGAGTAAGTGAAATATTTGTGTAAAATATGTTTTAGATTAGATCAAAAGCAATGTTCATTTATTTTCTAAAATTCAAATTTTTTTTATTCCATTTAGCAAACTGATATGCATAAAACACAGCGGAATTTTATTTCGAAAACGCTATTATACACATTAATTTTGTGAAAATTATTTTTTTTTTGTTTAGCACACGTGCCACTTTTGTGCCATTTACCACAAACACTAATACAAATTCAACAATTTTGCGCAAATAATTCGTTGCTGCGGCCTGAGTGCCATGAGCGCGTCGAGTTTGTGGCGCTGGGAATTCGGTGCATGAAAGTTTTCAATTAGCAGCATTAGCTCATTGAAATTCTAAATAATGGCTTAAAGTTATGCAAATAATTTATGAAACATGGCTAATGCCGCTTTTGTGGTCAAGCACATGCTTATTTAGCTTGCATTTGGAAATGGTTTTCGAAATTTGGTAGTTTCCAGCAACTGAAAAATACTGCATAAATATTATTATGTCGGTGCCTCGCTTATTTTCGGAATTGTTTTCAAACTATTTTTTAAAATAAAAGGAGTTCACTTTAAACAAATATTAGCAATATTTTTACGCTTATTAAGTGAAGCAGGACCAGCAAAGGAAACTGAAGCATATTTTTAACTCTTTTAAAGTAAACATACATATATATTAGGGTGATTCAAAAAAATATTTTTTTTTTCGTTTGATCTTTGGAAAAATAGGTTCCTAGACACCTCTAAGAAAGCCTCTCCAAGCATGAGTTCTTAATTGTAACGGGAAGATCCTCCTTCTTACAGTTTTATATTTTTTCCTATTATTAGATAGAAAAATTTATTTCTCGCTTCCAACTGCCTGAAAAAATATCTTGTTCCTTTGATTTTGTAGGAAATTGAATGCTCTACAAAAAAAGTCTTCAATGATTTCTTCGTAAACCCAACCTTTTAAAAGATATCAACGGTTGAAGTTTGATTATTTTTAGGAAAATTTTTTAATTCTTATGAATTTTATAACTCAATGAAAGAAATCGTTATGAATGATAGGAACCTTTTTTTTATCACCCTAATTAATATAATTTTCTTTTTAAAATAATAAAACAAAATTAATTCATCAATCACTGGCTTCTCAAGCAGGAATCCTATTGCACCTAGTACAAAATTGGCAAAGTGTCGGCGATTTTAAAATAAAATTTGCGCTTTACTTCCTAGAGTAGTGTCTGGTTGCTGCCAAACCAAGAGATTAAGTAAATAATCTTTGAAATACGACTAGACAAAACAATATGCCGATATCTATATGCCCACCAATTTTGCATGAACCAAATGCAGTGAAAGCCGATGTTTTTTCCACTTACCTTCAAAACACGTTTATTAGTAATGAATTCAGTGATGGAGCTAGCAATGCGGCTGTCAGCAATGTTTGATGATTTGAAATGTTGCTTGTCAAATGGAATATCCGATTCCTGAAATAGATGCTGTTAAAGTGCAGAAGGAGATCAAAGCATTGATAAACAATATGTCACAGAATTAATGAATTTGCACTTAAAGCGCTGCCCGAAAACGTAATAAGCATGATTATCAAACTTTTTAATGGTATGCTTTGTCATTTCCCATTGCAATGGAAATGTGCTGATGTTATTTTCATTCTTAATTTTTTAAGGTTATTTTCTTCTTAACCTGAAAATCTTGTAAATTCTTATCGACTAATTAGTCTACTGGTAGTTATCTCGAAAGTATTCTAAAATATATTTTTACGCATGCTTTTGCCTTCGGCTTGAGAAAATATAATGGTCCAATTAAAAAATATAATAGGGTACAAAACTATATAACATATATGCTACTATGGAAAATAATAAATACTGCTCTGCTGTGCTCCTTGAAGTCTACTAAGCATTTGACAAAGTCCGGCATCCAACCCTATTACTCGAATTAAAGGAAAGACTACCAAATGCCTTATTATTTGCTGCTAGAGTCTTACTTGCACAATTGAACGTTCTACGTTTAATAGCGTGATGTTGATTCGAATTTGAAAACTGCAGATGCAAAATTGCTCCAGAATCGTGTCCCACCAAATGTAACATTGTCATCGACGCCGAAAAGTCCACAGTAGTATATACCCTCAAGCACAATAATTGCCCACAAGTGGCTTTATATGGTCAGTTATTACCAACAAACAAATGTTTAAAATATTTGAGGATTAGAATTGATAAAAGGCATACTTGGAAATATCACGTAAAAAAGAAAAGAACTCAGCTAAGATTAATGTTGGAGCAGCTATACTGGCTTCTTAGGTCAAGATTTCGCCTCAGTCTGATGAATAATCGATCAGACTTGTGAAATTAAAGTCTGGGCTAGTGTTGGGTATGCAAAGTTTTCAAAATAAAGTTCTATGCACCACAGTGAGGGCTTTTCTCTATCTGAGGAACGATGTCCTTCGCGGGAATATAAAGTTGTTGACTGTAAAGGGAACAATTAAAGATTTAAACAGACGTTATCTCTTCTGTTTGGAGCATCGTGAAAACATATATGCGATTCAACTGCTGGACTACAGTTTACAACGAAGAAGATTGAATAGATGCCACTAGCTAGACTTCTTCTATTTAATTAAGGTTTACAATTTTAATTTTTTTTTTCAATTTATAATATTTTTTAATTATTTTATGTCACACTATCATAATTCATCCTCATTGTATTTTCACGACCTTTATTATTGTTTTTTTTTTATAAGTCAACAGGTTCTAATTATATAGACATTTACATAAGCAAAAAAAGGTCTTTTTTAGCTTTCAAACGTAAAATTTTTGATCAAAGTAGTGGCACTTCAATGTAAGGAGACTGCAAAAAACTCGTTTAGGGGATTATTCTAATCTGAAAACTACTATTCCACTTTTTTATTTTCAAAATTAAAATGTTCGATGGTATATATATCTGAAAAACGAAATTTTGAAATTCAAATTATTTATTTTCGGGGATATCATTATTTTGGTGACACGGCATACAAACTGGTTCGGCTGGCAAAATCGAACAAAAATTTTTCGTGCAACTTTAAATGCACGATCTTAGCAACTGTCTTCTTTAAAACAATACTCAAGATTTCTCAGGTACTAGTTGACCGATTTACTTGAAAAGATTTTTTTTTTTTAATAAACTCCAAATTTTCCATTTTCCTAAGTTTCAATTTTTACTTTTTTCAAAAAATTCGGTACTACAAAAAAACTGTTAAAAAATTTCTTTTTCAGACAGTCGCCATTTCGTGATAAAAAGTTTTTTCCAACTATTCTATAGAACCAAAATTTGAGTAATTATTCCTGACTCGTATATATTTTTTCTTTTTGGTTTGAGATTGCTACAATGGTTGAAGTAGTTGGTATGTTCACGTGCTAATTTTAAGAGAATCTCATTTCTTTAGCTTCTATTTTTTGAAATATTTGTTATTGTTTGATTGCTGTCAAGTATTTTGGTAATGTTAATAAATGATAAGTGGTAAAAATATGAATTTCTTGTCTTTAAGAGACTTCAAATTATATTAAGCCTATACCTTTAGATTAGAGTACGCCATTAAGCATAAAATTATGGAGCTGATTGAAGATTTTAGGAAGCTGTAACTCAAACTCTATTTGAAATATCGAAATTTTTCAACGTTACTTTTAAAGTTAAGGACTCTGGAAATATGCTAAAGATCTAAATGTGCTTCTTAATCAAGACTTTTTAAAAAATCGATCAATTGGTTTGCCCTTAAATCCAGAATAAATTGCCAATAAATCAATTGCTTGAGAACTCTAGGCTAACATATGTTCTTAAAAATTTCTTTGGAGAAGTGAGCGAATACAAAAATTTTTTAAGGAAATTAATGCTTAAACAGAACAAGAAAGAAAACAATGAGCGAACAATGTATGAAATTTTTTACTTTAGATCACTTAAATTGTAGTTCGAATTTATTGCAACACTTGACCGTAATGGTCCTAACTAATGCACAAATATTCGGTCGTGTTATAATGCAAAATATATTATTTACATTCCAAAAGGAGCTTGCATTTGCTAATAACCGAAATTTAAACATGAAGTGCTGAATAATTAAACGAAAGTATAATTAATTGCTCAGAAAGTGTTCAGGCATTTAATTGAGAGCAAAACGCAAATGTATTGCGGCTGATTTAAATTTATGTATGTATTAGATAAATGCGAGTCGTCAATATTCAATTCAAAAGGAAAATGCAACTCAGTTGCACTCAAATTAAAATTGCATATGTTTTAAGGAGCAACACTTAAAGGCATTTGAAATTAAATGCCCAGTCAAGTGGACAAGATTTCAATCAATTGGAAATATGTAAAACATTGAGATATGATCTCATTTAAAAATTGCCTACAGAATCTAAATATGCCACTTGCATTTATGCAGCTAATTGATTTATTCATATGTATGTCATTTGCGAATTCATAACAAATTGCGCTTTTGTTAATTGCTCTGTTAAGTATATAATTAGTTTGTGAAGTATACAAATTAATTAAATTTAAAGCAGCAGCAAATTAAAACTGTTTAGCCACAAACACTTTAAATTGAAAAGCAAGTCACGTTTTCTCTCTAATTGGCAACACGTTTAATGATCAAAAACACAAATACAAACTAACATATATACACATAAACAAACGCACACATATATAAAGAAATATTTATATTTACACATGCATACTTACTGACTTTTTTGACCTTAGATTTCTTGTTTGATAATTAGAGCTTTTATTCTGATCGCAAGTCAATATAAGGAGAAATATTGGGTAGTCGAAAAAGTCTTTTCGTATTTATAAACAAATTTTAGGTAATTTTTTTTTTATATTTATAATACCATTTTACATTATTCCATTAGTGTAAAACTCACTACAGTCAACAGTTACTTCATTTCATGCGTGTAAAATGAAATTTCGAAACTTTCAGAACTGAAGTGAGCGAACCATTGCTGAGCTATAAGAAGCTGATACAGCATCGTCTCCGTAAACTTTATAGATTTCATTGGCGGCTTCTGTGGAATTCTTCTCTTTTTATGCAAAAAATTTCGAAATAAAGAGAATTTATGCATTAGTTTCACTCATTTTTGAACTTTTTTCAACTTCCCCGAATAAAATTTTTTTTTTTTTGGTTAAATGAAGCTTAAAATCTTATCTTCTCAGCACTATATGGCATGACAAAATGTGATTGGTAGCACTGGAGATATACGACTACAACGACATCTATTAGCAAAATACAAAAAGACCTTTTCGACTAGCAATAAAAATTCTGTCAAATTCTGTTGCCCGCTATCCTGATTCTTGGCATCGTCAATGCATTTATTAGTGCTAAAAGATGCTCCACTTTTGTATTAGTTTCAGTAGCAACTCCTCATATTTTTATTTTCCCACTATCCTTACTCAGCTTACATTATGAACTTGTTCATGCAGTACTTCGTATCCTGATTTTGTGAAACTATTATTTTGTATTTCGATCACGTTCATCTTCATTTCGTTTGTCGAATTTTAGGAGGTCGAAAAGGAATACCAAATTGTATAAAAGGATTGCGCTGAAAAAGTGGAAAACATTGACACAGATGGATGGATTTACAAAGTTTCGTTGCAGAATTCGATTTATGTACAAGCAATCGTGTAAAAAAGTGGTTGTTTGTATGTGTTATTCATACGTGTGTAAAC
This sequence comes from Bactrocera correcta, assembly GCA_027475135.1. Classification (NCBI taxonomy): domain Eukaryota; kingdom Metazoa; phylum Arthropoda; class Insecta; order Diptera; family Tephritidae; genus Bactrocera; species Bactrocera correcta. The sequence goes on from CM050327.1 coordinate 41,992,441, forward strand.
AAGTATTTATTTGAGTTGAAATAAAGGGTGATCCATTTTGACATTCCCTACTTTTTTTTAAAGAAAAAACTTTCTCTCTTTATATTCTCATAACAGCAATAAGTTTCACTAACAAATTTACTATATGTTTTACTCGTGAAATTTATGCCAAATTACATTAAAAATGTTCGCTAAAATTTGTCTCACGGAATTTGCTTTAATTTGCCGCAATTAATTTGTCTCTCAGTAACTAGACAATTTCATTTAAGTTTCTGCTAAATTTCCTGCTAATTTTTAAATATTTACATTTACAACAAACTAGCTAAAATTATGCTGCCTTAAAAGTTTTCTACAACACGTAAATTAATTCGCTACAAGTAGGCAATAATTTAGTAGAAAATTCGCAGAATTTCACCTGTTGCCTGAACATCAAAGAAAAGTTCATATTAAGTGCATAAAAGTGGTTTTGTCGGTTGACGGCAAGAAAGCATTAAGTGCAGTTTTGTTAAGTTAGATAAAATGTTGTTAATTTAAAAATATTAAAAGAAAAGTGATTGATGTTTTTGGTTAAATTAAAAGAAAAATGTTTTTTAACCAAAAAAAATAAAATAAAATAAAATAAAATAAAATAAAATAAAATAAAATAAAATAAAATAAAATAAAATAAAATAAAATAAAATAAAATAAAATAAAATAAAATAAAATAAAATAAAATAAAATAAAATAAAATAAAATAAAATAAAATAAAATAATGTCTAAAAGGGAGCTTTTAGAACTTGGACGAAGAAAAAAAAATCATTGAAAATTGGGCTTTGAGCATTTTTACAAGAAAAGAAAATTTCAGTGAAAATTTTGCGAATTTTTTGTTCAAATAGTTGTAATCGGAAAAAACTCTTCATCTAAGTTTTTAAGAATTGTATCTCAAAGAATTGTGTAAAATTTCATGAAGATTGGTTGAATAGTTCTCGAGAAATCCGACCAACCAACTTCAAAACCACAGTTTAGAGAAAAACGCTTTTAAAGACAGCGCACTTAGCCAAGCTAGCTTCGAGTGATCTAGTTCTTAAGGCTGTATCTCCGAAACTATTACTTGCATTAACCTGAAAAACTAATATAATATACTAGAAGTGATGTAGAATTTAATAAGAGAATGAAAAAAAAAATCGATTTTTTGAAACTCGTAAACCCAATTAACTCCTTAAGGGTATATTAATATTAGGTAAGGTTAAGGTGCACTGTCTGGTTATTAAGTCATATATAGACCTACTGATTCTTTGCAATTCTTAATCGGTGTGTTTTAATTGCTATATTAAGAATACTCAGCAGAAGTTAAAAAAAGAAATAATTTACTAGTTACAAGTGATTTCCGACAGTGGGTACTCCACTGCTGTTATGATTCCGGTGTTCTTTGTCGACGAAACCCAATCAAAAAATTCTCTATAGAAGATAATATCTGTCAATGACTTACGTTGTTGTATAGACAACAGAAGTATGCGGAAAATGATGTGTACAGATGTAAATCGGTTTGACTCCACGTAACCACTCAAGCAAAGTTAGGTAACGTGATATCGAGAAAAATGGGTTTAAAGTTATACTGTTGGTGTTGATTGAACTACGGGGCTTCCCTTTAAAAAGCTGCAACTCAAAAACTATTTGAGATATGAATTTAAAATTTTATGGTGCAATACTTTATATTATATGTTAGGTTGGGTTACACTGGCTGGCTGTTAAGCCATACATAGATCTGCTAGTTCTTTGCAATGCCAGATGGAGGTTCAGTTTAAATCGATCTGAAGTATTCGTCATACCGTTGTGGTTTTTGCGAACTTAAGAGCAAATTGATATCCAATTTTGATACTTCATCTTGTCTCTTGAACTGCCATTCTACTAGATATCTAAGACAAGTTGTAAGTACGACGTGCTCCAACGTTTCTCTTATGGTCAATAGGTTGTGATCTGTAACTTGGCCAACAATCATACTGCAGGCCTTTCGAAACCATGTGATTTAAAAGCACGCGTGGAACATTTACATTTAATCTCGGCGATTCTGCCTGTCGCGAAGGCATTACATCTTATCCTGATGTATCTGTCACTCCTGTCGCACATTTTAGTAATTATCAATTATAGCAACTTACGTATTTCCTACACTGTTTCGGATTTATTGATCTTATTCATGTAATTCTTATCTTAGTTACATCAGCCGCTTTCCTCACTGCGAAATCTTTTACTTACATACAACAATACAGTCTTCCAGAGACAAGAAAGGTGAGATAAAGCTTCAAACAATAGTTTTCGGCCCACACTTCATTAGCGATTTTGGATTAGTTTGTATAGATGTTGTAGGTTCCACTTGCGAGTCGTATCCTCCTGCGCCATTAACTTCTCTTAGTGTGGCTTCAAACCTTATCTCAAAAATAAAGCTTGAAGGTATGTAATTCATTCTATGTATCAACTGCCCGCTTATTGAGCTGTGCTAGAAGGTCGTTTTAGAGAACTTTCCTAACGCCCTCAAGCTGGCAGCTGGTTTTGCTGCATAGCTTTCCAATATACATAACTTCGATTGGTGGTAAATTATTTTAACCTTTCTTAGCAACAATTAGAGATGTTTTTAGCGCTATCTTTATTATTTATTATTTAATCAAAATCTTCCAAAATGTGCTTATCTGACTTTTATTACTATCACCCTTTAGCGTCTACCCAGATTGCTATCCCTTTTGAGTGATGAGAAAATGAAATTTTGCCTCAAAACTGTTTTGGCTTATAATTAATGAAGAAATTAGTCATTTTTGACAATGCGTGGTTAATGTTTGTGTGTTGTTAGCAACAACTTTAATTAACGCGTTCACTTTGTAGGCGAGTGGAGTTACTCATACGCCGTGCTGTTCGGGATTTCATTAGAGGCTTGAATATATATATGTTTACTGTGATTATAGAAGTTTCTATACAAATTTTATGATAAATTTGTTAGATTACATACTTAAAGAGAACCAATATATATAATTTAATCAAAAAATAAATTATTCTATTTTTTTAATCGAAATTTGATTTGTACAATTGAACCATACTGGTATTCCCAACACAATCAATTGGTTGATGAGAATTGACATCTGATATGGCTTATCTGTAACTAAGCCCGTACGAAGGTAGCTAAGCTACACCACGGAAATCACTTAGCTGACATTACCAGACAACTCAATCGAGTGTGTGTGGCATGTTGCATATATGGTATGCTGGTGGTGCTGGCTGACTGCTGTTGCACTCAGGTGTTTATAAATATATCTATTTGAATGCATGTTATAGAATTTCTAATAAAAATGCATGTTACGCGTTGGAGTGAAATA